>CM042191.1:3623918-3659511 GCA_023539305.1 Ilex asprella
CTCTCAGTGTGTATATATATATATATATATATGTATATGTATATATATATCTCACATGAGTGCCACTACTTATTGACTGAACCTGTTAGAGCTCGGTTACATCATTATGGGATATCATATACTGAAGATACATTTTTCTTTTCTTTTAGCTGGGCAATTCTGATATTATCCAATTTTTTTTAGTTCTTTTAAAACGGTTGTTCACAGAACAAATTTTTCTGTGATCCAGTGAAGTTCGATTATGTTTTGTCCAGAATTTGGCACGTTTTGTAATTCAGCGATTCTTCTTTATGTTTTATACATTTCAGTAACTGTCTATCCTTTCCAATGTTTGTTTTTCAATTTTAATCTTACTTTTTTGTGATTCAGATACTCTAAAGAAGAGGAGATACATGTGGATGAATTTCAAAAGAGAAATTTCACTTATCTTCTGAAGTGAGTTCCCAATTGTCTTTAACACTCTTTTTGTCATGCCATGTGAGCCAAAGCATGTCACAGAAGTTCGTATTGCAGCAACAAAATTTTGCATCTCCCACTCTACCCCTCCACCAAATCCCTCATCTTAAGGCCCCAACTCTAATATTGGTTCAGAACCCTTTAGTAATACAAGTTATTGTTATGTAGTCAGCGGCATCACACATAAATCGAGACTTTTAAATTTTTCCACGGAAGGGAGACGCATAGTTGATTGAGATATTACTTCCAGTGTTCTAGATGATTACTTATTGGATTATCTGTCACTTGTGAAGACTCAATTCAAGTCTAAAAAAGATGGCCCTTGTTCTGTATTTTTCATGTTGGGAAACAAATGAGGAACCATTACCTATTTTTTTCTCTCCTAAGTGACGCTGCCCTTTTTGTTTGTTCATATGACAGTGAGCATGCCAGCATCCATGGGTTCAAGTGTTTATTTACCGTAAATGGTTTCTCTAGGATTCATCTTCGAAAGGCTTTTCCACCCATTTCACTGGTATGGGATTTTGCATCAATCTCATTTTGGTAATCTCCACAATATATAGTTGCAACCAAACATTTACTTTTTTTTATTGATCACAGGTCAATGAAGCCAAAGTATTTATTCATGGAAATGTCAGAAACAAGGAAGTTATGCACAGAAGTTGGCCAGGTTGCTCATGAGCAATGAGCGATGACCTCTTATCGGAAAGTGTAAAATGTAAGATATTCTAGTCGAAATTGAAGCAGTCAATGAATTGTTTATAGAGCTAATCAATTTATTATCTAAATGTGTGGATTTTTGGCAGGTAACCTGTACTTCATAACCGCAGCCTGTCTTCAATGGCTACTAATACTTACGTTGCTGTAAATTTTATGACAATTGTTGCCACGAGTGAGCAAGAACACTGGCGCTCTCATATGTGAGATTCATAATCCTTTCAGCATATGAATCAAACTTCAAGTGCATATAAAATATGTCAACAAGATGCAAGTCTTTTTTCACAAATCATTCGATTCGAACTTGATGGCCTTGAATTGGTGTGATAAAGGTTACCTGGAGAACATCCTTTCCTTGAATATTACAGATTTTTGTAACTTCTAGTTTGATTGAAAGTTACATACAGATTATCTACTTACTCTTAACCTGTTTTTGGTTTATATTCATCACCTGGCTAAAAGGTCCACAGGGAAAGTACAATTTTGGGGGGGGGGGGGGGGGGGTTACTGGTAGAGTCATCTCATTAGTTCAACTTTGCATTTTTCTTTGTTAATGTTTTTTTGGTCCCAGAGTAACTTCTTTGAAGCCTCATATAAAGTGGAATTGACCTGGTCCAAGAGATGACAAAATGCTGCTAGCACCCTTTGTGTTGCCATACCCAAAACTACATGCTATGAAATTATAATTTTGGGTAAATTAAATTTTGTACTCTTAAATTGAGTCCAGATCCCACGTTACTCCCTCTTCTGTTTTTGTCCCCTCAGTTCAATTGATTTTGCGGTAACCAATACAAAATTCTCAATAATTTTGATGTAAAATACCGATGTGCTTTACATATATTTTGGATCAAAATGAAACAAATTCATATAATTAGAGAGAAAAATTCATATTTTTAATCTAAGTTGTACTTGAGATTTGTGATAAATGTGATAATTGAGGGGTAAATATGAAACCAGGGTTGCGGTTAAGGAGGCTAAAGGGTAATTTCTCTTGATATATTTCTTCTTCAAAGTTGGCACAAAGACTTTTTTCTCGAAAGCAAATTGGAGAATAAGTCCAAGGATAACTTGACGAAGACTTTGGAAAAGTCGATAGATGGTACAATACTCTCTTGGAGAAAAACAGTTTCCCCTTCCTCTTCGAATTCATACCTCTAACTGAGCCATGGCCAGTTATGGAGCCATACACAGGCCATCAACCACCACTTCTGAACCTGCTTCGGCCTCACAAACAGACAACTCCAAGGCTAAAACCCGAACCAACTTCCAGATCATCTTCCCTTTCAACATACCCCTCACGCCGGAGGCAGGTGCTGTTCGAATCATCCGAAACTTGGGCTATTTCGGATTGTACTACGCGCTGTTTATCTGGGTGATACTCTTCATCACCCTTGTCCCAAAGCGGAAGCTCTCGTTAATCCTTTTGGTGGTGATGACAATTGTGGCCTGTCTGTACTTGCTGCTGCTACGTGCACTGCCCGATTCTGTCGTGCTTCATCGGATCATTGATAAAAGATTCGTTTTATTCTTGCTGGCTGTCATCACCGCGGTTGAGTTGATTTTGACTCGGGCTGCTATTCATTTGTTTGTGACTCTAGCTGCAACAATACCTATTGTTTTGGTTCATGCAGTTTTGAGGGTACGAGAGGATCTGTTTGTGAACGAGGAGGCTAGTGCTGCTGGAGAGTTGGTTCCACTGGTCTACAATGGAGTTGCTGAGAAGGACAAGTCATCCGATATGGTGTGATTCCATGGTCTACAATGCAGGCTGAGTAAGTCGTGTTTGTGTAGAGTATTATTAGGTTCATGCTTATCTGTGCAATATGTCAATAAATTTATTAAATAAGTCTAATGGGTCGATCCGGTCATGACCTGATCGGTAATAACATTCAGTTTTTGTCCAATTTTACTTTATGTTAATTGAAAAAAGAAAGAAAAGGAACACTAGCTTTCTGTTGTCTTTCAACAATTTTCCGTTATTATACCCAGAAGTTTGGGGGAAAATGCCCTTTCATGGTTATAAGAGCTCTTTGTTATTTGTGGTATTCTAAATATAGTAAAATTACTTAATAAAATTTCTGATATTGTGTAACTTAGAAAAAACAGTAACCGCCAAGTGCGAAACAGTTACACAAAAAATAGAAACAATTACAAAAGAATTAACGAAACAGATACAACAGTCTTACCGAAACAGTTACAGGTAACTATTTGTTTAACTAATATAACTACTGACTCGTTTACAGAACAAAAATTATTATTGAACATTAAGTAGATCAGGGCTAGTATTTAAAATATTAAGCGTCTGCTTCCCAAGATACAATGATTTTCAACACGAGTAGAAGTAGCACTCAAATCTACTCGTCCAGCGAATCAGAAATTGTGTTTTGTACTCTCCAAATGCAGACTTCTTTAATGATGTATGAGACTGCCTTAAATGACTAAGAATGTATTGGATGTAAAATAATTATGTGACTAGGTTATTTATAGAGAGAATGATGACTGAGGCGGACAGTCACCATGTGAATGAATGCAACCCAACAGTCACATGCAGCAAGAAGACATCACTTATGTAACTGTTTTGTATGAACAAACACAACTCAAATTTTAGACGGGAGGGGAGCAAAAAATCTGGATTAGTGCGAATTTAAATCCAACGGAAACTGAATATTAAATTTCGGGTTAAGAAATTCACGCCAATTAATTAAATGAATTTTCTCCAAAAATATAGGGCTTGGTCTAAACCACACCCACACCCACACCCACACCCACACTCGTACCCGAGCTCGAGCCTGGCTCAGGTCATGGCAGGCGAGCGATGCGTGCATGTGGTAAAACTGAAGGCATGTAGGTGCTCGCTCCGCTCATAAATTGTGGTACCTCTTGGGTCCTAATCGCATAGAACAAATTTGGCCTATATATGCTCATGTATAATTTTTTCCTCAACCAATGTGAGATTGGTGTCAGATCTCACATTGCACAACCTCTATTTTCACATTTTAAAAGGGTCACTTTGAAGCTTATTTTTTCATTCATTTCTTATTTGATTTGAACAAGTTAATATATTACATTATTCTCCTCACGGAATAGAATACTAACCCACGAAAATTTACTCGAAACAATAAACGGATCCCACTTTAATTTAGGCTCAAAATCGACAAAAAAATCAATTTTTACCCTTAAGTAGCTGTTTTGAGAAACTGTTTTTGGTCTAACAATCCCTCACATGAATGAATAATTGGCTATTAGTATACAAATGATAATGTTGACACACTATAAAGAGTATTTCTTTGGAAAGATCGTGCATCGAGATAGGTAGCTTTTGGCCTTGAACCTTCCCTAGTGAAAGTCTATCGGACTTACCGACTAAATAGTGAATGGATGCCTTGAACTATTCAACTGTTTGATAAATCAAATCGAATAGACTTCACACAGCCTCTGTCCTAACAAAATTGGTTCTCATTATTGTGTTCATTTTGGTCCTGAATAACTCCTAGCTTTCATGAGTGCTTTAGAGAATTTAGTCTTTCTAAATTCTCACAGAAGCGTCTCATTCACACCTATATAAGTGACTCTTATTAAGAATATCCTGCAATATTCCACTTGAATTTTTCAAGGTATAAAAGTCATTAAAAACATAGCTTACTCTAATAAACTCTGTAAACAACACTAATTTATCATTGAAATAGGTAGGAGAGATTATGTCCTTAGTGTTTCATTTGAATCACGTATAATTCGGTTGTTCCTTTGAACTTGGATCTTGGGATCTCCAATTAACTAGGTTGGATTGTGATTAAGGTGACTCTTGTGTCATAGGCATTAGCCCCATTCCACTCGATGTGCAATTTACTTACTCTCTTGTCAAACCTTTAGTAAGCAGATCTGTTAGATTATCCTTTGACTTTATATAATCAATAGAAATAATCTTATTTGAGAGCAATTGTTTAACGGTATTATGTCTATGACGTATATGTCTAGACTTATCATTATGCATGTTACTCTATGCCCTACTAATTACAGATTGACTATCACAATGTATACAAATTGCTGACACATGGTTATGTCATACTGGAATATTCTCTAGAAATTGGCGAGCCACTCAACTTTTTCTCTTGCTTTATCTAAAACAATAAATTCAGATTTTATTATGGATTTGATAATACACATTTGTTTAGAGGATTTCTAAGATACAGTTGCACCACCAAGTGTAAAAATATAATCATTTGTGGATTTTGTATCCTTCATATCAGATATCCAGTTTGCTTCACTATACCCCTCAAGTACGATTGGATATCTTGTATAGTGCAATCTAAATTTCAAGGTATATCTTAAGTATCTAAAAGCCCTGATAATTGTCTTCCAATGGTCTACTTCCGAATTACTCGTATATCTACTAACTGAGAATGCTATATCTAGTCTAGTGTAGTCTATGACAAACATTAAACTGCCAATTAGGGGTGTCAACTATGTTGGGTTAAACGGTTACGTGTCATGTTAAACGGGTGACGGGCAAAAAATATGAAAACCTGTATACGATATATTTAATAAACGGGTGAAAAATCTCAACACGAACATGACTCGTTTAATAAACGGGTAACACGACACAACTTATTTAACCAATTTAATTTTAAAATAATTATATCAATAAATTTTAATACTCCACTTTTTTTTACTTTCAAGTGTACTTACCTCAAAAAAGAGGAATTTTTAGCCAAATTTTATAAAAAATCAGACTTGAAGGCTTAAAAAAAAGGTAAGAGGTCATTGCCTTCTTATAGACAACTCAATCCTCTTCCTCTTCTCTCATTTTTCGATATGAGACAAAAATAAAAGACATTGGTTTGCCTTTGTATTTGAAGTGCTCTCCATCTCCTCTCCTTTGGCTTTGAACTCCTACCTTACTTTCTTTTTCTTTTCTTTTCTTTTCTTTTTTGTATAGATTTCTTTACTTCTTTTTTCTTGCTAATTTCTTCAAAATAATTATTAATTTATTATTATATTAATTTTATTTAAACAAGTAAATGTGTGATAAACGATTTGACATGTCTCACCCGAACATGACATGTTTATTAAACGTATTTGACGTGTTAACCTGTTTATTACCCAAACCCGCTTAATTCGTGTAGATTCGTGTTGGTTAAATGTATCGCGTCAGATTTTGGCAGTCATACTGCCAATGATACGAGAGTATTCTAATTATGATATGTTCTGACCAGTATTTTTATACAAATGAAGATTTATATCAATTGATGTTCTACGCAATATTGCTTTCATCTTTGTCGAATTTCTCAAGTATTTTCTCAATATAATGTGATTGAGATAATATAAGTCCAACAGATGTTATAGAAATTTTAATTCCTAGTTTAATATCTGCAACACCCAAATTCTTCATGTCAAACTTATAAGACAACATTTTCTTGGTAGTTGTAATAATATTATTATTACTACCTAAAATAAGCATATCATCCACTTATAAACAAACAACGGCATATCCATTATTTGTGTCTTTGACATAGACACATTTATTGTTAAACAATCAAGAGAAATACAAGAAATAGGAAAAAGAGGAGGCTAGGGTTTCATTGATACTGCATAATTGAATTGAATACTAAGAAAAGTGTTTTAACCTAAATACAAAGAGACTATATATAGACTAAATAAATAAATAAAATAAAAGACTATTCTACCCTTAATAATTAAAATAACCCTATATTTCTTAACATCTCCCCTCAAACTCACGATGCGGCAGCTACAAGCATCGAGAGTTTGCCAAGTAGAAAACGAAAACGGGAAATAGAATGCGACTTGGTAAAGAAATCTGCAATCTGCAAAGAAGAAAAAACAAAGGGCAAAGTAATGGTGCCATGCTTGAGACGATGACGAGTAAGGTGACAGTCGATCTCAATGTGCTTAGTTCGTTCATGAAAAACTGAGTTGTGAGCAATCTGAATAGAACTCTGGTTGTCACAGTACATAGGAGTGGGATGAGAAAGAGAAACTCCCATATCTGCAAATAACCAACTTAACCAAACAATCTATTTGGTAGTAGATGTCATAGCACGATATTCTGCTTCGGTTGAAGATTGAGAAACAATAAATTATTTCTTGCTCTTCCAAGAAATAAGAGAATCACCCAAAAAAATACAGAAACCAGTAACAGACTTGGGATCTATGGGATCACTGCCATGATCAGCATCAGAGTATGCACGCAACTCCAAGGAAGAGGTGGATGGAAGTAAAAGGCTCTGAAATACTGTACTTCGAAGATACCGCAAAATACGAAGAACAGCTGCCCAATGAACTGTAATAGGAGAAGCAACAAACTGACTAACAACATGAACAACATATGCAATATCTGGACGAGTAATAGTGAGATACACCAAGCTCCCAACAATAGTACGGTATAAAGTAGGATCTGACAAAGGTAAACCATTAGAAGAAGAATACTTTGTGTTAACCTCAATGGGAGTATCTACAGTCTTGTTATCAGTAAGTCTAGCTCGCTCAAGAATATCTGCAACATATTTCGACTGAGAAAGAAGATAACCTCTGGGTGAGTGGGCTACCTCAATATCCAAAAAATATCATAGAGAACCCAAATCCTTCATTTCAAATTGTCTAGCTAACTCTGTCTTCAAAACTAAAATACCATCAATATCATCACCAGTAATAATCATATCATCAACATATAAAGACAACATGATACGACCTACATCTGTGTTCTTAACAAAAAGAGCATAATCATGACTGCTAGAAGTAAAACCAAGGGAAGAGATCACAACAGAAAATTTCTCAAACCAAGCACGAGGTGCTTGTTTGAGACCATATAATATTTTCTTGAGCTTGCAAACATACCCAGAATCATGTGAAACACCAGGTGGGGGCGCCATATAAACTTCTTCTTAAAGATCTCCATTCAAGAAGGCATTTTTAACATCAAGCTGAGAGATATGCCACTGACGAACCGAAGCAACTGCAATAAGAGTACGAATAGTAGTCATTTTTTGCAACAGGAGCAAATGTCTCCTCATAATCCATACCATACTGTTGAGAGTACCCTTTTGTAACCAACCTAACTTTGTATCGCTCAACAGATCCATCAGAATTAGTCTTGATCTTATACACCCAACGACAACCAACAACACTCTTACCAGAAGGCAGAGGAACCAAATCCCAAGTACCTGTCTTATGCAAAGCAGAAAGTTCCTCATCCATAGCTTGCTGCCAATGAGAATCAAGAATTGCCTCCTTACAGGAAGAGGGCTCAGAGAGACAATGGATAGAAGCTAAAAAGGAAGTAAAAAATGAAGAATAACAAGAATAAACAAAATTTGGTAACTTTGTGGACTTACGAATGCGTATGGGTTGACGTATAGGTGGATCCATAGCCTTAGACGGAGCTTGGTAGACCATAGGAGAAGAGGGAGCTTCAGGTGTGTTAGAGAGTAAAGTGTCAGTACCTGCAGAATGATCAGTAGTACTAGAAACCTGATATGACAAACTATCAAAATCCTCAGAAAAATGATCTATACGAATAAGATCAGATCTAGTCAAGCTATGAGCAGTGGATGAAATAAAAAAGAAAGGTATATGCTCTAGAAAAATAACATAACGAGACACATAAAGTTTCTGAGTTATTGGATCATAACAACGATACCCCTTTTTACCTTCAGCATAACCAAGAAAAACACAAATAGCAGATCGAGAGGACAGCTTGCTACGTTCTACATGAGGACGAAGAACGAAACAAGTACAATTAAAAATTCTAAAGAAAGAATAATCAGGGGCATACCCATATAACTTTTCAAAAGAAGAAACACCTGAAATATGAGAAGATGGAATTGTATTAATCAAACATACAGCAGTAGGAACAACTTCACTCCAAAACAAACTAGGAACAGAAGCAGACAACAAGAGAGAACGAGCAGTTTCAACAATGTGCCTATGTTTTCTTTCAGCAACACCGTTTTGCTCAGGAGTATCTGTACATGAAGTTTGGTAAATAGTTCCATCTAAGGCAAGCAAGTCACAAAATTCATTAGAAGTGTATTCCCCACCCAAATCACACCTAAAACATTTGATAACAGCAGAATGTTGAGTTTTAACAAGAGCTCGAAATGCTGTATATATTTCAAAGAATTCAGAATGATGTTTTATTAAATAAATCCAATAATAACGAGTATGATCATCAATAAAAGAAACATAATATCGAGACCCTCCTTTTGTGGCAACAGGAGAAGGTCCCCATACATCAGAGTGAATCAAATCAAATGGAGAAGAAGAAACAGAAATACTTCGATTAAAAGGTAAAGCTAAAAATTTTGCCAGTTACATCCACTACAATCAGAAATATCACAAGTTTGTAAATTTTCTAAGGCCCCTGTGGATGCCAAAAATCTTAAACGAGAAGAAGAAACATGACCCAAACGAGAATGTCATAAATAAAAACTAGAAGAAGAAGAACTCAAACGAAAAGAAGATAAATCAACACTGGTAGCAGCAGCAGCAGCAGCAATTGGCACTTTTAACTCATCCAAAATATATAGTCCCCCCTTCCTACGGCCTGTCCCAATCAGCTTCTGAGACTTCAGATCCTGCATATAACAAGAAGAAGATGAAAATGAGACTAAATTACCATAATCACATAACTGACCAACAGAAGCAAGATTTAATGTGAGTTTCGGAATATGATAAACATTAGGGAGAGACAAGTGAGGTGTGACAACAGAACCAACACCTGCTAAAGGCATAGGAGTTCCATCAGTAGTCATAACAGGTATAGAAGACGAATGAGACACAGAAACAAAAGATGAATAATCGAGACATATGATGTGAAACACCAGAATCCAAGACCCATATAGAATGTGACGTACCTGAAGAACTCTAAGGCAATTGACCTACGGACGAAGAGACAGACATGGCTTGTGGTTGTGAGGAGAGAAACTTCTAAAATTGCTCAGCCATAGTACTAAGATCGGTGAAAGGACCTGATGAAACTGCTGCTGCAGTATTAGAATGTGGTGGTCTGTAGCCCTGAGGTGGTCTATGAGCATTAGACTGTGACTGGTTGCCAGACTTTCAAGCTTGAAATTGCTGCTGTGATTGATTCTGCTGTCTTAACTTCGGACATTGAGACTTTCAATGACCTTTCTGCTTACAGAAACTGCACTCGTCGAAGGCAACCCTTGTGTAAGGCTTATTCTGATTGTTAGAGAATGGCTTAGAAGGTACTGCTAACACAGAAGGATTCGAAGTAGAAAGAGTTCCATTTTCAGAATAAGATTTAAGACGTATTTCTTCAGCCAATAACTCACTGACAACTGAGTCAACAGAAGGAAGTGGAGAACGATGCAGAATTGAACCTCTAAGTCCTTCAAAATCACTGTGAAGTGCTGTTAAAAATTGTACCAACCGTTGCTGCTCTCTACGATCAATATAGGCACCACATGCCTTTAATTCTGCCGATTCTGTAAGAGCCAATTGATCCCAAAGATCTGTCATAGCAGAATAAAACTCCTGAATACTCATATTCTTCTGCTGAAGAGCTCGTATGTCATTCTCCAATTGATACTGCTTTGCAAAATTTGATTGAGTGAATAACCTTTGCAGATGATCCCAAACCTCCTTTGCTGTCTCATACTTTGCCAACTGTGTACCTATAGAATGCTCAACAGAATTGTTAATCCAAGTAATAATT
Organism: Ilex asprella; assembly: GCA_023539305.1. Taxonomy (NCBI): domain Eukaryota; kingdom Viridiplantae; phylum Streptophyta; class Magnoliopsida; order Aquifoliales; family Aquifoliaceae; genus Ilex; species Ilex asprella. The sequence goes on from CM042191.1 coordinate 3,634,786, forward strand.
TTTGCATTGTTTGCTTCCCAGGAATCTATCAACGTAGCATAATTTTTATCAGTATTCTTAGGTTTCACAGAAGTTCCACTAACATATCCCCACATATGTTTACCCTTAAGAAAATTTCTCATCACATAACTCCAATACGAATAATTCTTTCCATCCAACTTCACACTCACAGACTGAAGCGAATCATCTCTTTCAGTAGCCATAATCAAATAAACAAAGAAAATCAGATTGCAAAAGAAGGAAAAACGAAATACCAGATTGTCAAATCAGAACGAAATACCAGTTGGATCCCCGAAAGTTGTGTTCGAGATTAAGCCTCGCCCCATGAAACTTAGCTCTGATACTATGTTAAACAATCAAGAGAAATACAAAAAATAGGAAAAAGAGGAGGCTAGGGTTTCATTGATACTGCATAATTGAATTGAATACTAAGAAAAGTGTTTTAACCTAAATACAAAGAGACTATATATAGGCTAAACAAATAAATAAAATAAAAGACTATTCTACCCTTAATAATTAAAATAACCCTATATTTCTTAACATCACATTCATTAATTGTAAAATCATTTGATATCATTACCTTTTCAAATTTCTCATGCATTGTTTTTGTGCTTGTTTTAATCCATAAAGTGATTTAAAAGGAAGATCTACCAACTCTCAGGTGTGATTTTGTATGATGAATTTAATTTCACTGTTTACAGTTTCTTTCCACATATGTGCTTCAGAAGTGGACGTTGCTTCATTGAAGCTTTGAGGCTTATTTTCTAACAAATATGTTAGAAAATCTGGACCATAGAACTTGGAAGTCATTGCTTTCTTACTGCGTCTAAGTGTCTCTTCACTTTTTTCATCTATGGTCCATATTACTAGTTGTAGTGTTATAAGCTCTTTTAAGAGAACTCCAATCACATGCATCTTTACTAGGAAAGACATTTTCAAAAAATGATGCATTTATTAACTCAATGATTGTATTGACATGTATATCAGAAATATCATATTTATTCACGAGAAAAAGATATGCACTGCTATTTATTACATAATCAATAAATATACAATCAATAGTTTTAGGTCATATTTTAATCCTTTTGGGAATAAAAATCATCACCTTAGTCAAACATCCCCACACTTTTAAATATTTATAGGAAGGACTCCGACATTTTCATAATTCATAAGGAGTTTTATCTAACTTCTTGTGGGATAATTTATTTAAAATATAATTTGCTGAAAGCAACGCCCCTACAAGTTTTGAGATAATCCCGAACTAATTAACATCACATTCGTCATCTCTTTCAATGTTCTATTTTAACGTTTAGCAACCCCATTTTGCTGAAGTGTATAAGGCGCAGAAGTTTGATGAATAATACCATGTTCTTGACATAACCTATCAAAATGTGTGTCATATTCACCACCTCGATCACTTTTTATTGCCTTAATCTTTTTGTCAAGTTGATTCTGAATATCATTCTTATAGTGCATAAATTTTTTCTATGATTCGTCTTTACTCTTTAGTAAATATACATAGTAATATCTCGTACAATCATCAATAAACGTAACAAAGTACTTTTTTCACCTCTGGTTTGAACTTATTTCAAATCACATGTATCACTATGAATTAACTCTAGAGATTCAGTACTTCTTTCAATATTTTGAAATGATGCTCTAGTTAATTTTGATTCAACACATGTCTCACATTTATGATTTGCATCAATATTGAATTTAGGCAATAATTCTAAATTCATTAATTTACGCAAAGTATCAAAATTAACATATCCTAATCTACCATGTCATATATTGGAAGACTCAAGCACATAAACAAAAAATGTGTTCTTATTATTAAAATTAGATACATTACATTCATCTTAAAAAGCCCATCACTCATATATCCGTTGTTTACATAAATCTCATTCTTGGTGAGTACAAATTTGTCGGACTCAAAAATCAACCTAAAACCCTTTTTACTCAATAACTATCCAGACACAAGATTTTTTCAAATTTCTAGAATATGTAACACATCATTGAGAATTAGTTTTTTTCCGGAAGTCATCTTCAATATAACATTTATTTTGCCTTCAACTTTGAAAGTAGATGAATTTTTTATGAATAGTTGTTCTTCATCATTAATTGCTTCATATGAAGAGAATATCTTCTTATCCAAACATATGTGTCTAATGACCCTGATGTCCACCCACAATTTCTTGGTATTTCCAACCAAGTTTACTTCAGATACTACAACAGAAAAACTTATGTTAGAAATATTTTTAGAAAGTTTTTCTACCTCGGTTATATTGGCTTGGGAAGCCTTTTTTTTTTGTAGTTCTCTTGTGCTTTACGATTTCGACAATCCTTTGCACGATGTTCTGGTTTATTGCACACAAAGCAATTGCCTTTGAACCTTTTGAAATCACCACCCTTGGCCCCTTGTTGACCAACATACTTCATTTTCTTGTTGGTTTTATGTCTCTCTTTAATCACATGTGTCTTTGACTCCATGGAATAATTACCAACTTTTTTTTCGGAGACTCTATTGTCCTTCTCAAATCTCAATCTCATGATCAAGTTTTCAAGTTCCATTTATTTGTGTTTGTGCTTCAAATAATTTTTGAAGTCCTTCTAATTTTGCGGTAATTTTTCAATAATTGTAGCCACTCGAAAAGATTCACTAAGCACCATCCCTTCAGCATGAATCTCATGTAGGATCATTTGAAAATCTTGAACTTGACTTATGATAGTCTTGGAATCCACCATTTTGTAGTCAATGAATCTACCCACAACGAATTTCTTCATTTCGACATCCTCTGTCTTGTATTTTTATTCAAGGATTTCCACAGCTCTCTAATCGTCTTGATTGGACTATACATATTATATAATGTGTTATCCAATCCATTGAAGATATAGTTTTTGCACAGAAAATCAAAGTACTTTCATACATCTATCGTAACAATAACTTGACGGTCGGTCTCATTCTTACTACAAACAGGAGCATCCTTACGAAGAATTTTCGTAAGATTCAACGTAGTGAGATAGAACAACATTTTTTGTTGCCATCTCTTGAAATCGTTTCCATTGAACTTTTTAGGCTTCTCCCCATGAGACACATGAGTAAGTACAAAAATAAGCACCACAGACAAAACATGATTTGTAGTAGCAAGAACATTATTATCATTTGCTGTTATTTTTTATAAATGCAAATTACAACAATATTCAAAATTAGGAAAACACTAACACTTTTCAAAACACGTTACTAAAACAGAGACAATATGTTACTGTTCAGAGTCACTGTTTGAAGTTACTGTATGGTGTCACTGTTTAGTGTAACTGTTTGAATCATACGCATAAACAAAGTCATTATTTGGTGTAACTATAACAGTTTGACGTAACTGTTTAAATTAAACACAAATAGAACAAACAATTTTTTTCACAAAATTTTTCAAGTCTTCTCAAAATATTACAGATTGTAAAAAATAAGTTTTAACAATTTGTAATATTGTAGAACAGTTTAAAATACTAAAACATGTATCAGAAACACAATAAGTAACTATACAAATCCGAGAATCTGTCTTAAGATCGTTGTTTGTAGTATTCCAAATATAGTAAAATCACTTACTAAAATTTCTGATATTGTGTAACTTAGAATAAAACAATAACAGAGAGGTGCGAAATAGTTACACAGAAAATAGAAACAATTACAAAAGAATTAACGAAACAAATATAATAGTCTTACTGAAATAGTTACACATAACTGTTTGTTTAACTATTATAAATGCTAACCCGTTTGCAGAACATGAGCACTGAACAATTATTAAACTTTAAATAGATCAAGACTAGTGTTTGACACTATGTTCTTAAGACAAATTTCGCCCTTACACACGGTGCTTATGTAATATCAAGCGTCTGCCTATCAAAATACCATGATCTTTACACAAGTAGAAGTAGCACTCCAATCTACTCGTTCAGCGAACCAAAAATTATGTTGTATACTCTCCAAATATAGACTTCCTTAATGATGTATCATACTGTTTTAAATGACTAAGAATGTATTGGATGAATTGGATGTAAAATCATTATGTGACTAGGTTATTTATAGAGAGAATGGTGACTGATCCGAACAGTCACAATGTGAATGGATGCAACCCAACAATCACTTGCAGTCAAAAGACACCACTTGTCCACTTGTATAACTGTTCTGCATGAACAAACACAATTAAAATTTCAGATTGGAGGGGAGCAAAAAATTCGAACCAGTGCGAATTCAAATCTAACGGATACCAAAAATTAAATTTCGGGTTAAGAAATTTACGTCCAATTAATTAAACAAATTTTTTTCAAAAAGATAAGTTTGGTCTAAACCACACCCACACCCACACTCGTACCCGAGCCCGACTCGGGTCGTGGCATGGCGTGTCGGGCTGGCAGCACGTGTGTGGTAGAATCGAATGCATGTAAGCACTCACTCCGCTCATAAAATTGTGGTACCCCTTGAGGCCTAATCTCATAGAACAAATTTGGCCTGTATATGCACATGTAGAATTTCTTCCTCAACTAATGTGAAATTGATGTCAAATCTCACATTGCATAATCGCTATTTTCACATTTCAAAAGGGTTATTTTGGAACCTATGTTCCTATTATTTCTCCATAATTTATTTCAAGTTATCTCTCCATAAATACTTTTGAACTTCCTTTCAAATAACCACTTTCAGTATCCGACAACTCACAGTAATTGCTAGTAGCTAATCACACGTGAATCGAATAGTCAAAACATTCATTTAATTTTACATGTGAATATTAAGAACGAATAAAAATGTCTTTTCGATCATGTGTATAAATATGTTAAAGGATACAGACGATAGAAAACAAATCTTTTCTTTTATGACTTCTAAAATAAACTTGTAATAATAAAAGATATTATTTATTCATATTAATTTCCCATCAAATATTTGGATACGGAAAAATTTCATGGTTTATTCTCAACGACTAGAGACACGTTTATATCGCTCAGGCTCGTAATTTTGAGTAGAACCAAGGGCAAAGTACGGGTGTATGAACCGGTTCTTCAACTCATATACTATTTAAATCAGGACTTGTGTTTCGTCAGGGAATCAAGACCCACAGCAGAGACTTAAATACAGTTCGTCTAAACAATTGATGTATTGTCCTATCAAGCGGCCACACTTTTTTGTGCCCAAGAGACTTCGAACCCTTGACCTCCCACTAGAAAGCTAGAGGCCCTGGCCAGCTGGGCTACCCTTGTTGATTAATTTGCCATAAAATATTTCGAATACGGGAAAATCTTATGGCTCGTCCTCAAAGAGTAGAAAGCGTGTTTATCCTGCTTAAACTCGTGACTCTAAATAGAACCAAGGACAAAGTCCGAGTGTATGAATCGATCCGTCAATAATTTATAAATTTCATATATGTAATTAATGTGATCTTTTTTAGCACAATAAATTTTTTTGTACTTCAGGTACTATTTTTTTTATGTTATTCAAGAATATAATTTATATTAAGTCTATATATACTTCAGGTACACAATTTATATATTTTAGACACTATTTCAAATATAATGACAATTTAAAAATAAGAGAGCAAACAACACCATCATATTTTCTCATAACATGCATGGTATTAATTAAAACTAAAACGTTCATATACTTGATTTTACCTGTTAGATATAAAATATTACTCGATTGTGACTCTATTGGTTCTCTCATGCTGATAACGTGTTATAAAATAATTAAATTGACTGGATATCAAATAAATAACACACAACTGAATGAGAAAAAGTTTAGAGCATATTTGGGACTCTCTTTCTATTTTTCTACACTCTTCATTGAGTATGAGGAATGTCTTTAATTTATAGACACAGGAAGTAGGTGGGCAAATGCGGAAAAATCAGCTTTCCAACAGTCATATTACTATGCATTATTATTCATGCACAATAATACATCATATTCATTATTACTTGATATTATGCACCTCTATTTATGCATAGTAATTATCCATATCGTGCATAATATTTAAGAAAAATTACACTCAGACCCTTTAAAATTTATCACTTAATTATTTAAATTTTTAGATATTTAAAATATTACACATAACCCCTTGAGATTTATAAGCATAGCACTTAAACCTTTAGTATATTTATTAATAAATTATACTTAGATCCCTTAAAATTTGTAAGTACGTACATTTAGACCCCTTAAGTTTAAAATATTACACTTAAACTAAAAATACTCCAATTAAAGATAAAATGTCAAATATTTTAAATTTATAACCAAAATTTATACTCTATTATGTCATTTATTAAAATAAAATCAAAAATAAAATTATAATTTTTTCTTAAAAAAATTATAATTGTTACCGTTAATGCTAAAATTTGAATGACTTCCACATCAGTTTGTTGAGCTTCGATAATCTAAAAAGTAAGTCGGAGACTAGAGGGCAACTCTAGAGATCAACTCTCCAACACCTAAATCATTAAGTTACTCAAATGTATGAACTGTCTATTATGATTCCTCTTCCAATCCATATTTCTAACTGAGCCATGGCCAGTTATGGAACCATGCTCTCAGGCCATCACCCACAACTTCTTCATCTGCTTCAACCCCACAAACCGACGACTCCAAGGCTAAAATCCGAACCAACTTCAACCTCATCTTCCATTTCAACATCCTCCTCTCGCCGGAGGCAGCTGCTGTTCGAATCATCCAAAACTTGGGCTATTTCAGATTGTACTACACACTGTTTATCTCTGGGTGGTACTCTTCATCACCCTGGTGTCAAAGCGAAAGCTTTCTTTAATCCCCTTGGTGTTGATGACAGTCGTGGCGTGTTTGTACTTGCTCCTGCTACGTGCACTGCCTGATTGTATTGTGTTACATCAGATTATCGACAAGCAATTAGTTTTATCCTGGATAGCCGTCCTCATGGCAGTTGATCTGATCTTGAGTGGGGCTGCTATTCATCTGTTTGTGATTCTAGCTGCAACAATACCTATAGTTTTGGTTCATGCAGTTTTGTGGGTACGAGAGGATCTGTTTGTGAACGAGGAGGCTAGTGCTGCTGGAGAATTAGTTCCACTGCTCTACGATAAAGCTGCTGTGAAAGACAAGTCCTCCGATTTGATGTGATTCCATGGTTTGTTAGCATGTATATTCGTTTTTCGTTATGAGAAAAAGAACTTAAAACCTGCCATGTAAGAAAAAATATTGAATTTTGTGTGAAATTATGTTCTTCGTCATTTCGTTTTCCTCCATCCCGGTAATCAGAATCTTCCTTTGGCCCCTGGTAGATGGAATAGATGATGGACTCAAGAGGCTGATTAAGTCGTGTTTGTGTCCGAGTATTATCATGCATATGTGCATGTGTAACAAATCAATAAATTTAGTAATGGGTCGATCGGCTTATGACCTTATAACGTAGTTTGTGTCCAACACTTTATGCTGTCTTTCAACAATTTTAGGTTATTATCCCCGAATGCTTGGGGGGGAAAAAGCCCTTCAATTGTTATAAGGGCTATTCAGGACACTTCAGGCCAATCCAAAGCTTTGAAAAGGGAGCAATTATAATGAGATTTTCATGATGTTTTTGGAGCATTTCATACTATGAATGTTCATGGCCCATTTCCACAGTCCTGTGTCATTTTTTGATGCAAAACAAATGTTCAAGAGGTAGAGAAAAAAAGAGAAGAAATGCATAAAAGAAGAACAGAAAAAAGTGCAGCTCAAAGCATGAGATCTTGCCACTGCGAATTCTAGGGAAGATTAGTCATCCTCTGAATTACACTTGTTTTTCGTCTATTGATTGACCTTTCCGAAGTTTAAAGTAAAGTTACCATTTTATGATTTTGTGATAACACTCTAAAGTTACCATTTTATGATTTTGTGATAACACTCTACATGTTGGTTCTCATTTTCCTAGTCTTCTTGGCTATCTAGTTTTATCTTTTAAAGTTACAATGGTTCATTATCGTCACCTGTTGAATGAATTATTGTTTAATATTAAAGTCAATAATCTATTGACGTCAGAAATGTGGTTTAAATATCTTATCAGTGAAATAGGACTATTCATGACGAAGAATCGTTCCAAACTTGCTGTCTCAATGCTATCTCAATCTATTGCAATTAATATAGAAATTATAGCCACGAGCATTCAAGTCTCAATCACATGTGAATAGCAAAAACCAAATTGTCAACATACCAACCAATTAAAATGCAAACATTTGACATCAGTTAGGAATTGGTCCCAATTCTATGGTAAATCTACTCTGCAGCATCCAAAATACAAGGTGAAATCTTAGTTTAGGCTCTACCGTAGGTGTAATAGGATTTTTTGCAGATAGTTGTGTAATGTTGAAGGGCAATACTCCCAACAAATATGTGAAATTGTTTATCTTTATGATACAAACATATCTTCAAATATGAAAAATAACTGGTACAACTTATTCTATACATAAATAAACTATTTAAATGACTCAAACACATAACATCCAACACATAACACATAGCGTTCAAATTATAATAAACAGATCTTTTTTATTATGTCAACGTAGACAGCCCTCTACTCAACGTTATACATACAAATTTATTGGTGATCTAGCAAGAAGGTAGCAATAAAAAGCCAAAAAAATAATAATTACAATATTAAAGAGAAACAATTAGGGACTATTTTGAAATGGAAATTTGGGGATATGAGCTTTTTGTAATATTGGCCTAACAAAATCCTTCTCCTGGAATTCTCCGAAAATACATCTGAGGGGGCATGTGCGATTCAGTGACAAACTTTTAGGGGTCTGAATATAATTTATCGTATAATTTTTTCGGCAACGTACGGTATCATAGCTGAGGCTTGAAGGTACACTTCCTCCAAAAACCTAGAACAACAAAATGCTACTTCACCAACCCAGCACCTCAAGACCTCCACTACACCACCGCGACACCCACCATGTTTCTCTCTCAACAACTCTTTCCTACTCTCTCACATTCCCATATGGATTTTCCAATTCTTCAGTTCTTCGACTCGTTTCAAGCCACGGAAGCCCGGTTATTACGTGTTCTACATCACAGGTTCACAGTTATGGAAAAGTGTACTATGAAAGGAAGTCAATGTTGAAATGGAACGCTTTATACAAGAGAATATCGCTGATGGAGAAACCTGAGATGGGTTCTGCGAGTGTGTTGAATCAGTGTGAGAATGAGGGAAAGCAGCTCGCAAAATGGGAGCTTTGTAGGGTTGTTAAGGAGTTGAGAAAGTTCAGGCGTTACAAGGCTGCTCTTGAGGTATAGGAATTAAATTATGAGTGTTTGTTTGGTGTCTTTGTTGTGTTTTTATTGATGGGAATTTGGTATTTTTCGTGGATCTATCTGAATTTGTGGATTGATTTAGTAGTTTTCTGAATTTTGTGTGTATGTACAATGTCGCCCTTGAATTGAAACTGATTTTTTGTGCTAATTTCGTATTTTTTGAGGAAGATAAGGCATTTCAAGCTTGCTCTGGAGGAATTACTCATTTTATTGAAGTCTTTATTTGGGTTTTCTGTGACGGGTGTTTGGAAATTTTTGTTGGGGTTGTTTGAATTGGTGGGTATGTTCAATAGTTTTCTGAATTGTATGAGAATTTGATCATAATAAGTACAATGTGGGTTATGAAGCAAAACCCCTATTAGTGCTTCTTAGATCTTTTGTGTGTATTTGTCATTTGGGGGTTTTCACTATTTGGTATTGTGGTAGAATTTTATGAATTGATAAGATTATGAACTCATGTCCTTTAATTTTTTGTTCATGATGATCACTCTGTCCAAGAAACTTGTATGGGCATTATCTTGCTGGTGACCCCCAAAATTTGATGCTTGCATGTTCAGGTAACCAATTCATGATTTTTATGTATATTTTGTTTCTGTTCCCGACAGCATTATCGTTGAAAGTAATTTGGATTTTTTTTTTCCCGTTGTGGTTACCCTTTGCTTCCTGGGTTTTGGTAATGTCTTCTAAGTTCTAATTAATTTAATGGTTGGGTGATAAATTCTGAATCCATGTATACCAAACTAAAAATGTTGTTTTGTGCATTCTTGCATTGTCAAAAAATTTACTTTTTCCCCCCTGGTTTACTATCTTCCGCCAAAATATAGTCCCACATATTTAAGTGGATTATTGAGATATTAGGACATACATACTACTTTTGAGCATCTTCATCAAAATGTGCTTTCAGTGTTTGTTTTTGATTTTAATAAAAAAAAATCAGCATCATTGTTAATGTACTTGGTGCCAATTATATTCAAGGAAACAGTGCCTAGAGCATGTGTTTTTTGGCAAAGCCCCATAATTTTTCACAATAAATGAATAATGTGCCCAAATGAGTTGCAGTAAGACTCGCGTGGCTTCAAGAAGATCACTTTGTGTAACCATCTTGTCAAGGACTTTCCATCTAAGAATAAAGAGCAGAACCAAAATCACTTTCCTGATTTTATAGCATGATTATTATGTGTGGGGAATAAGGGCAGCAAGGATGCTAGAAGTTCAGCAAGCAGTATTTGTCCCTTGTATTTAATCATTTCTAAAATTTCTTTCTTTTTTTGTAGAAAACTCACACTCTTAATCATTTTATAAGTTTCTTGGCCTTATTTGTTTGGAGAAAAATGGTGACAATTATGCCTTGATTCTGATATTTTCTATTTGACAGCTGTCATTATTGTGATTTGGCTAATAAAGAATTCTGCTTACAATGTTACATCAGATATTTAAGACTTTTAAGTTGCTCAAACAAAAATTCTCTCTGTTTACTGTCTACCATTGTAATCTAGTAGTTGAATGTTCACCTGGTAGTCGGGACTGATTTTTTTAATTTAGTTGTCTTTGTGTTTGACTGTTTGTAAAGTATAAATGCTGAATTTTTTTTGCTCTCAGCCGGTTGGTAGAAGTGGTTAACAATTTTATGCTGTGGTTGTTTGTTACCGTTATTTGCCATTTCATCCCAGGTGAAGAACTATAAGCTTTTCACACATTCTGCAGGTGTATGAGTGGATGAACAACAGGGGAGAGAAGTTCCGGATGTCCACTAGTGATGCTGCAATTCAGTTAGATCTAATTTCCAAAGTGCATGGAATTCGAAGTGCTGAAAAGTACTTCCTGAAGTTGCCAGATACCTTAAAAGACAAAAGGATATATGGGTCTCTTTTGAATGCCTATGTGCGTGCTAGAATGAGAGAAAAGGCTGAAGCTCTGTTTGATCAAATGAGAAATAGATGTTATGCCAGCCATGCCCTTCCATTCAATGTGATGATGACTCTTTACATGAACCTTAAAGATTATGACAAAGTCGACGCAACAGTTTGGGAGATGATGGAGAAAAATATACCATTAGACATATATTCCTACAATATCTGGTTATCATCTCGTGGATGCCAAGGATCTGCAGAAAAGATGGAACAAGTATTTGAACAGATGAAGCTGGACAGGAACATTAACCCCAATTGGAGTACGTTCAGCACAATGGCTACAATGTACATTAAGCTGGGTCAGTTACAAAAAGCAGAAGACTGTTTAAAGAAGGTTGAGAGTAGGATCATGGCCTGGGATCGAATTCCTTATCATTATCTTATTAGTAATTATGGTGGTGTGGGGAACAAGGAGGAGGTTCACCGGGTGTGGAATATTTACAAATCAAAGTTTCCATATATTCCGAATTTGGGTTACCATGCTGTAATCTCTTCGTTGGTTAGGCTGGGTGATATTGAAGGCGCAGAAAAGATTTATGAAGAATGGCTGTCAGTTAAGACTGCATATGACTCTAGAATAGGAAATCTTCTAATGGGTTGGTATGCTAGAAAGGGATTTTCTGAGAAAGCGAAGGCTTTCTTTGAACAAATGGGTGAATTGGGAGGAAAGCCAAATTCGAGCTCATGGGAGATACTATCAGAAATACATATCAGTGATAGGAGGATTTCTCTGGCTTTGTCTTGCTTAAAGGAGGCCATTTCAGCCGAGGGATCAAAGAACTGGAAACCAAAGCCTGTAAATGTGTCTTCAATTCTCAAGCTCTGCGAACAAGAAGCTGATACAGTGAACAAGGAGGTTTTATTGGGGATGTTAAGGCAACTTGGTTGTCTTGCGGATGAAGCTTATATGTCATATATACCCTTATCTAATGGAATGGCTGCTGGCAATGCACTGTCAACAGAGAAAGGCAGACCTGATGATGATGGTGGTGGTGGTGGTGGTGGTGATGAGAAGGGTGCTGAAATGCTTCTCAACCAACTGCAGGAAAGCTTTTGAGGACTCATTCCTTTTCAACATACAAGGACCTTATCAACCAAGTGCAATGCATGGGGAGTTCTCGCCCGTGTGGGTTTTTACTTCTTAAATGACCTTTCATCGTCTTTTTACGGTAAATATTGAGTGCTCAAGTTACCATGGGTACTAATGATGGCCCTGAGGATGAAATCTGGATTCTCTTTGGGATCTCAACTTTGATGTGCCTGTTGCTCCATGAAGGTTCATATTTTATTTTCTCATGCGGATGAACCCATATCCACTTTCCTCTGTTTAAGGCTTATGGACTAACCCATCAGAAGCTCACATGTTTAACATTATGGAGAAGTGGCATGATTTAGTAGAGTGATAAATTCAAATTTTCTTTGACTTCCATTGTCATATTTGTGGGATTTATTATGGACTAGACTAGCTGAGGTAAATTACAAAGGCGAAAGCCTCGGTTATTTGTGAATCACACTTCATTGATCTGTTTCAATTTAAGTGCCCTCTCCCTTTTCTTTCTTCCTTGTTTCCAAATTCCTTTAGAGTTTGTTGCCTGTATGGTTATCACTCAATTCACTTTTTATTTGAGTTATTCTGTATCTGTTAACCCTTCTTGATGCATTGTTTACATTAGTTTCTCTAACAGTATGTTTGGTTTGAAGGAAAATGGGGTGGATGGAAAAAATTTCCATTGTTTGGTATCAAAGGAAAGAATGATGGAAAGGAAAATTGGAGGGAGGGTTTTTTCCTCCGCCCACAATTTGCTTTTTCCCTTTCTGGGAGGAAAATGAGAAAAAGGTATAATAATTTGACTTTGAAGTATTATTTTATTTTTTTGCCCTTTGTTACATTTTAATAAATATTTAGCAAAACAAAACCTACTCCTCAAATAATAGACAAGAAGTCACACTTCTCAGACAAGGGCAACCAGACGGCAAACTCGATCGGCAAAACTAACAATATTATTTAGGATACCTTCTTCAATAATAATTTTAAATTCATCTATTTTTTCTAGGTTAATATTTTTTGGTGATTAATTTTTTACTAATACACAAGAAATACACAAAGTGACTAGAAAATAGAGTGAGTAGGAGTAACATTCGTTATTTGAAAAATAATTTGGACATGCATGTTAAAAAATGTTTGTATTGAGCCACCCTTGATTGAAATATTAATTTGTTGACATGTACATAGTGGTATACATAAGAAATGAACACCAAAATTTTCATATTATTTATTGAACGTTGGAGGAATCAATAAACAAAAATAAAGGGATTAAAAACTGGACCAAATTGATTGGGTCGATTTGTAATATTAAAATTCACTTCATATATTTAAAGGGTAGAATTGTAAAATTGGGTATGCATAGTTTTCCTTTCTCTTAATTTTTTATATAATACTAAACGATGGAAAATTTATTTTTTTATTTTCTATCTCGCCTACCAAACAAAAAGGAGAGAAATTAACTTTCTTTCCTTCATGTATAGAAAGTTTATTCCTTATACTTTTTTTTCCTACCGTCTTTCTATTCTTCGTACCAAACATAGTATAAGTCTTTATAAACATGCCAAGAGATGGGTTTATACACCTTCTCGATGGATGCAATGGTAATAGGCTTGTCAGGGTTTCATAACCAAAACAAAGTAGTGAATTACAGTTGCAGCAGCCAAATTCAAATCTGATAATCTTGACCTGTTTTGGGGATTCTTGGTTAGGTTAAGCAACCTGCTGGAGAAAGCAAGGGGATAGGGGGATTGGTTTGATTAGGGAGAAAACATAGGGATAGGGGTTGGTTTAACGAGGAAGAGTGACTTGATAGGTTTCAAAAGGTTTGGTAATTCTAAATATAGTTGGCGAACCTGGTACAAAATTAATTTCGAATTAGCAGATTTGAGTTTAATCTTTAGCGAAAATGATGGACCCGTCAAACTTTTCAAATAATGACTTGACATGAATTTGGCTGAATACAGACACAAACTTTGCTATATATAGTTTATATATGATACAATCGTGACTAGGCTAGTACATACACAACACGATCCAAGGACAACATGAGTCTGACTTTATTACATGCTCATAATTGAATTGGGTATAAGTTCGAACAAATTGTTGTGACACAATTACACGATCAACAAACAAGATAGCTTGGTTTTTGATAGACACATTATATTCAAGTGTTGTGTCGGTGAAATTGGACAAACCTCTAGATTCAGGCAGGGCCACCACTATGATTTCTTTCCACCACTATGATATCTTTGCTTGGAAAAATTGTCATTGTAGTGCACTTTGGCTTCTGTGATGTGACCAAAATATTAAACACATCAAATTGTTGGGCTTTATTCAAGGAACACCGACGTTTAACAAAACAAAAAATTGAGAAAAAAACAGACTGATGATGTACCATTGCTTGAGCTTGGCCTCCCTACTTTGAGGGAATCAAAATTCTGGGTCATCACAACACTTGGATCGGTGATCAATTAATTCAACAAATTAGATCAATAAATTAATTTGAAGTAACATCGAAAGAACCTAGTTGATATATGAATTTTGTCGGTGATAATAATACTTTCCAAACATAGTAGACATGTGTTGCACAAGCCAATGTGACACGATTTCATTGGCGAATGACCGAGACTTTAGTGTCATTAGTCATATGTGGTTAAGGGCCTACAGATACCAAAAAATTGTACGTGAGGGGTCATATTCTAAAGTTATATCATATATCAGGACCACTATGAGGAATTTCGGTTGAATAACCATGTGGGTTGCTCTTATATATACATACATACATACATATATATATATATAAAGTTTGTGGTGGCGAAGTATGCGGGTCACAGCATGGTTTGGGGTGGGGGGGGGGTGTTTGGGGGGGCTCACATGGACAGCATGTGATGTGGGTTGGAACACTACGTGCAGAAGACAGGCTATGTGATCCCCATGTACACAGCTTGAGGAGCTCTCTTGCACGACATGCTTTGCTCTTTGTTTCACTCCAAGAAAAAGACACACTTCCAGCTTGGCGCTTTGGTTTTCTATTCCTATTTACATAATTAGCCTTTCTTGTTAGTTTAGAGTTGCTTTACTGTTTGCTCTCTCTCTCATCTCTCATCCAATACATTTTTTTTAAAAAAAATTTCAATGTTAAATCATCCTGGTGTATTTGTGGAGATCCGTTTACAACCATGATGAATTATCTACCATTTAAGAAAAAGTAAAACAAAAAAAAAATCTAAAATTTTCTATGTGTACGTGTGAGTTTTACCCTTCTTATATGATGCTATTTAGCACAAGATTGCACGAGAAATCAAGACAGTCGAAAATAACGTTGATTAGGTGCCGGTCTGAACTAATTTTTGGTAATAGTGTCAGAAAATCTATTAAAATCTCATTCTAGATAGCTCTTGATAATCTAAGATTCATTAAAAAATGTACCTTTCAATCCGTCGTTTTTAAGGCAAAAAACGACGTTTGGATCATTTTTTAAGGACTGTTCGTGTTTTTGCTAGGGTTTCCTAGTAATTTAAGATTTGCAAAGTTTAGTAGTTAAAGCATGTATAAAACTAATTCAGCAGCCTTGGATTATTGTGAAATAAACTGACAGACAAATTCTCTTTCTTCCAACTGACTTGCATTTTTGGTGAATCAAACACGACTCTTGACGACTTTTCATCTGATATTATTGCGGTAATCAACAAATTAAAGTTTGTGTTGTTCAATCTTATTTCTTACCCACGCTACCCTGCATCACTATAACTACTTACCTTTGCCATTTAAGTTTTAGACCAGTAAGAACACGACAGTAATCACTTTGTGCAGAAATGGTAAAGAATAGATCTTTATCCAGTCTCTTACTGTAATCGAGTTCATGTAGATCCATTTACTAAACAGGTCTGATGGGTACAGTGAAATAAAAGTGGACAAATGGATGAAGGTGCCATATCCACATCTCCCAGATCAGAGGCAAGTGTAAAAGAATCAGAAGAAAGATTTGGGACAATAATGCATTATAGATTAAAATAATGGGTCAGGGGCATTTTCGTCCTTGGATAAACATATTCTTGCAGTTGTTATAAGTAAATTGGCAGAGGGCATTATAAGCCAAGGGGATCACTGTGCTTCTTCTTCTTCAGCACGTTTGGAACTCGTAATTGGATACAACACAGACATCCTGCTGACTTGCTCTAAAGTATTTGTCTTTTTTATCTCCTTCCAACTCTTTCTTTGAATTGTCATTTATACCCCTGAGGTTTCCAAAGTTGTCACCAATTATTACTATCATTTGCTACCATTTAGTATAAGGCGTGTCAAGGGATTGGATTTTGATTGAATTTTAACTGATTCGAAATTAAATTTGATTTTTAAAATTTGACCCGAATTCGATAATATGCCAAATTTTGTTTTCCATGGTCTATATTTGAATATGTTAACAATCTCAATTCGATCTGAAAATTGGTTTCGATTTGAATAACTTAATTAACTAAATTTTAACAAATTATACCTAACTTTCAACTAAATATTTTTAAATAATCACTTAATTTTTTTAATATTTATATAAAAATATATAAATAATTCGAATCGAATATATATATATCCAATTTCAAATCCAAATCCGTGAAATACAAAATATCGAATTTGAATTATCGATAGAAAATATTAATTCACACCCGACTAATCAAATTCGGATCAAAATTCGATCCATTGATAGAAATATTTAGGGTTAAGCATCACTGCTGACTATCATTGCTCCAACTTTATTTGATTTCAGGCAGTAATTGCATCAGCATCTCGGTTGAATCCAAATACTTGATTGTGTTGTGCAATCAATAATCAAATTTCAGTTCAACTCGAGTAAAACTCGAATTCAACCCACATTTTGGTCCTACTTGTATATGTCAAGACTCAGATCTTAAATGAATCCAATTTTAACTCGAATTATGTAATCCGAGTTCAAATATTTTGGAAAAAAATGTATATTTATGTACTGATTTTATTACTCGTCTAACCCATTTGAGTTGCACCACCAAGCTATGGGTAATGTCATTAAGTTTTATTCAATTGGCATATAAATAATATTCCAAACATATGACAAAAACTCTTTAATGGTTCTTGTTATAATTACTATAACTTTTCTGGTTTTATGAGAATTTGTGTCCATGATTGGCGCTGGATACAGCTCCTCTTTGGTGGGTTGGTTGGTGTGGCCAAATTGCCACAGCAATTTTCCACTTGGAAATGACACTTTGAACCTTAAAAAAAATTATTTTTTAATTACGCCTTAAAATGTTAAATTTTTTAAATTGCACCGTCAATCGGATTAAAAAAAAAAGTAACAATATCCAACAATTTTTCACTGCAATTTTTTTATATATATTTTTTGTAATAGAAAAAAATAAAATATTTTGCATAAAAAAAATTGTACTCAATTTTATTCAAAGCATACTGCATTACTATCTTTTTATTTAATTGAGAGTACAATATAAAATTTTCAATCTTTCAAAAAAAATTAAAAATCTTTTGAGGTATAAAATGTGATTGGCCCATTAACAAATTTAATGAATATTATTAGGGCTTTTCGTACTTTGTATCCTGCAAGATTTCAAGTTTTTTACTTTATAACTTCAAAGATTAATTTTTTTTATATTACACCCTAAATATATTAAAATTATTAAAATGTGATAATTCTGTTAGCTTATGTTATTTTTTCTATCAAAAGTTATCTCATTGACACTGACAAAAAACTAACAGAAAACTAACATAAATGTTATACTGTAACACTTTTGATACATTAAAGGTGTAATGTAAAAAAATTAATCTTTAAGGGTATAAAATATAAAAACTTAGAATCTTTAGGATGTAAAATAAAATTCACCCATATTAATATTTTGTAGACATGTAGACATTTGTGGCCCTCTATGCAGAAACTGTTAAGGTTTGTTTGAATGAATTTTGGAAAAGAATTTGTATTGACTTCTCTAAACCCTTCAAAACCCAACCCCTTCGTTGTAAAGATAAAATTCAACATTTAATCCGGTCCATATCCATATTTGGTATGTAATACATATATATGTAGGATCTACGGATATATCATAATTATTAACAACTATTTATTTTATAAATTACTATTTTACCCTTGATCAATCCAATTCATATTCAAATTAAAGTGTACAATAGTCTTTTAGATTATTAACCCTTTACCCATCTTTTCAAACCCACATTTCTCTTAGGTTTGACGAAACTCATGATGATGGGTTTAATCTTCGAGTTAACTATGAACCAAGGTTTAGAAACCCATGATTAAATTTTTCATACAAACATAAAATTTGATAATCCTTGGAATTATTTTCCTCAAATCCATCCGTACCCCGTAAATTGCTAATGCTCTGATGGGAGCACCACAAATCTCTATTATGTCATCAAACCAGCCTTAAATATGAACAGATGCTAGATCTCTCAGGTGGGAACCACAGGCTACAATCACCATTAATTCACATGTAATCACATGATAAGTATGGCATTGCCATCCATCATTATTGTTTTCATTGCCCATCACTATTGTTCAAATCTTACATCGTTGTTGAAAGTGCTTTAAAGCTATAAAAAAAAACTGCTATTATTAGAAGATTTTTTGAAAAATATTCTTTTTAGAAGTTGCTTGATTGGTCTGTCCTAGGTGAATAGAGATACACTTATATCTATTAGTCTAGTGAGTCTTAATAGAACCAAGGACAGATTTTGGGTGTATGAATTAGTCTTTTAATCTATACATTAGTTAAATCAAAACTTACCCTTTGGTAAGGATTCAAACATACACCAAAAACTTAAATATAATTCGTCTAATTAATTGAAATTCGTCATATCAACCAACAATGCAAGAAAACAAAGTTTGCATAAGATAAGGGAGTACTGTTGGACCAAACTTACCGATCATATTCATTATTGTAGTTGAATTGATAGTAGACTCCATCTCAAACCGAGATTCATTCTAACACTACTGGATTTGGTGGTCAAATTTTTGTTAAATCCGAAAATTCACTTAACAAAATTCCACAAAAGCCTAATTTTTTCTTGATTTGTCATCATAAATTTCATATAAGCCCACATTAATCACTCTTTTTTCCCTCTTTTAGAACTCAAGTTTGAATTAGGTAATCATAATCCAACTCAAAACCACACCTTTTGAACCAAAAGTACAAAAGCTACATAAGTGGTGTGTTTTGTGTGTGTTGGGGGATACTTTAGCCATAATTTAAATTCCCAAGGGTATTTTCGTAAACTCAACATACCCATCCAATAACGAGCAACCGTACTTATATAACATGACATCAAACCATATTCAACAGAGCTTTTTTTTTTGGTGCTCATCAATGGCGGATTTAGAGAGCCCAAATGTGATGCCAAAACTCATCACCTTCCTCTCTTCTCTCCTCCAAAGGGTAGCTGAATCGAACGATCTCAACCGTCGATTCCAAACCCCGAAAATCTCTGTCTTTCATGGCCTTTCAAGGCCAACTATCTCAATTCAGAGCTACTTGGACAGAATTTTCAAGTATGCAAATTGTAGCCCTTCATGCTTCATTGTTGCTTATGTTTATCTTGATCGGTTCACTCAACGACAACCCGCGTTGCCAATTAATTCCTTCAATGTTCATCGGTTGCTCATCACTAGTGTCATGGTTGCTGCAAAATTCATGGATGATATGTGAGTTTTCAGTGTTCCTTCACTTTGTACAAATCACAAACACTTGAGCTGCTTAGATTTATTTTCTGGATTTTTTTTTCTCTTTGTCCTTTAAGTTGCTCTCCCAATTTGTTGTTTTGTTCATCGGAACTTGTATCTGATGGGGAAGAAAATTTTAGACTTTGGATTTGTATTCTGGGTTTATGATATTTTCTTTAGTTTTTACAATTATTTAGTTCTTAAAGTCATTTTGTTAATAACAAGGCCCTCACCAAATGATTAAGGTTTATGCTTATAACGGGGTCTGGAAAAGGTAAGGAGGCGTACCTAGCCTCATTTTGGAGGAACACTTGTCATTAACTAAATCGATTTCTTGTTGGCTTATGTAGTTTAAGAAATTCTTGGGTTTATAAACTTTGTCTTCTTTCTTTAGCTTGCTGTCATGGGTAACATACTAATTATTGATCTGTATACTTGGTTGGCTCTGTTTCTGATTTCTAGAATGTGTTTGATGTATGAGTAGATTGTCTTTGTGTTTCTCTTGGGATTTAAGTTAATTTATAGTTTGTAACAACTGAAAAGACTGAGCAACCCTGATATTGAAGTTAACTTTCCTAATCAGATTGTGGGAATTGTTGAATTGTTTTTCCCCAATAATGTCTTGGCTTGTAAATTAAGTTAAGGCCAGCTAGAAAAGCCTTTTTTCCTTTGTCTTTCACCCAACCAGACAACTTCCTCTGAGACAGCCACCCAAAAAAGATTGTGATGTAGCACTGGCTAGAAATTTATTAATTATTAATTGCATGACAGTGTCTCAATAGCTTTACATCCAATCTGAAAGCTAAAGTCCAAGTTGTCCAACAAAGCCTTGGAAGTTAGAAACATTCATATAGAAATAGAATGACTAATATCTTTTATTGACTTTATGCCAAGAGAGTTTTTATAACCAAGAGACTTATATACTCAAAAAAACATTATGACCCAGATATGTTAATTAATTAGGTTTCATTTGGGAGGTTTTGTTATAAGTTCTTTTTGCGCATATGGAGACTGAAGTTCTTTTTTATGCTTAAAAAATTTCAGGTACTACAATAATGCTTTTTATGCTAAAGTTGGTGGAATTAGCACAACAGAGATGAACTTTCTTGAGGTAGATTTCCTATTTGGATTGGGTTTCCACTTGAATGTGACCCCAAACAGTTTTCACACCTACTGTTCCTACCTCCAGAGAGAGATGTTGCTGCAGCCTCATGTAAACATGGCAGAATCATCCTTGTCCACAGGAAGATCACCAAAGCTCCACTTGTGTTTCAATGAAGATGAATCCTCTCATCAACAACAGCAACTAGCTGTTTAAGCTTCAAGGAAGCTCTAAATGTGTTTACAGGGAGCAATGACCTCTAAATGTTTGGCTAAGCGTCACGAGTTCACGTAACGGAAACAATCTTTCCCTATGCGTGACAAGACTGCGTACGTTGAACCCTTCCAACATCTCAACGTGGTGGGAAACTCTACTGTTGAGTTGGCAAATTGAGTCCATCAATGTACTAAGCCATTGTTTCTATGTTCTAGCTTGTTTTTATTACTTTCTGGGGTGTTATGGACTTCAATCATTTGGTATATACAGATGGGTGTCTCTTCTTTCCAGTCTGTCCAGGCAAATATCTTTTGTGACATTAACTTCTTGTAGATTCTTTGTTCATATCAAATTTAAAAGATTCTACACCTTTATTAGTGAGTGTCACTGAAATTCACAGGTTGGCAGTGTTTAAGATGAGACTAGATCTGGATAGAGACATGAGTGGTGTGTGTGAAAGGTCTCTTTGGTGACATAGCCAAATGACAAGAAAAGGTGTGAGTACAGAGTGATAAAGTGTTGTGGTTGTTTTTGGTAGTAGTGATGGCAATTTAAGCTACTTGACAGTTGTAATTGATTCTTGGCAGGGGACACAGAACATGTGCATTGTTGGACAACAGTAAAGCATGTGCCAACTTGTTTGTGTACAAGAGAGAGAGAGAGAGCGAGAGGAAGGGGGGGGGGGTCCAATTGAAGTTTATTTGATTAAGTTCGTTCTGTGATTACCTTATAAAAGGGAGGAACAGAGGTTCGGTAATGGAACTAAGGTTTTGGGTGGTTGGCTTCAAAGTAGGGGTGGCCTGATAATTTTCAACACGATTCATTAATTCAACACAACCTACACAAAATTACCAATTATGAGTTTAAGGTTGATTCCCAAGTCCACTAAATAAATAAATCGACATGATTTTGACTATACATGACACAAACCTGCATGACCCAAATGCACCTATATACTATTAATCTATGACACTAACGAATCTTGTATGAGTTGAATAAATTTTGATACCAAACAACTTAAGCATGGTGTGTCTCGTTACGAACCATAATTTGAAGAAAAGCTTACAACACACTAAAAAAAGAAAAGGAAAAAATAGGGCTTACAATTGGGACTGATAATCGAGTCGAGTTTTGCAAGCTCAAGTCAAACTTGTTGAACTCGTTTTTCTAAACACTTAGAAAATTATTTAAGCTCGTCTCATTTTTCAAACGAGTCAATTTCAAATAGCTTGGTTATTTTATATATAAACAAGTCAAGACTTTAGACTCATTTAAAAAAATGAGCCTTTTAAACTCAACTCATTTAAAAAATGAACTGAGTCGAAAATAAACCGAACTCGAATAACTCGATTCGAAACGAACTTGTAACCCATCCCGATGCATATTGGTAACCAGAAACAACTGACTGGTCTGTGTTTTACCATGTTGTTTGTTTTTGTTATGTCATGAGGATGGCAAGCAATCTAAAATAGGGCAAATGATACTTTATTTTAATTAAAAAAATTAAAAGTTTTACGTTGCACCTTCAATGTCATAAAATATTAACAATATAATTCAAAACCCAGATGGCGTTAGTGATTCCATCTATTACTAACCACGTGTCAAATAAGCGGTTGGCTAAGGGGTAAAACAGTAAAAATACTATTATCTTAACAAAAAAACTGAACCAAAAAGAAATGCCAACAAGCACTTACCACTCCATTCCCAATCCCTCGAAAAAGTTAGAGCGGGTTTAACAAACTACGTGACATTATTAAGTAATGTACACACTCAACAAAAATTTATAATATCTAATTGACTATTTTTTGGTTAAACATGCACATAATACACACACAAGAAATTCAACTTACACGAGTCAAATACAACTGAATGGAGGTAAGAAGAACTCTCTAGGATCCACTGAACCACAACCCCTAGGCAATTGCTGACTGGATGAGAGTCCAATGGTCATTAAGTACTTACTCATCCACGAAGTTGGATTTCTTGTGTGTGTATTCTGTGAATGCTTAACAAAAAAAAAAATTGACTATATCTGTGTACACCACTTGGAGTATAACTCCCAAACCACGACCATCCTCTCCAATTCAAACTTTATTAGTCAAATATCATTTGACTCTTTAATCGATTATCTAAATTAGAATCCGTTACATCATATTTTTTGAATTCAAAATTTAATTTCATCTCTATACAATCCGAACGATTCGATTGTGATCTGTTTTGGATTATAAATATGTATAAGTGAAAAATATGATGAAATTCAATGATTATTCATATAAATGAGTTGAACTTATACGTAATTTGCTAAAATTTTAATTCCTACTAAAATTTTTAAATCAAATCAAATTTTTTATTTCTATCGAATTCAAATGCGAACTAAGAAATAAAAATTATCTAATAATAAAATAAAATTTAAATTTAACCAATTGACAAACCTAGAAGCCAAAAGATTTTTTTGCATCTTCTCAATTCATAGTTTTTCTTCAACATTTAAGGGTGGTTCTGTGGTTAGGTCTTTCTTTTGGTAACCTAGAAATCTCACATTTAATTTCTTTCCACACTTCTTAAGGGCATGTTTTAATAAATTCATCCGTTTCAAATAGACTCATTCAATGATCACCAACATCTCTTTCAAAACTATTCACATTGAATTTCCTCTCATTAAATTCATCATTTCTTACTTATGTTGCATCGTTCTATTAGGCATGGGCTACCCCTAATTAACTATTAAGGCCACGCAACCACACCATGAAATAAAGAGGAAAAACTATGATTTTTTTTTTTGCTACAAAGTGTTTAGGTTTGTGTCGATTATTCTCTCGAACTCAATAGTTGACTACCGTCACTTGAGCAACATGCAATTCAACTAGAAAGACACATATCACTTTCATCAACCCTCAAAGAACCTTTGAGTAGCGTGCCAAGACGATGCGAGTTCATAAAAAAATAACGACTATCTACAGTATCGAAAAAAAAAAGTTTGGTATTGTGCCGTCTTATAGAAGTTTGGGAGGATCGTATTTTGCACTCTGAAAAATCTAAGAATTTTTATTTTATGTTCTTAAAAATTAAAATTTTTATATTATATTTTTAATATATCAAAAATATCACAATATATGTGACTCTTCTGTTAAATTATATTATTTTTTTCATCAGTGTCAATCTTGTGATTTTTGATAGAAAAAATAGCTAAAACTAACTCAAGAGTCATATTATAAAACATTTAATACATTGAGGGTACAATGTGAAAATTTTATTTTTGAGAATACAAAGTAAAAATATTTAAATCTTTTAGGGTATAAAGTGTAATTCGTCCAATAAATTTTTAGGATTGTGTGTATAATTTTTTGGGCTCATTTTTTCATATTTAAAAATTTTATGATCAATTCTAAGTACAACAATTTTTTTTTATAAATTCATCCCCACCCCCCCCCCCCCCCC
>CM042191.1:3664511-3702235 GCA_023539305.1 Ilex asprella
CTTGAATTCTAAAAGTTGTAACATGTTTTTTTTAGATCGAACATAAATTTTTTTTGTTATAAACAAACTTTAACAATTTATATCTAAAAAATGTATAAAACACAAAGAAAAAGAACAAAAAAAATAGACTAATTACAACTTTTTAATAATAAGAAGCTAATCACAATTTAGATGAGTTTCAATAATTTAAGAGCATTACATAATAAACTTATTATTAATGACATTGAAAGTGTCTTGATGTACAATCAAGCATTCAGTCATCTATTAATCATTCATTTCGTTACTCGGCTAATTTTTTATAATTTTTTATTTTTAATTTATTTTACAAACTATACTTTAAAATTAATATTAACGTATCAAAATAGTAAAGGCATTAAACAAAAAATTGAGTAGAGATTAGTAATATAATCAAAAGAAATATAGAGATAGACAATCATACACAAATAATTAACACTTATAGGTCAGTTTCAATACCAATATAGAATAAAAAAACTCATAAATATACAAATCAAATCTAATTGAAAAGAATTTAAAGATAATAAAAATAACTAAACAAAAAAAAAAGACGTTTTTGTTTTTTTGTTTTTTGTTTTTAAAAACAAAAAATGGAACGTTACAAACATGATCTATATTAACATAATATCCTCCATTAGTTTACTGACACACACCATGGGGAAGAAGCTCAAGTCTGAAACTGAAAAGATTATTTCTGCAAGGTTTGCTTATCAAACACCTTGGCTGGCCGGCTCTTTCTACATCCATCATTGTCCTTGTATCTCTTACTTACAGACTATAAAGCACGAATACAGATACGGTGATACGAGATACGACGATACAATAAAATTTAAAAAAACAGAATACAAATACGACTAGAATACGTCTATAAAATATTTAATATTTTATCTTTGATTGAAATATTTTTTGTCTCAGTATAATATTTTAAACTTAAAAAGTTTAAGTATTATATACCTACAAGCTTTAAGAGGTTTAAGTGTAATTTATTAACGGATATATTTATGGCAAGGGTCTAAGTGTTACGCGCGTACAAACTTCAGGGGGTCTACATGTAATATTTTAAAAGTCAGGGGGTTTGAGTGATTAAGTGAAAAACTTCAGAGGGTTTGAGTGTAATTCTCCCTAAAAGAAATTAGGGTTCTATACTTCTATAATATATATAAGGGTCCAAATATATTTACTCTTGTGCCCTTATATTTTTAAAAAAATTTAAGTAATACCCCGCTGTATCCTGAGAGTATCCTAAGCGTATCCCATCCGTATCCGGCCGTATCCAGACATATCCAAAAATTAAATTTTTTTTATTTTATTTTAGGATACTTCTCAGCCGTATCCGATACGTATTCGACCGTATCGGAGGCGTATTTGTATCCGATACCGACACTTTGACCCTTTTAAAGTATCCGTACTTCATAGTCTACAGATAAAGATTCCGTCTGTAACTCACCGAAAAAAAAAAGATTCCGTCTGTAGTTTTGGGTAGTTGGAAAACATAAATATTTTTTAAACAAAATATAAATAGCCTGACCAAAAAAAAAACAAAATATAAATAGAGAAAAAAAATGAAAATATTTGTTTATAAAATATTGATAAAAAACACCTCAAAACATAAAAAGTTCAATATTCAAATACTGATTCGTTTCGACCGTATTACCAATTTTCGCCATTGCCCGTCCCGTCCGCCAAACCCAACCCACCCACTCTTCATTTTGAAAAAAGTTATACTTTTAGATCATTAAATTTGAAATAAACCTCTCAATATCGGAATTTGAAATTTTAAAAATTTAAATACTATAAATAATGTATTATTTATTTTTCATATATTAAGCATACAAAATTTTAAAAGATAAAGTAATGCAAATGATAGATAAGTGAGTCAATCTAGTTACAATGTATTCATTCTATTAGATGTGTCATCTCCTAGTCGGAACTCAAAATAACTTTCAAATATCGAATAGTCTGACAAAAAAAATAAATAACAAACCCACATACTCTTCTTCGAAAGCTCTGTTGAGCGTTTTGCATTGATGTTGGATGAATAGTTATATTTGAGTGATGAATTTGTTTTTGTTAATTAAAACAAGTCATTTTTTCAATAAAAACAACTTCTAACAGCTTAAGTAAGAAGTTAGATCATGTATCGTAATTAATTAATTTCGTAAAGTCTTATGTAATTTATACCAGATTCTTTTAAGAAATTATAACTCAAAGATTTCAAATTTGAGTTTCTCGAGAGACATTTTAGTTGGCTAAGTACACGTGATTTGTGAACGATTATGCACTTTTTGAGTTCATGTTGCTACCACGAATCCAAAACCTAAGGTTTTCGGATTGTTCTTATTTATTGAAAAAAAGGAAAAAATATTTTTTAATTCCCACAAGTTACCATTTTACCAAATTGAACCTTAGAATAATCATCCATGGAAGGACTGTAGGATAGTTACTGCATTTGATATGGTGCATTGCAACTTGTCGTGAAGGTGCAATGCACACTATATGAGTTAAAGATCTTTTGAGATAAGTTTTTTGCAGTGGTAATATTCACCGTCATAAAAAATGTGTTTTGGGGAAAAAAAAATTGCTACCGTAAATATTGTTTGAGATGGATTGTTTCCGTCATAAAGATTTTGTGAGATTTCACTTATTATGATAAGGTATTGTGACGTCAAAGTAAATTTGATACACCAAATTCTCGTAAAATACTCTACTAGATATACACCGAAATTTATCGATATACCCACGTTTAACAACTCATTAATTTTTGGACTTAATGAATATGAGTCATTCGTTATTCTTCACACACCTCTGCATAAAAAAATGGAGAAAATGTAAGGATGTGCACAAAATTAAAGTTATTTATTAAAAAGTACATAACTCTTAATATTATGTAATTAAGTTCAACTTAATTGTATCCTAATACACAATTTGACTTTTTGTGATTTTCTTTTGACATATTTGTCTTCTCTTAAATCATGCATATTTCTTTTGACAGTTAATTAAATTTTTGATTTTATTTTATTGTATTAAAGATTTTCTAATATAATGGAAGAATTATATTATCATAAGATTTGCATATAACGTTGTTCGTGTATATCTCTGCCATTTTGAATTTTAGATTTTTTTTGTCATTATCGTTGTCAGTAAATATCTCTCTTTTATTCTCCAATTTTTCAGTCATGACATTCAAAAAAGTTCAAACCTATCATTCTTATTATTCTCCAACGAACACAAAAAAGTTCAAACACATCGTATTTCTTCTTCTATAACGACCATATATATTAGTAGGTTGAACTTATACTTTCTTTCATTTTTTTTTAATTTTATTCGTTCCACAGACTGCTAGTTAGTTTCGGATTTTTTTTTCTTCATAGTTTCATATTCGTTTCTACTTATTGTGTTGAGTGGTTTTTTTTTTTTTTGCTTAACTTTTCATCTTTCAAATGATTATTTGTTAATTTTAATATTTTTGTGTCTTATAATTTTTTTTATATTTATTTTTGAATATTGATTACTACAATAATGAATATTGTTTGAATTTTATATTGTGTTTTTTTTCTTCTTCTATATGTTGTTTTTGTGGTAGTTTCTTTGGAACTAACAATCACAGATGTTATGTATTTGTATTTTATAATTTGAATTCATATAAAATTATAATTTAAAAGTGTATCAATACAATATGACATTAAAAAGTTTCTGAAATTAAATGTCTAATTTTTATACATTCACAATCATATATATATATATATATATATATATAATAAGAAAATAAAAGGGTATTCAAGTTTTTCTATGTCTTAAATGAATTTTTTTATAAAATATTTTTTCTATTTATCTTTTGATAATTAAATATAATTTTGTGTACCGACTTTTGAAGGAGAAAAAAAAAAAAAATTTATAGTTGACCCAATGTTAGTTGACTGAAGCCAGAATTTTTAATGTTATCTTGCCCCAGTGCTCATTTCTATGCCCATATTTATAGCTTTTCTTTTGTCATATTCTCAGCCGCAACTTTTGATAAGTTTCAGAAACCTTAGTCGAATGTGGTCTGAATTCAAACCCAAACACAAAACCCTAATTGTTGAAATAGCATCATTGAAAATTTCGGTACCGTAACAAAAATTATTATTATGATCGATTATAAATAAGTTTAATATATTTTACGCTCTAAAAAGTTATAATTTTTAATATGATCTGAAGCAAATGCTTTAATTTTTCACTAATTTTTTACCTTCAAGTTATATTTTCCCTTTTAGCAACTTCTTTGGTACTATAGTCTTAATCAATGAAATGGTGTTTTTGCTACAAGACACGTTTTGTGTTTGTTTATCGCTTTTTCTTTTAATGAATAATAAAATTGAAAGAAGTTAAAATAGAGTGGATCGAAATCCGTTTATCAGAGAATTATATTGTGTAAACAAAGGTCCTGGTCAATGTTTTTTATTTTGATTGCAAAATTATAATTTGACCCTCTTATTTACAATTCTTATTGCGTCTCCCGAATATTGAGTTTAGCGTGTCTAATAATAAATGTACCTTACAACTTGGACGTTAAAAATAGTGTCATTAGATGATTTTTGGTGTTGCTATCATCTAGAATGAGTGGATTTTTAGTTCATGGGAGGCCTATGGGGGGTGGGTTTGGTCAATATAGAAGCGAATCCTATTTATGTGACTTTGATTCAAGCTCATTTGTGTCGATTCGAATACAATATTGGTATTAAAGATGTTGAGTTAGCGTCAGATCATGACTTGATTAATTACACAGATCGAATTAGAATTGATTAATTATCGACGTGACTTGAACACAATACGACATCGACTCAAGTGATAACATAGCTTTTCATTACTAAAAATAAACAAACACAATATAGAATCAACAATTTTTTCTTCAAACACTTGCTTGCCGGGTACACTGTAAACCAACTCTTGGCTTCTTGAGATGATTTCTCACTACAATGGTTACAAGTGGTATTAAGATTGGCATCACTATGGAAAGTATAGTAAAAAGGAAGGACAGCCCAGTGTTGGGTGTCATTGCAGTCATGGAAGTATCATAAGTTACTGTAAGTGCAAAGAGTGACACATTCAGTTCCAATTGCAATGGGAATCCTGCTGTGAGAAAATATAGCATGTGAAGAGACATGAAAAATCCCATGGAGTTTGAAACCAGGAACAAACAGTATGCGACTGAATTGTGGGAGGCCATGACTGATTTCCCAGCAGTGTGTGGTGTGGTGCCAGTTTTGTCATCCTGCCATACACCTCCTGGAGGACTAAGCACAGCTTGATACGTTGCAGTTGCGATGAGTATGACTATCACGAGCAGGGTGTTTCGGGTTTTGCTTGGTGACTCTTTAATCTTATCGTATTTGAAGTAATCGATCAATTGTCTAGCTGGAGATTGTGCTTGCTCTGTTCTTGATTGTTGATTTGATGAGTTACGAGGTGTAACAACCCAATTTTGAGACTCTACTGCCTGTGCCAGGGAGAGCAAATCTTCCGATCTTCTGGCTGCGGCTTGCCTAAGAATTTCCTCGATTTCTCTATCACCCTCTACCAATAATAGAACATCAAGAGGCGTGAGACCGCTATTGTTCAAGGAATTCATCTCCACCGTTCTTCTACTAACAACTTGTTCGTTGAGAACCATATCAAACACCTATAGGAATTTTTATTTCTGGTGAGAAAACAAACCAAATGGATCACTAGAAGACACTCAAAAGAGAAAAAAGGGGGGGGGGGGGTAATACTTGCCTCGTATTGTTTTGTCGAGGCTGCAAGGTGCAAGATGGTGTTGCCTTCATTGTCTTTATGATTTATGATGTCCACCCTGTTGATTTGCTTTAGGTGTTCGACAAAAACCTCAAAGACTTCAAATTGGTTGTTCTTTACTGCAAGGTGAAGGGAATTCTCGCCTCGAGCTGTCACCGCTGCAATACTTTCTGCAGCAGCAGCAGAAAGCAGTTCTTTTATGACTTCAACTCTGCCTTTGATTGCTGCATAGTGAAGAGGAATTCTCCTCTCTCTTCCCTTGAGTAGGCACAGATTATGATCTAATCTCAAAAGTTCCCTGACAATCTCTAGATCTCCATTAGCCGAGGCGATATGCAAGGGGCTAAGACCATCTTGGTTCAGTTCTGTAGCGAATTCTTGCCTCAAATTTATGATCTCTTTGGCAAAATCAAGGTGACCAGCCATGGAAGCAATGTGTAATGGAGTCTCTCCACCTGCCAATGCAACAGTCCTGAGCAGAAGGGGATGCTCTTTAACTAAGCAAATCAAGTAATCAACATCTCCTCTCTGAGCAGCCTCAATCAGCCTTCTATCCATGTTTTTTAGAGAACCTTGCAACCTTTGAATTAATAGACCTTTTGGATGTTGAAATCAAAACAAGAACCCAGTATGCAGTAATAACAGGAACTTACCCAAAAGGATGGTCAATGAGATGCCTAGATCTCCGTGCAAACTTTTGATGGAAGACTCAACACGAGCCAAACTGGAATGTTACAGCATATTTGTTCATGGAGCATCAGTTGGATGTTGAAACTAAACAAAGAATCCTATATATGTTCATGAAGCAGCAGTTGGGACTTGGGAAGATGATGATGATGATGATTGCCAGATGCCAAGAACCTACAGGGTCAAAGTTTTGCTACAATATAAAGATATTCTTATGTTGAACTTTTTGAAGTTGATTTTTTTTTTTTTTATTGGTAGGACTTGACTGGAGTTTTTTATGTTGACCTTTTTTTTTTTTTTTTTGTAGGACTTGACTAAGGTATGAAAAAATAATTTTGATATTGTACCTCTAACTTTTATTATTTTAATGGATGTCTTTATAATTTTTGTGGGTTATTTTACAATCAAAAAATTGTCACTTTTGCAAGTGGTTTATCACTTTTGTGAATATTTTTACAGCTATTGTTGGTGTTTTTACCATATTTGTGATAAATTTTTATCATTTTTTTAGTACAAGATTTTTTTATCATATTTGTGAATGTTTTTATCATTGTTTGTAATAACTATTTTTTCATTTTTTTGGGTATTACAACAATAATAAAAAAACTCACAAATATAATAAAAATAATCATAAATATTATAAATAGAAGTCTAGTACCGAAAATTTTCGGTACGATACTCAAATCTTTTTTTGTAGGTGGTACATGGGAGTCAATGATACAATTCTCAGTCTATATAATAATGTAAACCATACAGGTGTGAACTGGGATAAGATCTTAGTTAGCTTAGTTTAGGCTGCTTTGACCAAGTAGACACACGGATACTCCTATGTCCTTTCCACACGCCCCTCGCTTTTCTATTACTAATTGAGTAATTGGTAATTTGGTATGATGGCCATCCCCACTGCACTTTTGCTTTTTTGTTTTGAGTTTTTTGCTAGTTTGTAATGACATTATGTGTACATTGTATTTATTCTCGCTGATTGTATTTAGGTGTGTTCAAATTTCTATCTATTCAAACTATTTCGACCCTACCCGATTAGACTATTTGAAGTTCACAGATTTTCAGCCGACTTAGGAAACAAATTGTAGTATTTCATAAATAATTGGGTAAAAATGCAGAATACTCATAAAAATTTCGCATTTTTACCTGACCTTCATGTATATTTAAATTTCAAAAATATATATATATATATTTGTGTTAGTTGGTTTATTGTTCTCGTTAGTGTTATTAATTTATTGAATTGGTTTACATATTATTATATTATATTTTAACAACCTAATTATAAAAGTAGCCCAAAAATTACTTAATTGATTTGTTAAAATAATTCAAAAATTAATAACTAAAAAATTACAAATATGTGATATATTCCACAACCCTACCCAAATTCCAAGCCCATTTTTTTTGAATGAAATTTGACCAAAATATTACCCTCCATCAGGAAGGGTCAGCCAAGAATTTGGCTGTCTACAAAACATCGACTCAAAAGATGATATACAATATTTCCTATCCGTAGGTTCGGGTGATCATCCCTAATTGTATTATGCTCTTTTGGTAATAAAATCATAGTTGCTAGAAATAAAATGTTAATATTGACATATGTCATGGGGTCATGGAGTCGTGATTTGAACAATTCTTCGTTATTAAATCTTGCATAGGATTCCAAAATTCATACCGGGAGCCATGTGCAAGTCTAGATACAAAGGCCCTTATTAGTTACTAAGGATCAGAAAATTACAATTGGGCAAATGACATGACAAACGGAAGCAATCCAATCTAAAATGGCATCCTAGGAGACAACTCTTTGCACGATCCGGGGCAATAAGATATGTGTAGTCTTATCAAGAGATTGTTTCCACAACTCGAATCTATGACATCCAGGTGCCAACGCTGGCGCTCCTAGTTCTGTTGTCAAGACAATCATCATGGGATGTTGCTGGTTACTGGAAGTTTGTCTCCACGCTTCCAACATTTTCTTGCCCATCTTAGCAGCCTCCGATGAAGAAATGTTATAAAGAAGGCACCTCCCACAGTGGCAACCAGGTAGCCACCTCTTGCGATACTGACAATTGCAAATCCGTAGGCAAACATAAAAGAAACCATAGAAATCAGGAGCTCCCTTTGAAAAGGAAATCCAACAGTGAGATATGTTATTATGCTGAGTGCTGCAGTAAGCCCCAAGGTGTTTGCAAACACAAAGAAAAATGCAACCCAACTCAAAACAACAGTAGGTCGCAGGATGCCATTTGGAGGGTTCACGCCCGCTTGAAAGGTGACGGTGGCAATCAGTGCAGCCACTACTAGAAGTGCATTACGTGCGTCACTTGGTGAATCTCTTTCCTTTTCGAACTTTAAGAATTTAAACCAATCCTTCGAGGGTTTTGATTGAATATCATTGTTGGCTTGTTCAGGTCCTGCAGCCTGTTGTGTAATGGAGACAGGATTAGCATGTTGAGCACCCTGTGCACCGGCTCGTTGAAGGATTTCTTTCAGGTAGAGATCTTTGGGACTTTCCATGACCATATCCAGCAGATCCATTGCTGTCAAACCCCTTGAATTCATCGCATTCACTTCCAGTATCCCACTGATAGTATTGTTGCTATTAAGCAGTAGTTTTATGGTCTGCAATAGAGAAATAGATGCAATGTTACTCTGCAGGCACAAATTATTGCCATTCCATGAAATAACAACCAAGACATCCTCATAAAATACAGTCTGTCAATCATATTATTCTGCAGGCACAGCTTTTTGTGAGAAGTATTGAGACTCGAAAAACTTGTGATAATAGAATATAAGTTAACATTAGTTGAAATTGGAGATCTTTTCTGCATTAATTTTAAATTCATTTGAGGGAAATCATTTCCTTTCCAATAAAAATCATGGTTAATGTCACAATGGTCGATCACTTATGTAGTCTTTTCCATACAAACTTCTTAACATATCATGGCTCATAATTTTAGAAGCACAAACACAAAGAAAAAAATATTTTGAGTAAAATAAGCCAGAAATCCATAGAAAAGGTAACTAGAATGTAACCAGAAGAGAGGAAGAAATCCTGCCTTTCAGATTTCAGATTGCCAGGCCTCATAATTGTAAAAAATCAACCAAGCATAAAAGGAAGATTGGAAAGGGAATCAAGGAAGGTTGACTGATTCGAACTTACATCTACTTGCTTTCTGAAGGTTGCAAGGATTAAAACAGTGTTTCCATTGAAATCCACCCAATTTATGATGGTCTCCATATGTAGCCTTTCAAGCCACTTAACCAAAACTTGGAAGGCATCAAATTGGCTGGTTTCCAATGAAAGATGAAGGGCAGTTTTCCCGTGGATTGTGACATCTTTAATCGACTCTGGGCAAGTGGAGAGCAATTCATCTATCACTTCAATTCTTCCCTTCATAGCAGCATAGTGAAGAGCTGTTCTTTGGTCTTTGCCTTTCAGAAGACAAATTTCATGATCATTTCTTACAAGTTCCTTTACCAACTCCACATTCCCCATCATCGACGCTATGTCCAGAGGCCGGAATCCATCTTGACTCAATTCTTTGACTTGCTCATGATCGTTATTTATAAGCTCGTGTACAAAATCAAGCTGCCCAGCTTTGGTTGCAACGTGTAGAAGAGACTCTCTTGGAGATGTTAGTGCAACATCAGTAAGAATAAGTGGATTTTCATCAAGCAATTTGTGGAGAACCTCAACATTTCCTACACAAGCAGCTTCAAACAGTTGTTTACTGTCCATTTTTTTGGCCTTTTTGTTTCTCTAAGAAGCTTAGACCTGAAAATAAATCATTTGACTCTATCTATGATTCCCAACTATCCTTCTTTGGGTGATTAATTCTCCAGTTATCCTTGTTTTTGCCATTTTACTTTAATCTTCCTTATCTTAACATCGATCAAAGTTTCATATTTGTCTTTTAGTCTTTATCACTTTTTGCCTCCATCAAGTTTTTTAAAGTAGTCTTCCCTATCTTAAAGTTTCATATTTATATTTATTAGTTTTTGGCCTGCATCATTGAGTTGTCATCGTAAATGTCACAACACACAAGTAGGAACTTCAACGAAACAAGTCGTCTTTTCTTATTTCCAACACACACAGAATAAGTCTCATTGGCTACATGGAGAAAAGCTCGAGGTTTTTCCTCAATCACTCTATAGTATATCCATAGTATATTACCTACTGTGTGAATGGGGGAGCGGGTCCTATTTGAGTTTATAATAAGTGATCTACTAATGAAGGAAATTAAGGGAACATATACAAAAATAGATCTGGCAAGAATAGAGGAACCCCAAAACTTCTTCATATATCATAGCATATAATATGAGATTCATGAGAAGCTTATGTGCTTTCTTGTCAGTGCATGCATGGCAGGAAGTCAATTTTTTTTATGACATACCTTCATTTCCAAATATGTTTAGTCTTTCATTCCACCATTTCCTTTTGGAAGCAAGAATGAGTGTCCTGAAGTTCAAACTTCGCTATATGTTGAACCCTGATGACCAGAAATTCATTGAGCGACGGAGAAGACAGACAGCCAAAACATTTGCTAATAGTGAAGGGGATATTATACTTACTGGTGTGAACCTGTGATGGTCCCTGGCTCCATGAAGATAAAGGTTTGATGCTGAGCTTTGTGAGCTAGTGATATTGAATGCTGAGCCTGTCTCATAAATGATGGCTCAGCATTGTAAGTAACTGCACAGAGTAATCCACAGGAGATTGAATTCAGATTGAGGTCAAGTCAGTGAAGGAGGGTAAAAAATAAATAATCTTAACCAATACATACTCTGTTGTAGCTGGTTGGTCTTCTAACAGTATAAAATTCAGATAGTTGATTCTTTTGGTAGTTTGTTATTACATGATGTGTACGTTGTATATGTTCTCACAGATTTATCTTCTCTTTTGGGAATAAAGTCTTACTTGCTAAGAATAAGTCGTTACTCCAAAAGAGTGCACATTACATGATGAGTACATATGTTGCGAGTCCAAAAGGAGTCGTGATTAGAACGATTCTTCCTTATTAAAAACAATCTGAACAATTTATTTATTTTTTGATAAGAAACAATACTTTCATTTCATTGAAATAAACATATTAAGTGTAAATAAATAGTGGATAAGGAATCCACTTTAAAGAGAAAAATAAGACAAATAAAACCAAACAAAATTAAGGAATACAAGCAGCTTTCCAGTTGTGTTGGAGAGCTGATAGAGACATATAAAACAATCTAAACAATGACATCAGCCGATAGAAATAGTCTGAAATCTTTTGCTGTTGGTTTGGTGCGTCAGTAAGATCATGAGATTAATGGAAGTGAAAGTTCAAGTAACTTAAAATTCTAGCAAAAATAATGCATAGTGAGGGATGTGAAATGGAAAAAGCTAAATGTAACAGAAAAACTCCAAATGTCTAAATGGCGATTGCAGCTTCACTGGTAGGCTTGTTGTATTGGGGAGGGAAAATCTTGCATAAGATTCTAAAATTCATAGTGGGATCCATGTGCAGGCCTAGATACAAAGCTGCATCTTCATTGATAGCGCCATTGTACCCATCTGAATTTCTTTTTCACATGGTCAATGTGGTAAAATGCTTTCAATTTCATAGAAACTAAAAGATATCAAAATTCCTCTGTTTCAAGTGTTTAGAAAGTTTTTGAGATGTTTTGGTATTTTTTTGACCAATATTTTTAAAATATATTTTAATCTATTTTACCGAGCTCATACATAACCCATTTATAATGGTCCGTGTTGTCTTAATTCGAGTGTTTAGTGAGTTTGTGTAGTATTTAGCCGAGTTCGTGTTGACTTATTCATTTGATAGGTCTCAAACAAGTTTCATCTTTTACCATTCGCAACCCAGTTGAACCTAAATCTGTTAATTCTATATCGATTTTGCATCAAGTACCAAATTAAGCCATGTTTTTTGAATGAAAATTAAGGTGCACGACAAATCTAATGGTACAGTAGTATGGAAAATAAAATTAAACAAACGAGGGAGTTTATGCTTTCTGAAAATATTACTTATACCTATAATTGTGTCCCCGAGTTTAGCTTTTGCTCGAGGAACTGTTGAGAAGTCCAAACTCTCATGATGATTCATTGCCCTAAGCAGCTTCGTCACCTGAAGTTGATTCCTTAATCATTTCCCACAGTTTCTCGACTTCTTCTACTCTTCGTTTCCTATTTTCCGAGCACATTCTACAATACTGCTACAACCCTCGCCGTTCAATTCATCGAAACTGCAGTCGTTGAAAGCAAGCCCTAGGTTACCATCGGTCGGCGCAAAGTCTGAGCTTATTGTATCGTTCGCGGATCGAAGAGATCAATGTTTGATTGCTTCATTCACAAGAAATGGAAAATTGAATACAAATTGACATGGACAGCGAGGCATGAATCAATGGGCCGGCCGGATTAGGGCCACGAATTTTTTAGCCAGTTAGGTCTAAGCTGTGTGAGTTCAAGTGCTTATCCATCCAATTGAGTTATTGAGTGGGCCGGACCGAATTTCGGATAAGAATAGACTATTTACAGCCCAACCCTCGAGTCTATTAGGTAGGCGTGCTCACGTGTTTTATTATATATAATTTTATTTAAAAATAATAAATATTTTTATAATTTAATATTTGTGTAAATTATATTTTTTGAATAAAAAATAAAGTTAAAATAAAAAAAATAAAATAATGAATAATTTTATTTTTAATTAGGGATGAACTACATCCAATAGAAAGAATACATTCCAACTAGGTTGACATATACTCACTTATCCATAATTTGTATTATTTTACCTTTTAAAATTTGAATGTTTAATATATGAAAAATAAAATAATATATTACTTATAGTATCTAAAATTTTAAAACTTCAAATTCAGACATTGAAAGACTTATTTCAAAATTTTAAATTTAATATTTTAAAATTATAATTTTTTTTTCACAAGAATGGTGGGCGGCTGAGTTGGGAAGGGAGGGGCTTGGCGGGCGGTCTCTTGGCTTGGGTTTCGGAGCGGGTAATGGATTTGAGGGTAAACCGAAACCCTATTTTTAAGGATATTGGGCTCAGGCTCATGCGTGCTAACTATCGGGCTTATTGAGTTTCAAACCTATTTTTTTTCAAGCTTGGTAATAGGACCCATGGATAACTCGGCCCATGGACACCCCTAAGAGAAAGAGAGTAAATGGACTTTTAATATTTTTGGGCTTTTCACACTTCGTACCTTGAACAATTTCAAATTTTTTATTTTATACCCTAAAAAATTAAATTTAATACATTATAATTTTAATATATCAAAAGTGTTGCAATGTGGTATTTCTGTAAATTTTATTATTTTTTTCATCAAAAGTCAAACCATTGACAATTACAGAAACACTAACAGAAAATTAATAGAATGTCACATTGCAATATTTTTAATATATTAAAGATATAATATAAAAAATTTAATCTTTAAAAATATAAAATAAAAATCAATGTACAACAGTACCATTTGCCATATATATTTTTTATGAATTTATTTGTCATACATTTAAGTGAGATTTATTATATACAACTGATCCCTCATTAATAAATAGTGAATAATCTGTCATAAATTAAATTATATATATATTAGAGTTAAGTAAGACCCATGATATATAAGCCGATTCTTTATTAATAAATAATGAATGACCAGCTAAAAAGAGAATTGAAGAGGAATTATAGTAGAAACGATTTGAATCCTAAATGGTTGAGAAATAAATTATCGAATAAAATATAAATCTGTTTTATTTAACGATGAAACTAACAAAATGTATTTCAGTTATTATTTAATCTTAATGAAAATAGTTGATTGAAATAAATCATATAGTTGAATGTAATCAAGTATAAAAAACTAAATTGATATAAATTATCAAGCCATATCTATTTTTTCGAAAAAAAAATGCACTAGAAAGGAAGGGCGCTTGGCAAGGACCCCCTACTAGTTATTAAACATCAATAGATAGCAGTTGGTCGAATGGTATGACAAACGGAAGCAATCCAAGCTGGAATGACAAGATTTCCATTTGCATCATCTCTAGTTTCACCCCGGAGAGAGAGATTGTTTCTACAACTCGTACTCGGACACTCTCCTAATCCAAGCTAAAACAGGAGGCTGTCGAGGCCACCATCATCATGGGCAGCTGGTTGCGGGAAGTTTGTCTCCATGCTTGCAAAGTTTTCTTCCCCATCTTAGCAGCCACCGGTGAAGTAACGTTATAAGGAAGGCAGCTACCAGAAGGGCATATGGGCCTGCTCCTTCCGTGATACTTATAATTGCAAATCCGTAGGCAAACATCATAGAAACCATAGAAATCAGAAGCTCCCTTTGAAAAGGAAATCCAACAGTGAGATATGTTATTATGCTGAGTGCAGCTGTTAGGCCCAAAGTATTAGCAAAAATAAAAAAAAATGTAACCCAACGATCGGCCAAACCAACAGAATTCGGTCGGTTGTTTGGTCGGTCTTGTAGTTGCAGGATGCCATTTGGAGGGGTCACGCCCGCTTGAAAGGTGACGGTGGCAATCAGTGCAGCCACTACTAGAAGTGCATTACGTGCATCGCTTGGTGAATCTCTTTCCTTTTCAAACTTTAAGAATTTGAACCAATCCTTGGAGGACTTTGATTGAATATGATTATTGGCTTTTTCAGGTTCTGCAGCCTGTTGAAGAGTCGTTATGGAGACAGGATTAGCATGTTGAGCACCATGTGCCCCAGCTCTTTGAAGGATTTCTTTTAGGTAGAGATCCTTGGGACATTCCATAACCATATCCAGCAGATCCATTGTTGTCAAACCCCTCGAATTCATCACATTCACTTCCAGTATCTCCCTGATAGTATTGTTGGTATTAAGCAGTAGTTTTATGGTCTGCAATAGAGAAATAAATGCAACATGTTACTCTGCTGGCACATATTATTGCCATTGCCAATCCATGACATCCTCATAAAATACAGTCTGTCAATCATATTATTCTGCAGGCACCGCTTTTTGTGAGAAGTTTTGAGACCCAAAAACTTGTAATAATAGAATATAAGCTAGCATTTGTTGAAATTAGAGATCTTTTCTGCATTAGTTTTAAATTCATTTGAGGGAAATTATTTCCTTTCCTATAAAAATCATGGCCAACCCCACAACGGTCGATCACTTATGTAATCTAATTCATCCAAACTTTATAACAGAACTTGACCCAGAAATTCATAGAAAGGTAACTAGTATGTAAGAAGAGAGGAAAAAATCCTATCTTTCTTGCAGTCATAGGCAAATTATTGTTAATACAAGGCATAGATGCTGTGTTCAGATTTCATAAAAAAGAAAAAAAGAAAAAAATTGAAAGGCACAATCAACAAAAGAATGAAAGGAAGATTGGAAAGGGAATCAAGGAAGTTTCACAAATTTGAACTTACATCTACTTGCTTTCTGAAGGCTGCAAGGATTAAAACTGTGTTTCCATTGAAGTCCACCCAGTTTATGATGGTCTCCATATGTAGCCTTTCAAGCCACTTAACCAAAACTTGAAAGGCATCAAATTGGTTGGTTTCCACTGCAAGATGAAGGGCAGTTTTCCCGTGGATCGTGACATCTTTAATCAACTCTGG
This sequence comes from Ilex asprella, assembly GCA_023539305.1. Classification (NCBI taxonomy): domain Eukaryota; kingdom Viridiplantae; phylum Streptophyta; class Magnoliopsida; order Aquifoliales; family Aquifoliaceae; genus Ilex; species Ilex asprella. The sequence goes on from CM042191.1 coordinate 3,680,585, forward strand.
GCAAGTGGAGAGCAATTCATCTATCACTTCAATTCTTCCCTTCATAGCAGCATAATGAAGAGCTGTTCTTTGGTCTTTGCCTTTCAGAAGACAAATTTCATGATCATTTCTTACAAGTTCCTTCACCAACTCCACATTCCCCATCATCGAAGCTATGTCCAGAGGCCGGAATCCATCTTGACTCAATTCTTTGACTTGCTCAGGATCGTTATTTATAAGCTCGTGTACAAAATCAAGCTGCCCTGCTTTGGTTGCAACGTGTAGAAGAGACTCCCTTGGAGATGTTAGTGCAACATCAGTAAGAATAAGTGGATTTTCATCAAGCAATTTGTGGAGAACCTCAACATTTCCTACACAAGCAGCATCAAACAGTTGTTTACTGTCCATTTTTTTGGCCTTTTAGTTTCTCAAAGAAGCTTAGACCTGAAAATAAATCATTTGACTCCTTATGTATGATTCCCAACTATCCTTCTTTGGGTGAGTAATTCTCCAGTTATCCTTGTTTTTGCCGTCACTTTAATCTTCTTTATCTTAACATCGATCAAAGTTTCATATTTGTCTTCGAGTCTTTATCCGTTTTGGACTGCATCAAGTTTTTTAATGTAGTCTTCCCTATCTTAACATGGATCAAAGTTTCATATTTATATTTTATAATTTTTGGCCTGCATCATTGAGTTGTCACAGTAATGTCACAACATACAAGTAGAAACTTCAACGAAACAACTCGTCTTTTCTTATTTCTAACGTGGAGAATAAGTCTCATTGGTTGCATTGAGAAAAGGTCAAGGTTTTTCCTCAATCACTCTATAGTATATCCATTGTATATTGCCCACTATGTGTGAATTTTGTTTTTTTTTTTTGGGGGGGGGGGGGGGACGTACTTGAGTTTATAATAAGTGATCTCGAGGGAAATTAAGAGAACATGTATTAAAGTAGATCTGGCAAGAATAGAGGAGCCCCAAAACTTCTTTATATCTCACAGCCAATAATATGAGATTCATGAGAAGTTTATGTGCTTTCCTGTCAGTGCATGCATGGGAGGAAGTCAAATTGTTTGACAGACCTTCATTTCCAAATTTTTTTAGTCTTTCATTTGACCCATATTTTCTTTTGGAAGTGTCCTGAAGTTCAAACTTCGCTAGTGATGTTGAATGCAGAGCCCGTCTTATAAATGGTGGCTGAGTATTGTAGGTAACTGCTGATGCAGGGAAACGGGTAGAATATATGTGTATAATGTACGAACGAGAATAATAAGACTAAACCGTTGATTTGTATATAAATACCGGATTAAAATCTTACTCTAGCGCTGTTGATTCACAAGAATATCCATTCTAAAAGCTTCAATCTGTTGATTCTTAAGAATACAAAAACAATTGGGAAGAAAATAAACAAACTCTCAATTATATTATTCAATCAAAACTACTTAGCCCTAAGACTTACAAGAGTATAAATACTGCTGAAACCCTAAAAATAATTAGAAAAAAAACTAAAGGTGACTTCATTATTGTTGATTACGTAATTATCCAATAATATAGTTTTTGCTAAAAAAATTACCCAACTAATTATACCGCTAAAAACTACTAATCATCCAAATTAAGACATAATTGATGACAATCAATTCTAACTTTAGACAATGAAGTTATTCAACAATAAAATATTACCAAAATGGGCAAAAATGCCATTTTCAGGCCCTAAACGAAGGAATTTATTCGAAATCTGCCCTGGTCTTCACATCCCCTATCAGGGGTGCGGTAAGTTCATTTTGCCCTGTCGTTGATAACTGGACATGGGTGTTTGGAAAACCATGTATGTGACTGACCCAAACCACTCCAATATCGATCCCATTGATTCAAGTTTTGTGCTGCTACACGATCTACATCAACTCCAGAGAGTAATCAACAAGAGATCAAATTCATATTAAGCTCAAGTCAGTAAAAGTGGGTACACAATAACCATTACTAATACATACTCTGTTTTGGCTGGCGGGTCTTCTATCAATATGAAATTTAGATTGTTGAGTCTTTTGGTAGTTTCTTATTGCAAAATGTGTATATCTTCTCATGGATTTATTCTACTCTTTTGGGAATAAAATCGTACTTGGTACAAATAAAATATTAATATTGATATAGGTCACGACTCCAAAGTTTGAAGCCGTGGATAGAATGATTCTTCGTTATTAAAAACAATCCGAACAAATGCATTCTTGCGATAGGACAAAATTCATCAGCAAATGAAAGAGTTTCAGAGATCGAGTCTGAAATTCTTTGTCAGCCAGAATCTCTTAAGCCTTTTGGTGTTGGTTCGGTGGGTCTGCAAGATCATGTAACTAAATGGAAGCTTAAATTCAAGAGCTATAAATTCTAGCAAAAATAATAAATAGTGAGGGAAAATGAAATTGAAAGACATAATGTACGGGAAAAACTCGGAATGCCCAAACAGTCATTGCTGCCTCACTGGTAGAATTGGATGGGGAAGGAAAATCTTGCATAGGATTCTAAAATTCATGGGCAGGGCCATGTTACAGCCTAGATACAAAGCTGCTTGTAAGTTGATAGGGGCATTGTATCCGGTAGATATTTCTCAAACATTTTCAAAAGTTTTTGTTGCAAGCAAAATGAAAGAAAATTCATGGGCTATATTTAGGGTTGGCTGTATCGTGTTAGGTTCGAGTCTTGTTTGAATCTTGTCTTGTGTTATCGTATTGGATTTATGTCGTCTTTGAATTGTCTCGTCGAAGTATTGTTAAACTCATACCCCGATTCATTTAAAATTATTTATTCTCATTTCGTATTATCTCGAATTTATGCTCGTGTTTGTAGTGTGTATAAGTCTTATTTAGCAAACTCGTATTTTGTTTAGCCGAGTTCATCTAAATCCACCAATGCTAAGTGCAAATCTACTAATTTCATGTTATAATAGTGTTTCACTCCATGCAATGTATGGACCATCCCCTTCTCCCCAATCCTGTTCTTCACACTTTACTGTCTCCTCCACATTCTTTTGTAAGTTACCAAAAATATTGATGGAATTAGTGAATTAAAATTTATAATGTTTAAAAATTATAATGCTTCAAAATTTTCGGATGTGTCGCTTGCTTGAGACTCGGAGTGCCTTTTTTTCTTTCTTCTCTCAGACTTTTCTATCCAAGCCACTCCTTGACTTTTGCTCAATAATATCCCATAAATCACATGCTTCGAGGTTAGAAGATAGAGTAATTTACCATAATCCCGACGGTCTATCAAGACTTGAAGGATCAATAGTATATCCATAATATATTACCTACTGTGTGAATGGGGGAGCGGGTCCTATTTGAGTTTATAATAAGTGATCTACTAATGAAGGAAATTAAGAGAACATGTACAAAAATAGATCTGGCAAGAATAGAGGAACCCCAAAACTTTTTCATATCTCATAGCCAATAATATGAGAAACATGAGAAGCTTATGTGCTTTCTTGTCAGTGCATGCATGGCAGGAAGTCAAAATTTTTTTATGACATACCTTCATTTCCAAATATGTTAGTCTTTCATTCCACCATTTCCTTTTGGAAGCAAGAATGAGTGTCCTGAAGTTCAAACTTCGCTATATGTTGAACCCTTATGACCAGAAATTCATTGAGTGACAGAGAAGAAAGATAGCCAAAACATTTGCTGATAGTGAAGGGGATATTAAGCTTACTGGTGTGAACTTGTGATGGTCCCCAGCTCCATGAAGATAAAGGTTTGATGCTGAGCTTTGTGGGCTAGTGATGTTGAATGCTGAGCCTGTCTCATAAATGATGGCTCAGTATTGTAAGTAACTGCACAGAATAATCCACAGGAGATCGAATTCAGATTGAGGTCAAGTCAATGAAGGAGGGTAAAAAATAATCTTAACTAATGCATACTCTGTTGTAGCTGGCTGGTCTTCTAACAGAATGAAATTCAGATAGTTGAGTCTTTTGGTAGTTTGTTATTACATGATTTGTACATTGTATATGTTCTCACGGATTTATTCTACTCTTTTGGGAAAAAATTCGTACTTGCTAAGAATACGTTGTGACTCCAAGGGAGTGTACATTACATGATGTGTACAAATGTCACGACTCTAAAAGGAGTTGTGATTAGAACGATTCTTCCTTCTTAAAAACAATCTGAACAATTTATTTATTTTTGAACTCAATACTTTCTTCTTGATCGATAAGCAAGGATTAGGGTTTTTGGCGGCTCCACGTCGCAACCCTCAGCCACCGGCCACCTAGCAACCGCTTGACAAACCCACTGCCCTCCCCAATAACCTCCACCGACTGGACTCTCCATTCATCAAACCACCTAAAACCTTCATCATCATCTTCACTTTTGAACCAAGCCCACCGACTGCCCACTGCTTGCCCACGTCTACTGACCGACTTACATCCATCATAGCCCAAACTCCACCAATTGCACCGACAACACCCAAACCAAGCCCACATCCATTACACACGTTCAGCCACCGACTACAATTCATCCACTGACCACAAGCCACCGACTACATAACCGACATCCATCATCACCGACATCAACATAATCTGCCCAACGAAATAACACCGACAACAACACAACCCTAGCCGCAGCCAAACATCCCAACTCAGCCGCCTCCACTCTACTGACAACCACCACTCCACCATCTACCTACACAACCGACAACGAACTTTCACTGCTGTCCTCATCAGCCCACCGACTAGCATCCCACCGATAACATAACAACATCAATCCAAGTATCAAAACCCTAACCCTAGCCCCTAGTCCACGTTTGCCTCACACATGGCCAATCTGGCAGCAAGTGATGACCCAACCGCTGGCCTAAACCCACCACCTGACCCACCTCCTCTCGGCGCACACACCTATACCGGCGGAGTTATCCACTGCCCCACTGCCGGTGACTTGCATCATATTGTCAAGTCTATGGGGTGCTCAGATTAAACTCAGCCGCCCACTACCCATCCCATCATCAAATCTGGCCCACTTCCCAAACCTAATACCATTCGTCAACCTCCTCACGCTAAACACCAACCTGACCGAAATTCAACACAATTTGGTGTTCCTAAACCAGCCATACCCACCACCCATAATTCTTGGACCCGACCACCTAGTTCCGCCCCAGACTCGATTGAACCACACAAGTCATTCATAAATGTTTTTAGCGGATCTGCCACTTCTAGCTCCGACGCCCCCACACGTCGAGTTCCCCGCCCTGTCACATAGTACAGAGGTGCCCCAGTAGTGGACTTTTCTGACGAGGAGATTGAGAGTCTCGCAGCTCCTTTCAGGTTGGCGCTGGTGGACAAGTTTATCCGAGGCCGCCCTCCGATAGAAATGATCAGGAGATTCCTACAGTTGATTGGATTGAGGGGCCAAGTTAGTGCCTCTTTGCTAGATAGCCGACACGTGCTCATGATGTGCGACCTTGAAAAGGATTACACCCGTCTCTGGGTGAAGCAGGCTTGGTCGGTTTACGGTAGAGAGATGCGTATGTTCAAGTGGACTCCGCAGTTTCATTATACTGAAGAGTCACCCATAGTTCCTATTTCGGTTTCATTCCCATATTTACCAGTCCACTTTGTGCGCTCCCAGGATACATTATTCTCGATAGTCTCGGTGATTGGGACTTCTTTACGGGTTGATCAGGCCACAACGAGTTTGATTTAGCCCTCAATTGCCAGGGTGTTGGTTGAGTATGATGTCACATGGCGGTAGGTGCCGAGGATTAGGATAGGCAGGCATGAGACATGATTTTGGCAGGATGTGCTTTACAAGGACGTACCACAGTACTGTACTGGGTGTCGGCATTTAAGCCATTCAGTGAAAACCTGCATCACCCACTCCCAGACCTGAGAGGAGGTCAGTGGAGACCGACTACAGCAGGGTTGAGGTGATGGCCAGTAGAGGACTAGACCAAAAAAGGGTGCGCCCACAGCCCCAGCCCCTACTGTTCCTCCTAGGAGTTCTGAACATGTTAAAATATCTTCTAGGGGTGTGACAGATGTTGTAACCATTGTTCCTCCCCCTAGGGTCATAGTTTCTTTCGCTGTGGAGTCTACTTCAGTTGCTCCTCTCCAGATTGTTGTTCATCTGCGTACTGTAGCTGAGCCTGTGGGTGTGGTCAGTTCGGATACTATCCCTGCTAGTGTTGTGTAGAAGCAGAATTTGTGCCCCGACCCTTCAGCTAACACAGTTTTTGAGCTAGTCCGTGATGGACCTGTGACTACCCCGGCCGTTTGTCCGACTATTTGTAAGCTCTGAGCGGTTTATAGTCCTCTGGTTGTGTTGGATACTAGTTTGAGGCGTAAAGATAAGGGTGTTGGGACTTATAGTCGGGCCACGAATTGTACCACTTCGATTGATATTTCTCTCAACCCTAGATTGTCTGCTGGGATTCAAAGTCACTCTACTGGAGATATATCATCTGATGAGTCCTTAGATGGTGATGTTGAATCCTTTTTCTGACCCACATGAGGGTTTTTCTCAGCCTGGAAGAGCTTTAGTGCCTTATGATGCTTCACAGTCTGGTTGGATGGTTTCGTTGTGTAGATCTCAACGTATTGGTTGGGGAGGTAAAGCAGGCACATGAGGTAGAGGTGGTAGACCTAGCCGAGAGACGATTGCACTCCTTTCTGATGATTAGTATGCTCATATGGAAAGAAGTGTTCGACAATGTGTTTCAGCGAGTTCAGGAGGCTGAGGTCGAGGTTAGTAGGAGAGAAGTGGCACATGATCAATCAGAGTCTCCTTCAGATCGGGCTACCCTCCATCAGACCAGGGCTGAGTTGCAGTAGGCTTTACATTGTGAGGAGTCCTTTATGAGATAGTAGTCTCGTCTACGTTGGCTTCGAGAGGGGGATTCGAACACCCGTTTCTTTCATGCTTTAGTGAGGAAGAAGTGACATGTTCTTTCAGTCCATCGGATCTGGGGTGATGGCACAGAGTGAATTACTGAAGTTGGGGTTATCGGTGCTTCGACAGTTTTCTTTTTTCAGGGATTGTTTTCTGTGGGGGTTGGTCAGATTGAGGTTGCAGACTTTTTGACAATTCCAGCTATTGTGACTAATACAAATGATGTTGGGTTGTGTGCTATGCCGACTTTGGAGGAGGTAAGACATGTCGTGTTCTCTATTGACTCAGATAGTGCGCCGGGGCTGGATGAATTTTGCAGTCGCTTTTATCAGTTTTATTGGGACATTCTGGGAGCAGATTTGCTAGCTATAGTTCAGGATTACTTCCGGGGTTGTCCTATGCCTCGAGGATTCATGAGTACGTTGGTAGTACTTGTACCCAAGAAGGAGTCACCTTCTACTTGGGCAGATTTTCAGTCGATCAGTTTATATAACATGAGCAACAAGGTGTTGACGAAGATCCTCATTTCTCGTTTGTCATCCTTGTTGTCGCGTATCATATCACTGACGCACAGTGAGTTTGTGTCGGGTCGAGTGTTGTAGGATAGTGTACTTTTAGCTCAGGAGTTGGTGCATGATTTGGGGAGAGGTTCCCGGGGTGGGAACGTCGTGCTGAAGCTAGATATGACTAAGACATATGACAGGATGTCTTGGACATTTATTCTCCAGATGTTGTGGGCTTTTGGGTTCTTTGAGGGTTGGATTTCTTTGGTTCGACGGGCTATCTGGGGGCCGTGATTTTATATGATGGTGAATGGGGTTAGTCAGGGCTTTTTCTAGTCGCAGGGGGGCCGGCAGCAGGGTGACCCCCTTTCTCCTTATTTGTTCATCATTGCTGCAGAGTATCTGTCTCGAGGCTTGGACTCTTTGTATGCTCGATTTTCGGGGGTGGCTTATAGTACTGGAGTTGGGGTTTCAATTTTCTATTTGGCTTTTGCTGATGACATTATCATTTTTGCTAATGGGTGTCAGTTGAGCTTGCAGCGAGTTATGGATTTTCTTCATCACTATGAGGCTGTCTCTAGTCAGTTAGTTAGTCAGACCAAGAGCAGTTTCTATATCAGTTTGCGTGCCTCGCATTCTAGAGAGGTGATTGCACGGCAGACTACTGGTTTTCAGAGGCGTGACCTTCCATTTACTTATCTGGGGTGCCCTATCTATTTGGGTCATCTTCTGATCTCGTACTTTGATGTGATAATTCAGAAAGTGCATGAGCGGATTTTTGGATAGGCAAATCACTTGCTCTCCTTTGGAGGTAAGCTCACTTTGATTCGTCATGTGCTCGCGTCGATGCTTATTCACTTGTTTCATGTGCTAAGGTCTTCTGCGTATGTTTTTCACCAATTAGAGAGGTTGTTCACTCGTTTCTTATGGGGTAATACAGCTATTCATCAGAGGATTCACTGGTGTCACTAGCTTGAGGTATGTTTCCCTGTAGAAGAGGGCAGCTTAGGAGTGCGTTCTTTATCTGACTTAGCCGAGGCTTGTGAGGTGAAGCTCCGGTGGAGTTTTCGTGCTCAACAGTCACTTTGATTCACTTTTTTGAGGGCCAAATACTGTAGGTCCACCCATCCTGGGCTGATTGAATTTCGTTACCTAGCTTCACCTCTTTGGAGGCGGTTGTGTGGGATTCGATCTGTGGTTGAGCCGAGGATCAGATGATTAGTACAGTCTGATGAGGTTAGCTTTTGGTATGATTGTTGCTTGGGAGATTATCCATTGACTTTAGTGTATCCGGGGGCAGCGTCTAGGGTTCCTATTTTTTATTACTGGGCGTCGACAGTGGGACAAAGGCCGATTATTGGGGGTTTTACCTTCTTTAGTTGTTGAGCAGATTGTGCAGATTTCGATCCCAGAGCAGGGGTTGATCAGATGAGGTGGAGGTTATCTTTGGATGGGGATTTTTCACTGAGCACTGATTGGGCTGATATTCGGGGTGTGGCTCCAGTTCGAGTTGGGTTTTCTTGTGTCTGACAGAGGCATATTCTGACTCAGATCTCATTCTTTATGTGGCGGTTGTGTCATGGTTTCCTGACTATAGATGATGACTTAGAGAGATGGGGTTTCCATATAGTGTGTGTGTGGTGGGACTGTTGAGACTCTTAGGCATCTTTTTCTAGATTGTCCGCTTGCAGTTCAGGTGTGTGATCATTTTTATCGGATATTTGGGATCAGATGTCGGCCATTTCAGGCTTCTTATGCTTTGATGCTTCACTGAGCGTTGTGCTCCTTTTGTAGGTCACGTGCAGGTACTGCTACCGTGCTTCATTTTGTGGCACTTATGGAAGACACGTAATGCTTATAGGTTCGATAGTCAAGCCTTTCAGGTGTCTGTTGTGATTTAGAGGATTATGACCGATATGCAGTTGGTTGGGATTGTTTTTGGATTTGCTCCAAGTCAGTTGCGTCAGGATGAATCAGTTGAGTTTATAGGTTCTCTTAGGGTCTTGATTCCTGGACCTCAACCTCTTCGCTTGGTTGCTTGGACTCGTCCTGTAGCGGGTTGTCTGAAGATCAACATTGATGGCTATTCTAAAGGCAATCCAGGGTTGTCTACGGCATGTGGTGTTATTCGGGGCCACCTGGGTCAGGTACTTAGGGCTTTTGATTTTTTTCTGGGGCATCGGCCTATTTTGTATGCGCAGTTGCAGGCTGTTTGTGTTGAGTTGGAGTTGGCCGCAGATTTAGGAGCGTCAGAGTTAGTAGTGGAGTCAGACTCAGCTACAGTGGTTTCTTGAGTTTCTTTTCAGGGTACTGGATGCTAGGTTTATGCTTACCTGCTTGCTCGGATTCGGCTTCTGTGTGCTTTTCTCTCGGCTCGCGTCTACCATGTCCTGCGGGAGGCAAATCAGGCTGCAGACTTCATAGCTAATTGAGCTTGCTCTCAACAGCTTACTCAGTGATTCCATGATTCATCATCCATTCCTTCTGGGATTGCTGATATCCTCGCATTGGACACTCGACAGACTCTGCACGTTCGTCGTTGAGTTTTTATTTTAATTGATGTTTTCTGTTATTTTATTCTGTGGGGATTCCCCACTTTGCTTTTCTATTTATTTAATTTTCATACTTTTGGTGGTGAATCGCCACCTTTCTTTTGCTTTGATTTTCTTCCATTCCTGGAGGCTTGGCTTTATATCCTCCTCCCTTGTACATTTTTCCTTTTAGTTATATATACAGGCAGGGGTCCTGTCAAACCTCCCACCCATATTGGGTGGCTTTAAAAAAAATTTATTTATTTTTGATAAGAAACAATACTTTCATTTCATTGAAATAAGCATAATAAGAGTACATAAATAATGGATAAGGAATCCACCTTAAAGAGAAAAATAAGACAAATAAAATCAAACAAAATTAAGGAATACAAGCAGCTTTCCAGGTGTGTTGGAGACATATAAAACAATCTAAACAATGACATCAGCCGATAGAAATAGTCTGAAATTTTTTGCTGTTGGTTTGGTGTGTCAGCAAGATCATGAGACTAATGGAAGTGAAAGTTCAAGTAACTTCAAAATCTAGCAAAAATAATGCGTAGTGAGGGAAGTGAAATGGAAAAAGCTAAATGTAACAGAAAAACTCCAAATGTCTAAATGGCGATTGCAGCTTCACTGGTAGGCTTGTTGTATTGGGGAGGGAAAATCTTGCATAAGATTCTAAAATTCATAGTGGAATCCATGTGCAGGCCTAGATACAAAGCTGCATCTTCATTGACAGCGCCATTGTACCCATCTGAATTTCTTTTTCACATGGTCAATGTGGTAAAATGCTTTCAATTTCATAGAAACTAAAAGATATCAAAATTCCTCTGTTTCAAGTGTTTAGAAAGTTTTTGAGATGTTTTGGTATTTTTTTGACCAATATTTTTAAAATATATTTAACCTGTTTTCATTCTATTTCTAAAATATTTTTGAAATATTCCGGTTTCTTAGGTAACCGAAACAACTCAATAAAACGAAATATTATCTTTGAACCATTAGATATTTCTCAAACATTCTCAAAAACTTTTGTGACAAACAAGCTGTTCATGGCGTGTCAAAATTTACTGAGCTCATACATAACCCATTTATAATGGTTCGTATCATGTTGTCTTAATTCGAGTGTTTAGTGAGTTTGTGTAATATTTAGCTGGGTTGGTGTTGACTTATTCATTTGATAGGTCTCAAATAAGTATCATCTTTTACCATTCCAACCCAATTGAACCTAAATCTGTTAATTTTATATCGATTTTGCATCGAATACCAAATTAAGCCATGTTTTTTGAATGAAAATTAAAGTGCACGACAAATCTAATGGTACAGTAGAATGGAAAATAAAATTAAACAAACGAAGGATTTTGTGCTTTGTGAAAATATTACTGTTACACCTATCAAATGAGTATAGCTTTTGTTCTAAGAACTGTTGAGAAATCCAAACTCTCATGATAATTCATTGCCCTAAGCAGCTTCGTTACCTGAAGTTGATTCCTTAATCATTTACCACAGTTTCTCGACTTCTTCTCCTCTTCGTTTCCGAATTTCCGAGCACATTCTACAATACTGTTACAACCCTCGCCGTTCAATTCATCGAAATTGCAGTCGTTGAAAGCGAGCCCTAGGTTACCATCGGTCGGCGCAAAGTCTGAGCTTATTGTATCGTTCGCGGATCAAAGAGATCAATGTTTGATTGCTTCATTCACAAGAAATGGAAAATTGAATACAAATTGACATGGAGAGCGAGGGATGAATATCCAGTAGGATATGATACAGTAGAGATTGTGAGGAAACAAGAGGGCATGCCAAGTATTCCAACGAACCGGAGCGCTGAGAGCTGAAGAGAGTAGGGGTGTCCAGGGGCCGGCCGGATTAGGGCGGTGAATTTTTTTTCAGGCCAGGCCTAAGCAATGGAGGCTCAAGCCTTACCCAATTGCTCAGGCCTAAGCAGTAGGGGTGTAAGTATTGCAGAGAGTAATCGACAAGAGATCAAATTCAGATTGAGTTCAAGTCAGTGAAAGAGGGTACACAATAACCATAACTAATACATGGTTGGCCGGTCTTCTAACAGTATGAAATTCAGACTGTTGAGTCTTTTGGTAGTTTCTTATTACAAGATGTGCACATTGTATATGTTCTCATGGATTTATTCTGGTCTTTTGGGAATAAAATCGTACTAGGTAAAAACAAAATATTAACATTGATATAGGTCACGACTCCAAAGTTTGAAGTCGTGGTTAGAATGATTATTTTTTATTAGAAACAATCTGAACAAATGCATTCTTGCGATAGGACAAAATTCATCAGGAAAGGAAAGAGTTTTAGAGATGAAGTCCGAAAAATTTCTTTCACTGGTAGAATTGGATGGGGAAGGAAATTCTGGCATAGGATTCTAAAATTCATTGGCAGGGCCATGTTACAGCCTAGATACAAAGGTGCATGTAAGTTGATAGGGGCATTGTATCCGGTAGATATTTCTCAAACATTTTCAAAAGCTTTTGTTGCAAGCAAAATGATAGAAAATTCATGGGCTATATTTAGGGTTTGATGCATCTTGTTAGGTTCGAGTCTTGTTTGGATCTTGTCTTGTCTTATCGTGTTAAATTTATATTGTGTTTGAATCGTGTCTGGTCAAAGTGTTGTTCAACTCATACCCCAATTCATTTGAAATTGTTTATTGCTTGTTTCGTATCATCACGGATTTATGCTCGGGTTTGTAGTGTGTATAAGTCTTATTTAGCAACCTCGTATTGTATTTAGCCGAGTTCATCTAAATCCACCAATGCTAAGTGCAAATCTACTAATCTCATGTTATATTAGTGTCCCACCCCATGCAATGTACGGACCATCCCCTTCTCCCCCAATCCCGTTCTTCTCCCTTTACTATCTCCCCCACATTCTTTTATAAGTTACCAAAAATATTGATGAAATTAGTGAATTAAAAATTATAGTGCTTCAAAATTTTTGGATGTGTCGATTGCTTGACACTCGAGTACTTTTTTCTCTTTCTTCTCTCAGACTCTTCTAGGCAAGCCACTCCTTGACTTTTGCTCAATAGTATCCCATAAATCACATGCTTTGAGGTTAGAAGATAGAGTAATTTACCATAATCCCGACAGTCAATCAAGACTTGAAGGATCCTATTGGTTCTGATAATCAGTTATTTAGACTTTCAATATTGAAAGTTGGTTCTAATACCAATTTTTTGAAATTACTTCAATGTTAGTTTGCTTGGAAAATCAATCTGATGCCACTCTGTTGGAGTCAAGAGTATTAGAAATAAAATAGAAAGAAATAAAGAAAGATATGAACACTCAAAAAAAAAAATTAATAATTTCTTTCAAGTTGATTACAACAACTTCGACTCTTCACATACTAACTTATTTATACTAATTACCTCCAATACTAGATTACCTACCCTATTTACATAGACTTTAAACATAACTTCCAACATTGCAACCACTAACTCTTGTAACATTTACAATATTAAGACCCACTTTCTCCATTACTAGGAGAATTCACTCATCCACTACATGGTATATTAATATACCACTAGCTCACTAACACACCTTATTAACACACCTTAAAAACAAAATAAAATTCTAAAACAAGCTTATTTTTCAACTGTTTGTTCCAGATCCACCATCATGGGTTACTGCCTTACTGGTCACCGGAAGTTTTGTCTCCAGCCTTCAGAATTTTTCCTCCCCATACAATCACCCACCTCTGGAAGAAAGTTATAATGAAGGCAGATGCCAAAAGGGTATAAGGAATGCCTCCTTCCGTGACACTGGCAATTGCAAATCCATAGGCAAATATCATCGAAACCATAGAAATCAAAAGCTCCCTTTGGAATGGAAATCCCATAGTGAGATAAGTTACGATACTGAGTGAAGCAGTAAGCCCCATGGTGTTTGCAAACACAAACAAAAATGTTATAGCATTAGTGTCCAAAAGAGAGTTGTGTGACCTCCCTTCCCGGATGCCATCTGGAGGGTCCACGCCTGCTTGAAATGTGACCGTAGCAATCAGAGCAGCCACTACTAGCAGTACATTACGTACATTGGTAGAATCTCTTTCCTTTTCAAACTTCAAGTTTTTGAGCCAATAATTGGTGGATTTTGATTGCAAGCATTTGAGCCAATAATTGGTAGATTTTGGTTGAAGTTCATTCTTGGCTCGTTCAGTTTTTGCAGCCTGATGAGGAGAAGCTGTGGAGATAGTGTTAGCATGTTGAGCACCAAGTGCCCCAGCACGTTGACACGTTTCTTTTAGGTGGAGATCCTCGGGACTTTCTATGACTATATCCACCACATCCATGGCTGTCAAACCCTTCAAATTTGTGGCATTCACCTCCACTATGTCACTCATTGAGTTATTGTTATTAAAGAGTAGTTCTATGGTCTGCATCAAAGAAACTATTGTAAATTATTTTGTAGACACATTATGGGTCATTCCATAGAGAAAAAACATACGAGAAATTCTCCGATATATATTATCTAGTCTTTCATAGAAGTATGGAAAATAAATAAGGCAATAATAAAAAGGTCTCTACTCTCTATAATTAAGGTTGTCAATGAGTCGTGTCGTGTTAAAATCTGCTTAACCCATGTTAAGAAATATCAAGTGTGGTAACAATATAAAAAAAAACACGAAAAGGCAAATTGTAAAAGAAGGTCAAGGAAGTTTAATAGATTTGAACTTACGTCCACTTGCTTTCTCGAGGCTGCAAGGTGTAAAACCGTGTTGCCATTGCGATCACTGGAATTTATGATGGCCTCCATATTGAGTTTTCCGAGCCAGCTAACCAAGAGCCGAAAGGCATCGGATTGGTTGTTTTTCACAGCCAAATGAAGAGCAGTTTCCTTGTGAACCGTGGTATCTTCAATAGCCTGTGGGCAAGTGGAAAGCAATTCATCTATAACTTCAAGTCTTCCCTTGATAGCAGCATAGTGAAGAGCTATTCTTTGGTCTTTGCCTTTCAGACGACAAATTCCATGATCGTTTTTCACAAGTTCCTTCACCAATTCCACGTTCCCCATCATTGAAGCTATATCCAGAGCCCGAAATCCATCTTTATTTAATTCTTTGGCTAGTTCATGATTGTGATTTATAAGCTCACGTACAAAATCAACCCGTCCCGATTTCGTTGCAACATGTAGAAGAGACTCGCTTGGAGATGAAAGTGCAACGTCAATAACAACACTTGGATTTTCTTTAAGGATTTTGCGAAAAACCTCAACATTTCCTTCCCAAGCAGCTTCAAACAGTACTTTACTATCCATTTTTTGATCTTGCATGCAAAACTAAAGGCTTTAGCCGAGGTGAGAGAAATGATTGCTGAGAGAAGATTAGGTATGAAAACAAACCATTGGACTTCGTTATTGTCACACCCCCACCCCAAAACAAGTCAGGTGGGCGATGAACCAATTATCAAGACCTTAACCAATCAACTAACCTATGTGCAAAATAAATGTAAATTACAACGGAAGACAAAAAAAATGAAGTGATCTAGTTCAAATACCTAATGAATATCATAGGAATAAACTAAATATTATCCAAACCATTTACAAACTCAAAGTTTAAATAACATCATTCTAAAAACAATTAAATACAATTTCAAAACAAAAATTGACACTTAATCTTGAAATCACACTGTAGGGTAGAACTTAAGTCCTCTAAGTCCTTATCTGCCTCACAACTTTCTCCTCATCCTAATTCTCATTTGAAAATGTTAAATATTTTTATGAGCACAATGACCCGTAAGTAACAATCTTATTTAGTGGGGGTGTTAAAATATGTCTCATAGTTTATATACAAAAAATAAACTTTGTTACATACATTAGTATAATAAATTGTATCTCAACCGTTCCCAAATAATCATTTATTCATAAATAATCTCATGTTCACAAATACCCTTATAAATGAAAATAAATTTATAACTCACACCTAAACACACTTAATTTCAAATATATTTTCTATCTTTAACCCGAGAGCTAGAACCCATCTCATTGTTTGTTAATTACCACTAACCTAGTAACTGAATTTTTTAATATTACTCTTCATCATTAGTTTAATGACTGACCTTTATGTGCACATCTCTATGTTAATCACATCAGTATAATTTCAATCATGTTACCATTCAAATTTTGTAACTCAATTCTCATCTCATAAGACATGGTTCTAAAAAACACCCCAATATTATTATTTTAATTCCAACACATACAAAATTCTCTCTTTATCTCCAAAGCATATTAAAATAATAGAATAAAGTCACCCCACATATTTTCATCATTGACAATTGAAAATTATAAAATATTTAATTCCAACCTCAAACATCTATATAATAAAACACATAACAACTTGAATTTGTATCATCTACATATTTTTTCTCTTAAAAATATCACATCACTCATTTTTATCACATGTCAATCATTCAATATTTGATTAATTTGTAGTTTAACATAATTTTTTGATTTCAAACATATTGAAAAAATGTTAAAAACAATAGTATATACATATTGAAAAAATTTAGTATAGTAGAATTAATTTTTTGGGTGCTCAAATTTTATATTCCATCAAGTCTTCAAACACGAGTTATGACTAGCCAATACATATATAACATATATACAAAATATTCACACAACCACATATTTAATACAAGAAATTATCCCAGAAGGAATAGTAAATTATTCAACTTCAAAACCACTTTGTTCCAACCTCAATATCTATAATCATTACCTCTCTTGAGCTTTAGTAGTTGCAGAGCCTCACTTCTTCTCCTTCTTCCCTGTTGGTGTATATGTGTATAGTCTATTGAATCTGGCAGCACAGCACCTCTTCTCATTTTATAGACCCATTCTCTTTTTTTACCATGAATCATGACACACACATCTCACTTCACAAGAAAACATATGGCCCCTCACCTCGTTTCCCCTTTTACTGCACAACAATACATATTATATTTTTCCACATGGGGCCCACCACTTCATTCTCTCTGGCTTTCTCTCTCTCTTTCTCTCATCATAGAAATCAACTATTTAGCCAATATCGGGTTTATTTGGTTAGCAAGAGAATGGTGGAAAAAGGAGGAAAGAGAAAAACAAAAATAATTCTGGCGTTTGTTTAGCAGGAAACGAAGGTTTCTTGAGAAAAAAAAATTTCCCACATAATCAAACTTTCTCACATTTGATGGTTTTTGATTTCCCACAAAATATGCACGAAATTTTTTTTTCCCGTGAAACTTGTTTATCTGTTGAATTGTTTACCACTTTGCCCCTATTTTAGCACACCACTACTCTTCTCAGCATTATGGGTAATTCAGACAATTACATAAAATTTTTTATAACTTTCTTGTTTTTCAAACTACAAAATGAAATTTTATTAAAACTTTCTTATAAAATTTTCATCCTAATCAAACACATACAAGAAAATATATTTTTTTCATTCTCTTTTCTTTCACTTCACTTTCTATCACATTCACTTTCTACCATCTTTTTCATTTTAACCAAACGGACGTGTCTCTCTGCATATCCTTCTGCTCCCCCAACTTTCTCTCTCCTGCCTGAAAACCCATCTACTTGCTCTAACCAATTATGTTCTTGAGTTTTTGAAGATTTTGGTGGCTAGGTGATAAAGATATTTGTAATTTCCTATAACAACATGAACTCGGCTTAATTTATTTTGGGTTTGACTTATTTTTTAAACGAGTCGAGTTTAAATATTTTTTTAAGTTCATTGAGAAAAACAAATTTGTCATGTTCGATTCGAATTCACAAAACTCGACTTGATTATTAGTCCTATTAGTGTGTCAAGAAAAATTCAAATTTGTTATCCCACCCCATAAAAAGTTTTCCAAACACAAAATGATTTTTTTTTGGGGGGGGGGGGGAGTATATCCCATCCCAATTCTTAATCCTTCCTAATATCATCAAGTAAATACTATCATGGCCACTTGTTTGGTGAACAATTAAATATTAAAATAAATAACAATGTAGATGTAGCAAAAATGAGACTCGTATGCTTTGTGTTGTTGGACTAACTCCCTTGTACTGTTTTTTTTTAAAAAAATTGCATGACATCAGCATTTTTTTATTACAGCCAGTACAGAAATAGAAGGGGTGTGATTAATAATTGAGGTGAACATATAAATCAAAAGAAATTACAATAATTTTTTTAAAAAAAAAGAGGGTATCATTGCAATTAGACAAATTTAAAAGAGGTATAGATGAAATTTACCGGTGTAGATAATTAATAAAAATTTATAAATTCCTTAAAAAAAAGTATGATTCATGATCACCAATGTCAATTTTTTTTTTTTGAAAAAAAATCAACTTATTTATCTAAATTGATAATTTTTTATTAAATATGCTCGTCACATCAACACTATCACGGAATCACATGGTACGTTAAAACCACTTTTAACTTTGTTCATGCACTCACATACTCATGTCTCTTTCTCACTCCATTAGCCTTTTGGTTATCAGCCTCCACCTCCACTTTTTATCCTTTACTTTGTTGGACACTTGACAACACTCACTTTCATTTTAATATATAAAAAATAAATTTTAATTAATTCGAATTAAATTTAATCATCAATTCGAATTTTAATACGTATAAAAATTTTAAAAAAAAATTATACCACATGAATAATTAAAAAATAACAAGTAAGTAATTAAAGAGCAACAAACGTTTATTTTTTTAAAAAGCACCAAACAGTGCCGTTCTCCCGAACAGCAGCGGACCCGGGTCCCAGCCTCCACCTCCACTTTTTCTCCTTTACTTTTTTGGACACTTGACAACACTCACCAACGTTTCTCTTGCTTTCGTAAGTTGTGCATGCCACACTCCACACACATGCACTCTTTTTAAACTATTTCACATAGATGTCAAATAGTATATCCGAAAAAAATTATTTTTTAAAAATAATATATTATATTATATTATATCGTATCATATCATATATTATAAGATACGCACAATTTTAATTTTATTACGTATCGTATGTATCAAGCGTATTATATTGCGTATCGTATGATACAATACAAAAATAATATAAAAACACGATACGTATCGTTCTTCAAATGTATCGTGACGTATCGTACGATACTAATAATTATAATATTTTATACTCACTCTTTAAATCTATTTTCTCAAACTATTTTTTTAACTTAAAACTATTAAATTTATCCAATTTATATTCACTAATTAAAATTAAAATTCATTTAATTTTATTTTAAACTATTATATAAGAAATGATCAAAATTTTATTTTGATTTATTATTTCGATACAAAATTGTTTTAAAAATATAATAAAAAATAATTAACATAATAAATATTTTAAAATTTACGAAAAATATCTTAAAACAACTCAAAATATTATAAAGATATTGGTAAAAATATTTTAAAATATCTTAAAATACCTCGAAATATTATATAAATCACTTCAAAATATCAAAATTTCGCTTTAAGTTAATATTTTTATTTTGATTTCTTTGATATATAAATTTAATAGTTTGGTGTAAATGGGTTGAACTTAGTCACTAATGAGGTTAGTATGCATATGATAAACTTAATAATTTGAAATAAAATAATTAAATAAGGTGAAAGGAAATATTTAAAAAGTAAGAATAACCCACCTCCTCTCTCTTTCTCTCTCGATCGATCGTTTTCTTAATGTGTCTTGCTAGCCTCCCCACATGTCTTTCATCAATCATTCTCTTTTCAGGCATGGTTGGCCAAAAAAATTGGATGAGATAGGATAAAATTTTTACATTCAAATCCATGACCATACTTTCCAACGTTTGGATATGAGGATGAGAGATGTGGGCCCAATTAATTTGACCAATGATGTGAATTAATTGTTGACTATTATTCCTTTGTGGATTTTTCAATCATACCCCTATTATTAATTCAATCCATGTCCTTCTGAATAATTCATGGGCATTCGAGTAATTTAGGTTCCTTAACCTGTCGTTGGCAATTTTTGCCATTTTGTATCCCACCCTCCCGGTGGGTTAAAAAAAACTCACTAGCGTGTAAGATTGATAATTAAATCGAATTACTTAGGTTTAGATTTAACTTGGGTTCGACTTGTGTTTTAAAACAATTGAACTTGGGCAATTTTTTACAATCGTTTAAAAAACGAGTCTAAAAAAATTTGCAAGAACGTGTAAAACTTGTTTTACTTATATGTAAAATAATCAAGTTATTCAGGCTCGACTCCACTCGAACTCAACTCATTTTTTAAACTAGTTCGAGAGACTCGACTCAAACTTCTAAATAAGTGCGACAAACTCGACTCGAGCTTACAAAATTTGACTTGATTATCAACTTTATTAGCATGCCAGAAAAAATTTGAATTTGTTATCCCCTCGTAAAAAGTTTTCCAAACACAAAATAAGGGCCCTCGGTTTTTTATATCTAATAGAAATTGACCATAAACCAATCAGAACAAAGTCCTTGGGTGAGGCCTTAGGGCCTGTGTGGGTAGGGGTGGGGCTATCCCACGTCGGATAGTTTTTGGGTGTATGTGTTATTAAACGATGTCATGGCCCTCATTTGATCAGTAATTGTCTCGAGTGATTAGTGGGTTCCATTGTTAAAAAAAAATTCCATAACGAAAATCATGCAGTCAATGGAAAGTCTTTGTCCAAGTCTTCAAATTTAACACGCCAAAGACTTTAAGGGCATGATTGATTTGATTAGGTAATTGATTTCCATCCAATTCATACAAATGATATTAAACACTAACAAATAGGACATTTAGCAATGAAAATTGTTACGGCTAAATGTGTAAAAATTATCATTATATGTTTTAGTGATAATTTTTTTATTGCCCTTAAGTCGTGGCAATATGTGTTGTGCCTAAATAATTTAGCTATAAAATTTTAGTTTTGCCACTAAAAGTAAAATTTTTAGCTGCAATACAAAGAATATCTTTAAATATGAAATATTTAGTCGCAATAATTATTGTAGCAAGTTAATGTAATTTTGTCACTAAAATATATCATGTTGTCACTAAAAGTACAATATAAATTTGAATTTTAGTGGCAATAATTAGTTAAGACTAAAAATTTATTGTTTAGTCATAATTAAAATCACTACTAAAATATTATAGTCTATTTTTAGTGACAACTTATTGTCACTGCTAAAATGTTGAATGAATAAAAAAATTTGATCTTATTTTTGAAAAAAAAATTTATTGAATATTTTTCAATTCAATCACTTACTATTCAAATAAATAAAACAATAAAATAAACAATGATGAAATAAAAGTATAATCAACGCTTGATATTATAAAATATGTTCTCAAATCAATTAACATTAAAATAATTTATATAATAAAGTACAATATAATTCAAATTTCAAAATAACTTTTACTTTTTGTGGTTGAGATCTCTTTAAATTTTACTCTAAAGTTAATCCGAATGTTAATATTAACAAATCAAATTTAATAGGAAAAATAGGCCTCTAAAGGTGCATTTGGGGTGACTTTTTAAAAGTACTTCTAAAACTTATGACTACTTATGAATACTTTAAAATATATATATGTATATATAGTATTTGGAACCGCTCTACCACTACCACTATCACCCCCACCGCCCCACAACCATCAGCATTACCACCGTTGTCATTATCACTCCATCACCACCTCTGCCACAACAATCACTACTTTCATTATTATCGTTACCACACCACTATCGCCACCCCCCATCACTATCATCACCACTGTCGCTGCCGCCATTATTACTTTCGTCATTCAACCCCCACC
>CM042191.1:3714780-3730498 GCA_023539305.1 Ilex asprella
TATATATATATTTTAAAAATTTTAAAAATAAATTTTAAAAATAAAAATTAAAAAATATTTTTTCCATCTTAATTAGTGATGAAAATTTTTAACTAACACGATGACACGACTCGAACTCGACACGAATTTTACAATACAAACTTGATTAACTCGAACACGAACACGACACGAAAATAAACATGTCAACTCATAACTCGACACGACACAATTAGTTAAATGAGTTGAGTTAGGTGTGACTAATGTTCAACACAAATCCGTAACGAATCAACATGAATCTGACATGATACGACTCGAGTTTTACCCCTAATCTTAGCCAACCAAAAAAAAAATAATTATTTTTATTTTTTATCCATCCAACCAAACACAAAGGAAGGAAAGTGTAATATCCCAAATTTTTGAAATATATATATAACTTAGTTTAGGTCAATTTTTGATATTATTTTTAAAAGGGACGTCAGTGTAATTAATGAATGAGGAATTGTAGAGTTATTGTAAGGTTTCTTTTATTTAGTAGTAGGTAGTTAAAAAAAAGGTGGTGATTAAAAATAAGTTTTCTTGTTGTCGTAGATGTCTACTAATATGTATATATTCTCTTTCCATAGTAACCACTACACAGACGTCAGAATCAAATAAAGGAGGGAGAGGCTAAAGTTTCAAGTAAAGAAAAATGAAGATAAAGAAGGAAGGGATTTAGAGAAGAGGGAAGAAAAGTAAAAGATTTAATCATTAAGGTTAGTCTTTATGTTAAAATTTAATTTCGTATTTAATCATTATATGTACACATATACAAGTTTGTAGTCTATATAATCTTGTAAGTAATTTATATGGGTAGGTTATAGGGTTGGAACATGTGAATTCAAATATGAGACGGTGAGTATTTGTGTTAATAAGATATTGGGAAAAAAGGGAAAGAAGAAAAAAAATATAAAGACCAACAAAGCTTCTAGAATGTAAGGATTGAAAATGATGAAAGTTCTGAAATTATGGAAATTTCTCTTTTAGTTTTAAATAGTTTTGTTTTGACCCTTATATTTTTATAAAAACTCAATTTTGACTATCATAGAACTTGATAATTTATAGAACTAACCCAAGAATGTTTGAAACAAATATTTCATTTTAAAACAGCCCTCGAGTCTTGGAAAATTTTTAAAATTTTAAAACGACCCCTAAAAGTTTCGATTAAGTGTTTAAAAATCAATGGTTACTCTAATAAATCAAATTGAGGCTGTATTCTTGAATGTGCATTGATTGTGGTATTGTACTTGGTAGATGTTTCTCAAACATTTTCAAAAGCTTTTGTGCCAAGCCAACTACTCAATCAGATTTAGAAACAAAATTCATGGACTATAATTAGGGTTGTCAATGAGTTGTTTGGTGTTTAGATTCGTGTCAAATAAATATTCATATATAATTGTGCATCACTGGGCTCCTATCGATGTGATGGATTCAATTAATTAATAATGTTAGCTTTGTACGTGAAATTATAAGATATGTAGTTATGGTTGTAATTGCATTATTAATAAAAACCACAAACAATTTATATATAGGCAGGGCTATCAATGAGCCGTATAGTATCAAGTTAGTGTCGTATAAGTTGTGTTTAGTGGACCTTTGTGTTAACTTATTTATTTGAGAATTTGACAGTTTGACTCATTTATACTTGAACCATTTAAAACTAAGCACAAACCTTCTAATTTAGTGTCATTTATTTCCAAGCCTATATACAAAAGTAAATTAACTCAACACAACGCAACTAAATACAATAAATTCTTACGCCAATGCTTTTATAGACGACTACATAAATCTTAGTTCGTCATTATGCTCTATTAAGGGATCATATTTTCTATTAAACCATAAATTATCATATATTTCTTTATTATTTTATTTGAGATATCCCTTCATTTACCATAAACAGGTATCATATCACTTTTTTTTTAATCAGTGCAATAGAAGCTTGTCCATAAATATGTTCAAATCAGGTAAATCGATTCTCTTTTAATTTAGTTCTATCTTTACTTTTGTCAAGGATAATATCATTGCTAATTCCGTTGTTCCTTGTTTTTGCACACATCCATCTCAACACTTTTAATTCTGCCACACTTAGTTTTTAGACATGTTATTTTGTTGTTGCCCAACATTCAGATATCTATATATAGGTAAATATAAGAGTAAATTTCACTGAAACCTTCTGAATTTAAGTCATATTTCACTGACATCCCTCTAATTTTTGAAATATCACTGCATACCCCTATCAACTTTTGTTTCCTAATATAATATATAATTTTACTAAATTACCCTTACTAGAACTCCCATTCTACTTAAACTTAATTTATATAATCAAGGGTAAATTTAGTAATTCATAAGAGAATAAACCATTACATCACACCAGGGATAGTTTGTGAAACGAGTATATAAACTATAGGTATATGTTGTGATATTTCTAAAACCAGACTGGATGTCGGTAAAATTTACCCTAAATGTAACACAAATATTTACAGCTTGACTTGTAAAAAGGAACAAACAAAATGAAGGATTCAACCAAATTTTCTTCAAACACAACTGTTTGGCTGGTACACTGTAAAACAACTCTTGGCCCCTTCGGATGATTTCACACTCCCATGGCAGCAATTCGTGTTATGTGGAAATGATAGTAAAGAAAAAGGGCATTCCACACTACTGATTGCTATTAAAACATCATAAGTTGCAGCAAGTGAAACAACAAATGTAAATATTATCGCATTTTCTTCGAAACATAATTAGATATGTAATAAAAAACAATCCACTTATATAGAGCATAGAACTCCCGTATTAAAATGCAGTTACATCACTTTTGCAAAATAGAAATTAGACATACTTTTCGACTCTAAAACGTTACCAAATGGTACTAAATATTCAGATTATGTTGTCCAGACCACCATCATGGTCTGCCGCGAATTAATGGAAGTTTGTGTCTACACTTCCAAACTTTTCTTCCCCATCTAGGCAGCCACCGCAGAAAGAATGGTATAGTGAAGGCAATCCCCAGAAGGACATAGGTGATGGCTTCTTCACTGATCTTGTTAACTGAAAATCCGTAGGCAAACATCATAGAAAATATAGAAATCAGGAGCTCCCTTTGGAAAGGAAATCCACCGGTGAGGTATATTATAATGCTCAGTGATGCAGTAAAGCCCAACGTATTTGCAAACAAAAACAACAATGTTGTAGCATGTGAGCCGGAAATTGCAAAGATTGTGGCAAGGGCGGCCGTTCCTGCTGGTATAAATGCCGGTGGTGGAGGTGGGCCTGGTTGGTTGGGAGCTTTGGAATCAGAATTTGACTTGTTAGTTGATTCTAGGATGCCTGTTGGAGGGTTCACACCTGCTTGAAAGGTGACCGTGGCGATCAGTGCAGCCACTACTAGCAATGCATTACGTGTCTCAGTTGGTGAATCTTTTTGCACCTGAAACTTGAAGTATTTGAACCAATCTTTAGAATTTTTTGATTGAAGCTCATGCTGGGCTTGTTCAGTTCCTGAGAAATGTTGAAGATCAGAAGTTGCAGAGACAACATTTGCATGTTGAGCAGTAACTGCACCAGCATGTTGGAGGATTTCTTTCAGGTGTAGATCCTTGGGACTTTCCATGACTATATCCACTATATCAATTGCTGTCAAACCCTTCAAATTTTTCGCATTTACTTCCAATACCCCACTGATAGTATTGCTGTTGCTAAGCATCAGTCCCATGGTCTGCTTCAGAGAAACAATTGTAATGTAAAACCATATATATTGTTGTCATATCATGTAAAAATAACCAAGAGAATCACATAATTTCAAGTGTATCAGAATGAGCAAGAGAACCAAGGCGGTTTAGCCTAGTTAGTAACTGTTGATTATCTCCGAATTCTTTCAATCAAGAGGTCAAACGATTAGTCCTTGCCAAAGGCAAGCCTTGATTTCTCATAACCTGTCTCAGGGGGTTCTTTTGTGCTCTTTTTCAGGTTTTTCTTCACCGCTCTGTGGAGTGTTTTCCTCTGCTATAGACGCAATATTGTTCTTCATTACTCATCTCAGCGCGGCCAGGGTGATGGCAGACTCCAAGAGGGAACACTCCCTCAAGGTTATCACCATAGTGATCTAATTCATCAAAAATTTTAATAGATCATGACCCTAAAATTCGACTAGACAAAATTCAAACTGTCTTTGTTGTCATACCAATTCTGATAATGAAATTCTGCAATTCATAGAAAAGGGAACTAATGCAATATGTTACTAGCAAGAATAACAGAGGAGTAAACTCTGCTTCTCTTTTGACCCAAAAAAAAACTCTGCTTCTCTTACATTCATATGAAAAATTTTCAGAACAAAATTGAAAATTGCCAGGCCACAAAAAACTGTCACAAATACAACAAAATAACGCAAAAAAGAGAACAACAAACTCATCAAAATTCAAAAGGCAAATTGAAAAAGGGAACCAAGGAGATTTGATAAAAAATTGAACCTACATTTACTTGCTTTCTCGAGGCTGCAAGGTGTAAAACAGTGTTTTCGTCGCAATCCCCCCAATTGATGATGGTCTCCATGCTGATCCTTTCGAGCCAGCTAACCAAAAGCTTAAAGGCGTCAAATTGGTAGCTTTCCACAGCAAGATGAAAGGCAGTTTCCCCGTGAATCGTGACATCTTCAATACACTCTGGGCAATTGTAGAGCAATTCATCTATCACTTGAATTCTTCCCTTCATAGCAGCATGGTGAAGAGCTGTTCTTTGGTCTTTACCTTTCAGACGACAAATTCCAGGATCATTTTTCACAAGTTTCTTCACTAACTCGACGTTCCCCATCATTGAAGCGATGTCCAGAGGCCGAAATCCATCTCTACTTAATTCTCTGGCTAGTTCATGATCGTGATTTATAAGCTCGCGTACAAAATCAAGCTGTCCAGCCTTAGTTGCAACATGTAGAAGAGACTCTCTTGGATATGATAGTGCAAAATCAGTGAGAACAAGTGGATTTTCTTCAAGTAGTTTGTGGAGAACCTCAACATTTCCTGTACAAGCAGCATCAAACACTTCTTTGCTACTCATTTTTTGATCTTGCAGGCAAAACTAAAAGGAGGGCTTATCTGATGTATAAAAGGGGTTATTGCTCAGAGAAGATTACGTATCAAAACAAACCATTGGACTGCTTTATACGGGTGTTTGAATGTCAAAGAAATATAATGCCACAGTACAAAAGTAGGAACTTCGAAGTCTACTTTTCTAATAGAATAGTCTGCGGTTGCGTGCAGAAAATTAGCTCCTGCTCTAGAAAGTTGATGAGACACTTCTAGGGGATAGTGAATTGCTGACATGTGTTCTCGAAAAGCCAGAAGAAGGGGCATTCAATATTTCAGAACCAGGACATTTAATACCTCAAAGAAAGGACATTAAGTGCTCAAAAATCCGAGCAATTAATAATGAAGGTCTCCACCTTGCAGGATAGGGGCACATTGTCCCATGTCCGAATACTACCTGCTAACTAGATTCTCAATAATAATGAATTTTTGATAAATATAAATAAAAAAGAAGGTTGTCTAAAATTTCTACTCATTCAATGCAATATTAAAATATATTTATTTAAAAATTATTTGTTTTATCTTTTTTTTTTGAGATGCAGCATACTAATTAAAATTTAAATTTTGCATTTAAAAATTATGCTAACCGTACTCAAATTCGGAGATCAAATGCAAATGATACATGCTATTGGTTGAAAATAAAGAAAAACATAATTGAAATTAGTTTAACTAGTAAGACAACTATGATTGATTAGTTTCAAATAATATATTGCTTCTACTTATTCTATTTTATAGTTATTCTATTCATTATAAACAAATTGATCAAAAAATAGCCTTAAATTTAAGTTATAGAAATATAAAATCATTATTCATACATATTATACTATAGACAATTGATTTTAATAATAAGGCTGTAAAGTGATAATACATATAATATAAACATCGGGTGAGATAAGAAAATTAGGTTGAACTCTAGGGTCCTAATTTTCTTTGAAAAAGGTTCTAAAAATTTTACGATAATACTATTTGTACTTAATTTGATGTCTAAATACATTGGATAAATAATGTATTTTATTTAAAGTTAGTATTCCTTGTTAATTCAATTGTTAAAATGTATTGAGTATTTAAATTATATCCTAACATCTAGATTGCATGTCATTGTATAAAATTTTATTTTGGGGGCCTTAGGCAATGACTTTAGTGAACGATAGGTTGGAACGGCCCTGGAGGTGCTACAGGGGTGGGTTTTCCTATGAGAGTGGGCTGCGATGGTGGTGTTGCAAGTAGGCCTATTAATGGACTGGATTTCAACCCGAATTCGGTCTGAATTCGTTTAAGCGAATATGAATTAGATTTTCAATTCATTAATTCGACCTAAATCCGAATCCGATTAGAGTTGTCTAAACAGATTTAGATATAGATTTATAATAATTCGATCCGTTATTAATCCAGTCCGAATAAAAAAAATATGTTACATAAATAAATATCACACATATATTATACTTACACTAAAAAATAAGTAAAAATGAAGTAAATATCATAATGTATGACCCATTTTTTTCATTTTCATTTTTGTTTCCCTCTCTTGTTTAGTTTTCCCTCTTTGCTTGTACTTCAATTTTTATTTTTTCCTCCTCTTTTTAGTTCACTATCTAAATTCTTACTGTTAATTTATTAGTGTACATGTACTTTTTTTGATAATCATATTGGATTCGAATCAGATTTTCAAATCATAATGGTAACAAACATGGATTAAAATTTTCAAATCTGTCGGATTATCGAAAGACAAAAACTTAATCAGATTTGAATTCAAATATAGGACAATCCAGTCCATATCCATTTCGTTGACAGACTTAATTGCAAGTGGGTTTTGATGGGGAGAGAGAGAGAGAAAGAGAGATGGCTGGGTTAGGGATGGTATTTTAGGAATTATAAGTTATAATTTTAACACATTTTATTTCCACCTACAGCTTTGAGCAGGTGATTACCACCTTCCATTAAATTAGCAACGTCCGTATATTTTTGCAATTTATTTTTAAATTGATGGGGGTTTCGTGCAACCGTTAAAATTATAAGTAGATCACGTGCAAATAACCCTAAATATAGGAAAGTTTTTTGCATTTTACCCTAAAAAAATATCAAATACTTTTTTTGATGATATGAGTTATGATTGCCAATAATTACATATGTCATGATATTTATTACGTTAAGATTTTTGTAATTGACAGTAATTTGTATATTTTTAATTTTTTATGTTCTCATTTATAAATTTGTTTTGCAATTGGTTTATAATTAATCTTTATTTTCTATTATTCTATCTATATTACTATAAAATATCAACAAAAGTAAAAAAAATTTGATTAATCATAATAACCTTAACAAAATAACTAACTCCAATACTACCTTCTTATAATTATAGTATTTTACAATAATACCATACTTACCACATCAATGTTTCACTCAACTATTATGGCATATTTCTTCGTTTCCAACTCTTTCTCTCCACATTTAATAGCAATAACGACTTTGACTTTTAGCCACTATTTCCCACTGGGCGAGAGGTGCACTTAACCCACCTACCCACTCATCAAGCACGGTGTTCAACTGACTTGCACTGATAGGTTACTTCCTAACATGTCGTTTTAACCATCTTAATTCCAATGTTATCAGAATCGGACCGGTCATCGAACCGGCTAGGGGACTGGATCAATGGTTCACTGGTTCAACCAGTGGGTCACTGGTCGGACCGGCCATATAATAAAAAATAAATATATATATATAATAATTATAAAACATAATAATTTAGACAAAAAATATAAAATACAAACTTAAAGTATAAAATCGACAACAAAAATCCAAACAGAAAATATGAAGCATGATAAAAGTATCCAAACACATATACCCTAAGTCTTGCATTACTTTATTTAACTAATCAAAAATCTAATTCATTTACCCACACACTTGCTAAGCAAAAACAACATAATCAAGTTTATGACTACCCATTAGTTATCACAATCAGAGATCATTAATATGGACTATTACAATTTACAAGAACACTATAAAAGTGGCACTCTCATCCCAAATCCAATCACTGTGGTAATTAAATTCATACCCGAGCCTAACATGATTCATCAATAAATGGAATTAGCAACAAATACCCATATCAAGATTCATCAAGAATTCATACCCGAGCTCAATTTCCCAAAAATTGAAGTCTAATTAGAACACCCTAGATTAATAGATTACAAAAGACCAATCCGCAAAGGGAATGAAAGTAGCAAAAAATACCCATATCAAGATTCAATGAAACTGCAAAAAAAAAAAACCCAAATCAAGAAAATCAACAAAATCTTGCCCGAGGCTGAGTTCGCTGGACGGGGATCGCAGTGGTTGGTGTCTGATCGCAGTCGCTTGGTGGTCGTTGGAGCCTTGGTGGCAGTTGCCTGGTGGTGGTGGTCGTTGGATCCTTGGTGGCAGTCGCCTGGTGGTGGTGGTCGATCACAGTCGATTGGTTGGTGGTGGTCGCAGTCGCTTGGAGCCTTGGAGGACCTGGACAAAAGATTAGCGATTAAGGCAATAAAAGTGGCACATTTTCAAGAACCAGAGGATTTAGTTGAGTGGTTGGGATCAGATCAAAGTGCCTGGGCCTGGGCTTATGTAATTTGATTTGAAAGTTGGCATTAAACCAGCCGGTTTTTATAAAACCGCCGGTTCACGGTTTTTTTAAAAACCCGCTCGGTTTTTCGGTTTTTAATCGGTTTAATTCCTTAAGCGGTCCAATTAAGGAACCGGACCGGTCAAGGCTCCGGTTCACGGTTGAACCGGTCCGACTGGCCGGTCCGGTCCGGTTCTGATAACACTGCTTAATTTACTTACGGTTTAATACCTATTCTTTCAACAGACCATCTCTTCACTTTCTTTTCTCTGCCACTAATTTAATATTTATCTCTGAACAATACTACAATTATTTTATTTCTAAATGTAAGTTAATGATATATAAAAAATAATGAATGTTGCTTAATGCCAAAGAAGGCACTCCGTCTCTCTCTCTCCCTCTACCTACATAATTTACAAAGCCAATTAGGTGCATTAATTCCTTAAACAAGTTTATGTTTTGGCTTTTGGTTTTTCACAAAGCGGAAATCATCATTATCTATCTCTCATTCTCTCTACCCCCTTCTATAACGGCAAAAAATAAATAATGAAAAATTAATACACTAAGAAATTATCTATCTTTTAGTCGGCTGCTCTTTCATACCTAGACATTGCACTATAGAGCTCTCCAATTGGGTATGATACCCTAGCAAATCTATAGCAAAGGAAACTCTTGACACCAACTTACCCGAAAGATCAAAATGGCTCGTCGCTTTCATTGTATTTAAAGTCAGTCTCTCTTAATATTTTTCAATGTCAATTTTTTATCTATATGCATATTTATATAAGAATGTTAATTATTCTATGGAGAACAAAATCGGAGAACATAGAGTAGAAGCGAAAAGAAACAGAAAATCTGCTTTCATTTATTTGAAAAACTTAGAAAACTTACAAAGTTGAGCTAACTATATTGAATGGTATGCCGACAGATTCTTTAATGTTTATATACAATAAAAAGTCTTGAATGCTTTTCCTATTCCATGGATATCCCCGACTCTCTTGTTGTTGGCTTTCTCATCAAGTTGATATCATGGGCTACAAGGAACACATAAGCACCTAAGACGTGTAAAACCCCAGTATTTTAGCATTTTTACTATCTGGATTTGCTTTATATTGATTTTTTTATATATAATTTTGGTTGGTTGTATTCAGAATTTTTATGATTTTGGTTTGTTTCATTTTTGAGCTTATAAACTGGTTTAGTTATGGGTGTCCATGGGCTGGGTGGGGGTTAGGCTCGCGAAATTTTTTCCGGGCCGAGCCGGGCTTCGAATAGAAGTAGCTACCCACAGCCCAACCCACGAG
This sequence comes from Ilex asprella, assembly GCA_023539305.1. Taxonomy (NCBI): domain Eukaryota; kingdom Viridiplantae; phylum Streptophyta; class Magnoliopsida; order Aquifoliales; family Aquifoliaceae; genus Ilex; species Ilex asprella. The sequence goes on from CM042191.1 coordinate 3,724,773, forward strand.
CTTGTTAGGCGGGCCTGCTCGCGGGCTTTTTTATATACAACTTTATTTAAAAATAATGAATATTTTTATAACTTAATATTTGTGTAAATTATATTTTTGAATAAAAAAAAGAGTCAAAATAGATAAAAATAAAATAATGAATAATTTTTTTTAATTAAGGGATGAACTACATCCAATAGAATGAATACATCTCAATTAGGTTGACACATACTCACTTTTCTATCATTTGCATTACTCTCCCCTTTAAAACGTGTATGCTTAATACATGAAAAATACAATAATATATTATTTATAGTATCTAAAATTTTAAAATTTTAAATTCTGATATTGAGAGACTTATTTCAAAGTTTCAAATTTAATGGTCTAAAAGTATAACTTTTTTTCAAATGAATGGTGGGAGCTCTGTGGGCAAGTTGGGCTTGGCGGTTGGGTTTGACAAGCGGGCTCTTGGGCCGGATAATGAGTTTGGGGGCAAACCCAAGCTCTCTTTTGAAGGATATTGGAATTGAGTTTGGATGGGCCAACTATCGGACCTAACGGGTTTTGAGTTTTTTGTATTTTTTTGTATATTTATTAGTTTGCTCGGTTAGGTTGTTATGGCATGTTAGATTGAACATATAGTTGTGATAGAGTATGTCGAAGGCGGTCGTTTCCGTTAGATAGTATCAAAAGTAACAAGCCTATTTTTAATACAGTAATGTTGCGCTGATCAAATTTTGAGACCAAATTTAGAGTTTAAATGACATGACAACTATTACTTAAGAGTTTTTATTAACGCCCAAATGACGTGACATTATATAAAGAAGTCCAAATCAGCTGCCATGTCATTTAAACTCTAAATTTGGTCCTAAAATTTGATCAGTGTAACATTACTGTTTTTAATATATTGGTTTTAAGGTACCTCTAGAAGAGAAATTTTCGGTGCCACTTTAGTTATCCCTTCTTTTGATCATCAATGGTTGTGCCCTTATTGCTTTTGCTAAGATGAACTTCAACATGATTGGTAACTTAATTATGTGTCTGTACTTACATGGTTGGACTGGAACCAAAGTCAACTTAACTCAAATGACAAGTATCCGTACAAGTATATTTCAATTTTTCTATTGATGAAAGAATAACAGTCATGTCTTTCGTTATTGTAATTATATATGTCTATCTTTTTAGAAAAAGAATTACAATCCTATATGAAGATACTGCGACTCTTCTTAAAACTAAATAATTTAAGGCTATAACTTATTGTAATGGTGAAAATTGTTACACAATTTCAATGGTTTGGTGAGTAAAATTGGTTATGGTTTCAATTTAAGAAGTAATTTTTTTTATAATAGTTATATTGGATGAAATCTTCTATTATCGATAAAAGTTGTAGTCATAAGACAGTCAAAATCATATATAATCAATTATAATAATTTACTCCCACTATTCAGCTATATACTCAATGTCTACAATAAGAAATTTGCTCATTGTTTGCCAACATCATTCAAATAGTTGGATTTAAACCCATGTGATTTTCCATTGGATTTTTGATTGTGGATGAAGTTTATACTCATTCAAAGACATGGAGAAAATATATAAACTTCAGTCTTGAATGTTAACTCTTCATGCCTTTAATGGGTCAAGTGATACATGAGGTTTGTATGCCCTACCCTCCCCTACATACAAAATGTAATCAAATTTTACTTGTTTTTATTGTTTCAAAGTTTGATTGTGATTCAAAAGAACTGCTAAGGAAAAAACAAAAGAATAGAAAATGTTGCAAAAAAATCATACCCATGCATAGTTCTTACTCTGACAATGGAAATCAAAGATATTTTTTAGAATGAAACCATGACGTTGGTTTGTTCAACAATTTTACTTTCTTTAGGTGAGGACTCGTCCTATTATATCAATTATCAAGTATCTTAGGCTTACATATCTTTTTTACAGGTTACACATATAACCTGTTAAGAGTATTGATTGTCTTGATAATCAACAACTTATATTTGGTCAGATTTTTACTACATTCATTTAATAAATATGTTTTGATAGTTGAAACATGGGAAAAAAATAAAAATTAGAAAATATAATTCAAAATAATTCACGTGCAATGCATGTGTGCACTAACTAGTGTAAATAAATATGAATATGTATTAGCTTATTTTTATGGGAAAATTAATTTGAACATACATAAAATAAAATAAGAAAGATTTAATAAGCTCATCCAGCAGTTTCAAATAAATTAATCCAACGGCCACCAACATCTCTTTCAAAACTATTCACATTGAATTTTTCCTCTCCCAAATCTGTCACTTCTCACTTATGTTGCATCGTACCTTTAAACACGAATTACCCGTAGTGCACTTAAAGTGTCTACCCAGAATATCAATCCTAGCTCCAACCCTGTTGGTAAGAGAGGATACCAATTTTTTTTATTTATCAAAGAACGACTAAAAAACATTAAATTACGTAGGAAAATTCAAATTACAGTCGGACAAAATAGAAGTCTTAAGCTCGGAAGGAGGGGAGTCTAACCAATCCAGCGGTAGTGAATTGCTTAGCTTAGAAGCTGTCACCCAGTTGGCAGCCCTACTACAAGTTCTAGGCTTGTGTGAAAAACTTAGGTTATGTAATCTAGCAAAAGATCTAATATCATTCATTATGACCCTAATCTCCCAAGGGGGAGCATCCTCCATAGTACTTAATTTAATAATGGAAAGACAATCATTCATGATAGTTACATTACATAACATAAGGGCATCGGCTAGAAGACAAGCCTGGCAGGTAGCTTTGGCTTAAGAGGACAAAGAAGACCCAGCAGAAAAGGACTTGGCTGCACCAAAAACTAGTTCACCACCTTCATTACACACCACCACACCACATGCAGCATTCCCAGAACTTGGGGTGAAGGCACCATCACAGCATAAAAGAACAACAAATCCAAGGGGGTGGGAAGGCTCTACTCTACAAAGTCCCCAGGACCGTCAGACCACAAAACCCCAGTAGCAGCCCCACAAAATTGGTCTCTCCACAGGCACTGGGCACGCAAAAGTGATGCAAAAGCTTTGACCTCTTCATCACAAAACACTTTTTGGTTCTTGACTTTTCAGATAACCCATCCCACAGTTGTAATTTTCCCCAAAAACATCAGCCTACTTGCAGCGCCATCCACCATCTCCAAAAAACTTGAGGAACGTTGCATCACAAACATGAAGGAGACCTCATTCCTCCCAACAAACAGATTCATTACAAACCAAACCCTCTTAGTCCACTCACACTCAAACAAAAGATATTCAATGGACTCAGGGAAAGACAAGCATATAGGGTAGCAAGGAGATGAAGCGCACTTACATTTAAAAAGGTTCTCCTTAGTAGCAAGAATATTATGACAAGCTTTCAACCAAGAGAGGACACAATTCAAATACACACACACACATAATTATATGATGAAACTGAATTCTGGAAAATTCATCTTTAATTGATTAAGCAATTGGATTAGATTTTCGAGCTGAATATTATATTTTAACATATCCAAATACATAAATAGTCAAAACGGCTTAACTCTTTCCCTCTAATTTGAATTTTTTTAATTTATAGATAGATTTAATTTATCTTTGGGACATTGTAATTATATATATATATATATTTGGGGAGGAAAGTGTCCTCAAATAAAAGTTTTAGTGCTTGGGATGGGTCACTTTACCTAATTGGATTAATATAAAGCAGAATTAATTATTTTTATGCCCAAAAAAAAACTAAATTTCGGTGTTACTCGTGCCATTTACTTCAGAACAGTGATATTTTAAAAACTAGAGGGGTGTCAATGAAATATGACTTAAATCCAGAGGTATCAGTGAAATTTACCCTAAATATAACACAAATGTTTCCATCTTGACTTGTAAAAAGGAACAAACAAAATGAAGGATTTCAACCAAATTTTCTTCACACACAATTGTTTGGTTGGTACACTGTAAAGCAACTCTTGGCCCTTTCTGATGATTCACACTCCCATGGCTGCAATTCGTGTTATGTGGAAATGATAGTAAAGAACTAAGAACATTCCACAACTACTTGAGTGCTATTTAAAGCATCATAAGTTGCAGCAAGTGAACCAACATTTGTAAATATTGTCGCATTTTCTTCGGAACATAATTAGATATGTAATCATAAATAATCCACGTATATAGAGAATACAATTTCCATACTAAAACGCAGTTACATCACTTTTGCAAAATAGAAATTAGACATACTTTTCGACTCTAAAACATTACCAAATGGTACAAAATATTCAGATTAGGTTGTCCAGACCACCATCATGGTCTGCCACGAATTAATGGAAGTTTGTGTCTACACTTCCAAACTTTTCTTCCCCATCTAGGCAGCCACCGCAGAACGAATGGTATAGTGAAGGCAATCCCCTGAAGGACATAGGCGATGGCTTCTTTACTGATCTTGCTAACTAAAAATCCGTAGGCAAACATCAGAGAAAATATAGAAATCAGGAGCTCCATTTGGAAAGGAAATCCACCGGTGAGGTAAATTATAAGGCTCAGTGATGCAGTAAAGCCCAACGTATTTGCAAACAAAAACAACAATGTTGTAGCATGTGAGCCGACAATTGCAGAGATTATGGCAATGCCGGCATTTTCTACCGGTGCAATGTCTTGTTGGTAGTGAGCTGTGGAATCAGAATTTGACTGGTTAGTTGATTTTACGATGCCTAGTGGAGGGTTCACACCTGCTTGAAAGGTGACTGTGGCAATCAGTGCAGCCACTACTAGCAATGCATTACGTGCGTCAGTTGGTGAATCTTTTTGAAACTGAAACTTGAAGTATTTGAACCAATCTTTAGAAGTTTTTGATTGAAGCTCATGCTGGGCTTGTTCAGTTCCTGTGAAATGTTGTAGATCAGAAGTTTCAGAGACAGCATTTGCATGTTGAGCAGCAAATGCCCCAGCACGTTGGAGGATTTCTTTCAGGTGTAGATCCTTGGGACTTTCCATGACTATATCCAGTATATCCATTGCCGTGAAGCCCTTCAGATTTTTAGCATTTACTTCCAATACCCCACTGATAGTATTGTTGTTGCTAAGCATAAATCCCACGGTCTGCATGAGAGAAACAATTGTAATGCAAAATCATATATATATTGTTGTCATATCATGTAAAAATAACCAAGAGAATCACATAATTTCTAGTGTATCAGAATGAGCAAGCGAAACCAACGTGGTTTAGCCTGGTTAGTAACTGTTGATTATCTCTGAATTCTTTCAATCAAGAGGTCAAACGATTAGTCCTTGCCAAAGGCAAGCCTTGATTTCTTATAACCTCTCTTTGGGGTTCTTTTGTGCTCTCTTTCGGGTTTTTCTTCCCCGCTCTGTGGAGTGTGGATGCGTTTTCCTCTGCTATAGACACAATATTGTTCTTCATTACTCATCTCATCGAGGCCAGGGTGATGACAGACTCCAAGAGAGAACACTCCCTCAAGGTTATCACCATAGTGATCTAATTCATCAAAAAATTTAACAGATCATGACCCTAAAATTTAAAATTCGACGAGACAAAATTCAAACTGTCTTTGTTGTCATACCAATTCTGATAATGAAATTCTGCAATTCATAGAAAAGGGAACTAGTACAATATGTTACTAGCAAGAATAACAGAGGAGTAAACTCTGCTTCCCTTTACAATCATATGAAAAATTTTCCTCTAGGTTTTCAAATTCAAGATCTTTGAAGTTTTTCATACAT
>CM042191.1:3730898-3771888 GCA_023539305.1 Ilex asprella
AATTGAAAATTGCCAGGCCACAAAAAATTGTCACAAATACAACAAAATAACGCAAAAAAGAGAACAACAAAATCATCAAAATTCAAAAGGCAAATTGAAAAAGGGAACCAATGAGATTTGATAAAAATTGAACCTACATTTTCTTGCTTTCTGGAGGCTGCAAGGTGTAAAACCGTGTTTTCGTCGCAATCCCCCCAATTGATGATGGTCTCCATGCTGATCCTTTCGAGCCACCTAACCAAGAGCTGAAAGGCGTCAAATTGGTTGCTTTCCACGGCAAGATGAAGGGCAGTTTCCCCGTGAATCGTGATATCTACAACACACTCTGGGCAAGTGTAGAACAATTCATCTATCACTTGAATTCTTCCCTTCATAGCAGCATGGTGAAGAGCTGTTCTTTGGTCTTTACCTTTCAGACGACAAATTCCAGGATCATTTTTCAGTAGTTCCTTCACTAACTCGACATTCCCCATCATTGAAGCTATGTCCAGAGGCCGAAATCCATCTCTACTTAATTCTTTGGCTAGTTCATGATCGTGATTTATAAGCTCGCGTACAAAATCAAGCTGTCCAGCCTTAGTTGCAATATGTAGAAGAGACTCTCTTGGATATGATAGTGCAAAATCAGTGAGAACAAGTGGATTTTCTTCAAGTAGTTTGTGGAGAACCTCAACATTTCCTGTACAAGCAGCATCAAACACTGCTTTACTACTCATTTTTTGATCTTGCAGGCAAAACTAAAAGGAGGCCTTAGCTGATGTAAAAGAAATTATTGCTTAGAGAAGATTATGTATCAAAACAAACCACTGGACTGCCTTATATAATTCACTGTAACAGGGTTGTTTGAATTGTCAAAGTAATATAATGTCTAAGAGTCATGCTACATGCGTTTAAAAAGTAGACTTGATAATCACAATCATTGAATAAGTAGTATATTTCATTAAATACTGGAACCCACAATAAAATCAATGATTATAATTATTAAGTTTACTTTTTAAATTCATATAGCATTGCTCAATGTTTGCATTACCAAATACAGGGGCAACACTCTAATTACCTCAATAAAAATTATAATCACAAATTTGATCTCCAAAAGACTAATAAAACTTGCAATTTCAACTTTATAAAAATTATGTTAAGATTTGTCCATCTCCGATTCTTCAAATATCAACTTTGATTCTTTCCGTCCGTTCCAGATCATCCTGAAAAAATATATATATATACACACACACACACAATACAACAAGAAACAATATGCTCAACAATAAAAAAAATACGAATGATAAAAATACACCATGAGAATATAGAATCACAATTAATACTCTAATTAACGTGTTAGAAATTAATTTTTACACTATTTTTCACAATCTACCCCATTAAAAAAAATTATCCCCAAAATTGGTTACTAACTGCGCGCTCTGGTATCACACCCCACTTATTTAAAATAAAAAAAATAAGGGTGATCAGCTAGGTTAAACCTTTCTTTGGTTATTAGGAGCTTTATTTTTTCTTAGCAGGACTAAGTATTTAAAGGGCCCCAGGTCCACTAGGAGGAGGACTAAACATCAGTGAGTCCACCACTTGCCCAAATTTGTCAAAATGAGTGTCGTATGCTTCACGTTATTGTACTATTCAGTCAAACGTCTCATAATTGGAAATTGGCCACCGGTTGGTTGGTATAAACTATAAATTGATGTTCTACAGAGGATGTTCCCCAATGAGAAATTAAAGTTATCATAGATGATATTAGATCTTTATCTAGGGTATACAATCTTAGCTTTTTATACAAACTGAGGGCATATAATAGGACTGCTCAATAGGTAACAGTTGCTAAACTAATCAATTCCCTTCATTTGGATTGATTAGACTTCTCCTTCTCGAATTTAAGATTTCTCTTTCGTCTGATTGTAATTTAAATTTTCCTACTTAATATATTGATGCATGATTTTTCTGTTAAAAAAAAGCTATAAATTGATGGACCTCTACACCAGAACAAAGAGTACTCCAAGACAACGAAGAATCTTTGTCCAAGTCTTCTAATGGAAAATGTCATGTCAACTTAATTTATTAATTTATTTTTAATGTATTATAGGAATTGAATTGATAGTGATTTTAACTAATAATAGACACACTATTAATTTAATGGTAAAAAGTAATTAGGTCAACAAATAAAATTAAGGGTTAATAGCATTTTTTGTTCTTAAAGTATACACATTTTGTCAGTTTGATTTCTAAAATATCAATTTTGTCTCTAAAATATTCAATTTATGTTTAAATGGTTGCTACACAAACAGATTGTTATATTTTTTACAGAATGATCATGTGTTTGTCATGTGACATCATCTGAAAGAAGGACATGTTGTCACTTTCGTAAAAAAATAACAAATTATTTGATTAGAGACCAAAATAACACAAATTGAAACTTGATGGACCAAATTGATTAAATTAATACAATAAAAACTAAACTGACACAATGGGTATGTTTCAAAGACAAAAAATATTATTTATCCTAAAATCTGATGATGCACAAAATTATCTTGTGCAAGATCAACAATCAAATATTCGAACAGTTGCAATCAATTAGCAGTAAACAAGCAATTAATAAAATATCAGTAAATAAAGAGCCAACACGAAGATTTATTGTGGTTCGGTTCGAGTGACCTACGTCCACTCTCTGAAACGGCAGCGGTGGCCGATGGTATTTTATTGATGAATAATGGTTATCGGAGAGTTTACTCCAGAGAGTTACAGTACTTTGAGGGAGAGAGAGAAAAAAAAAATAATGTAAGGGTATGTATAGAGGCTTCGGAGGCGTGCCCTTAATGTTGAGAGGACTTACATTATATAGCTAAGGTAAGGCGGTGAGGCAGTGACGTGAGAGAGAAGATTTCTACTACTTTGATAAGTGTAGTTATGGTAAGTAGGAGATCTTCGCGCCAATCCCGATGTTTTCTCCCTTGTGCTCCTATTCTTTCGGAAAAGGACTCTCAATTGGATTGGACTTAATCCTCATCTTGAGCTCGAACTTTGTCTTGAGTTGGTGTGGCTTTGGCTTGCATAGGAGTGAAAAGGCCGTAGGAGAGGACTAGGGGCAGCCTTGGACGGTGCTCTCTTAGCTCTCATTTGGGCGTTGGCCTTTGGTTTGGGCTCCACTTGACTTTGCAATGATTTACGTCCATTTCCATTGACTCCTTGTTGATTTACGAACGTCTCTCATGACTCCTTGCTGACTTATGAACATCTCCCAAGACTTGAGCTCCTAGGTTGATCCAACTTCGATTGGACTTTTATTTGGGCTTTCTTGGTTTATTTAGATTAGGCTTGGCCAGTAAAATCTGGGCTCATCATTTGCCCCTATGCCCCGAGCCTTTAACTTCTTACGAGAGAAAGATGATATGGGCATGTGCTTTATCTTCATCGGAATAAGTCGGAATTTTATTGCGTTTTCTTGTCTTCAAGACTCCGCTATATTTATCGGAATCGGATATAATTTTTTTTTCTCTTTTTTTTTTTGTTGGTGGTCCTTTATCAAAAGTATTCTTTTTAATGGCAGAGCCCACCATCTTTGACCAATTTTTTTTTCTTCCCCGGCTTTGGCTTTGGCCGGTCTCCTCCTCCTTTTTTTTTCTTCCTTTCTTTCTTGGTTGGGCGCCGCCTCTCTTTTTTTTTTTCTTTCTTCCTTTCTTGATAGAGTATGTCAAAGGTGGTGGCTTGCGTTAAATAGCATCCAAAGTAACGAGCCTATTTTTAATAGAACGATATTATTGAGACATAATTTATTAACATAATTTACTAACTTAATTCACTATGATCTTTGAATTGGTTGTAAGGATTATCAAACATTAGAACTTCGTATTGATCAAATGGTTTTACTGCAGCCACATCATTATGTTAATAAATTAGATCAGTATTTTAGGTCCAAATAATATTACTCTTTTTAATATATTGATTTTAAGGTACCTCTAGAAGAGAAATTTTCGGTGCCACTTTAGTTGTCCCTTCTTTTGATCATCAGTGGTTGTGCCCTTGTTGCTTTTGCTAAGATGAACTTCAACATGATTGATAACTTAATTATGTGTCTGTACTTACATGGTTGGACTTGAACCAAAGCCAACTTAACTCAAATGACAAGTATCCTTACAGGTATATTTCAACTTTTCTATGAACGAATAACAATCACGTATTGCAATTTTATATGTCTATCTTCTTAGAAAAGAATAGCAAACTCATCTTTAGTTACTATAATTATATATGCATATCTTCTTAAAAAAAGAATTACAATCTTATATGAAGATACTGCGACTCTTCTTAAAACTAAATAATTTAAGGCTATAACTTATTAAGCAATTTTTTTATAATAGTTATATTGGATGAAATCTTCTATTATCGATAAAAGTTGTAGTCATTAGACAGTCAAAATCATATATAATCAATTATAATAATTTACTCCCACTATTCAGGTATATACACAATGTCTACAATAAGAAATTTGCTCATTGTCTTTCTCTGGTTAATTTTAGTGGCTATGGTTCTGACTTCCCAGATATTGCCTAAGTTAGTAGAAGAATAGCCAGGACAATACCCTTGTATAGCTGCTCATAGGTAGTGGCTACTCTGCTTTTGGTTGTGGATGAAGTTTATACTCATTCAAATACATGGAGAAAATATATAAACTTCAGTCTTGAATGTTAACTCTTCATGCCTTTAATGGGTCAACTGATACATGAGGTTAGTATGCCCTACCCTCCCCTACATACAAAATGTAATCAAATTTTACTTGTTTTTATAGTTTCAAAGTTTGATTGTCATTCAAAAGAATAGAAAATGTTGCAAAAAAATCATACCCATGCATAGTTCTTAATGTGACAATGGAAATCAAAGATATTTTTTAGAATGAAACCATGACGTTGGTTTGTCCAACAATTTTACTTTCTTTAGGTGAGGACACGTCCTATTGTATCAATTATCAAGTATCTTAGGCTTACATATCTTTTTTACATGTTACACATATAACCTGTTAGGGTATTGATTGTCTTGATAATCAACAACTTATATTTGGTCAGATTTTTACTTCATTCATTCAATAAATATGTTTTAATAGTTGAAACTTGGGAAAAAAAATAAAAAATAAAAAATATAATTCAAAATGGTTCACGTGCAACGCACGTGTGCACCAACTAGTGTAAATAAATATGAATATGTATTCGCTTATTTTTATGGGAAAATTAATTAGAACATCCATAATATAAAATAAGAAAGATTTCAATAAGCTCATTCAGCGATTTTAAATAAATTAATTCAACGGCCACCAACATTTCTTTTAAAACCATTCACATTGAATTTTTCCTCTCCCAAATCCGTCACTTCTCACTTACGTTGTATCGTACCTTTAAACACGAATTGCCCCTAGCGCACTTGAAGTGTCCACCCAGAATATCATTCCTAGCTCCAATCCCGTCGGTAAGAGACGATACAAATTTTTTTTTTTTTTATCAAAGAACAACTAAAATACATTAAATTACGTAAGAAAGTTCAAATTACAGTCAGACAAAATAGAAGTCTTAAGCTCAGGAGGGGGGAGCCTAACCAATCCAGCGGTAGTGAATTGGTTAGGTGAGAAGTTGCCACCCAGTGAATAGTCCTATTATAGGTTGTAGGCTTGTGTAAAAAGCTTAGGTTATGTAACCTAGCAAAAGATCTAATATCATCAATTATGGCCCTAATCTCCCAAGGGGGAGCATCCTCTGTAGCACTTAATTTAATAATGGAAAGACAATCATTCATGATAGTTACATTAGGTAACATAAGGGCATCAACCGGAAGACAAGCCTTGTGGACAGCTTCGGCTTCAGAGGACAAAGAAGACCCAGCAAAAAAGGACTTGGCTGCACCGAAAACCAGCTCACCACCTTTATTACACACCACCACACCACATGCAGCATTCCCAGAACTTGGAGTGAAGACACCATCACAACATAAAAGAACAACAGGTCCAAGGAGGTGGGAAGGCTCCACATAGTCCCCAATACCGTTAGATCTCAAAACCCCAGTAACAGCCCCACAAAACTGGTCTCTCCACCGGCACTGGGCACGCAAAAGTGATGCAAAAGCATTGACCTCTTCGTCACAAAACACTTTTTGGTTCTTGGCTTTCCAGATAACCCATCCCATAGTTGCCATTTTCCCCCAAAACACCAGCCTACTTGCGGCGTCATCCACCATCTCCAAAAAACTTGAGGAACGTTGCATCACAGACATGAAGGAGACCTCATCCCTTCCAACAAACGGATTCATTCCAAACCAAACCCTCTTAGTCCACTCACACTCAAACAAAAGATGTTCAATAGATTCAGGGAAAGACAAGCATATAGGGCAGCCAGGAGATAACGCACACTTACATTTAAAAAGGTTGTCCTCAGTAGCAAGAATATTATGGCAAGCTCTCCACCAAGAGAGGATACAATTCAAATACACACACATAATTATATGATGAAACTGAATTCTTGAAAATTCATCTTTAATTGATTAAGCAATTGGATTAGATTTTCGAGTTGAATATTATATTTTAACATATCCGAATACATAAATAGTCAAAATGGCTTAACTCTTTCCCTCTAATTTGAATTTTTGAATTTATAGATAGATTTAATTTTTCTTTGGGCATTGTAATTATATATATATTTTTGGGGAGGAAAGTGTCCTCAAATAAAAGTTTTAGTGCTTGGGATGGGTCATTTTACCTAATTGGATTAATATAAAGCAGAATTAATTATTTTTATGCCCAAAAAAAAACTAAATTTAGGTGTTACTTATGCCATTTACTTCTCAGGAGTGATATTTTAAAAATTAGAGGGGTGTCAATGAAATATGACTTAAATCCAGAGGTATCAGTGAAATTTACCCTAAATATAACACAAATGTTTCCATCTTGACTTGTAACAAAATGAAGGATTTCAACCAAATTTTCTTCACACAATTGTTTGGTTGGTACACTGTACAGCAACTCTTGGAGTAAATATTGAATACAACGGTGATATCATGTCACAATTGATGATATGGTATCACCAACCAATTATAAAACCCTAAATGGGAAAGGTGAACCCCACTTGGAATTACATGGCAAGAAAGTGGGAAGTTATTTGCTTGCATGGCAAGTTAGTTATTGATTTTTGTGGGGTCTATGTGCTTATTTGTTATAGTATTATTAGTTGGTGATACCACATCACCTTGCCACGTGGTATCACCGTTATAATGAATATTTTTTCCAACTCTTGGCCCTTTCTGATGATTTCGCACTCCCATGGCTGCAATTCGTGTTATGTGGAAATGACAGTAAAGAACAAGAACATTCCATAACTACTTGAGTGCTATGAAAGCATCATAAGTTGCAGCAAGTGAAACAACATTTGTAAATATTGTCGCATTTTCTTCGGAACATAATTAGATATGTAATCATAAACAATCCACGTATATAGAGAATACAATTTCCATACTAAAACACAGTTACATCACTTTTGCAAAATAGAAACTAGACATACTTTTCGACTCAAAAACATTACCAAATGGTACTAATTATTCAGATTAGATTGTCCAGACCACCATCATGGTCTGCCACGAATTAATGGAAGTTTGTGTCTACACTTCCAAACTTTCCTTCCCCATCTAGGCAGCCACCGCAGAGCGAATGGTATAGTGAAGGCAATCCCCTGAAGGACATAGGCGATGGCTTCTTTACTGATCTTGCTAACTAAAAATCCATAGGCAAACATCAGAGAAAATATAGAAATCAGGAGCTCCATTTGGAAAGGAAATCCATCGGTGAGGTATATTATAATGCTCAGTGCTGCTGTAAACCCCAACGTATTTGCAAACAAAAACAACAATGTTGTAGCATGTGAGCCGACAATTGCAGAGATTATGGCAATGCCGGCATTTGCTACAGGTATAAATTCCCGTGGTGGTGGACCTTGTAGGTGGGGAGCTGTGGAATCAGAATTTGACTGGTTAGTTGATTTTAGGATGCCTGGTGGAGGGTTCACACCTGCTTGAAAGGTGACCGTGGCAATCAGTGCAGCCACTACTAGCAATGCATTACGTGCGTCAGTTGGTGAATATTTTTGAACCTGAAACTGGAAGTATTTGAACCAATCTTTAGAAGTTTTTGATTGAAGCTCATGCTGGGCTTGTTCAGTTCCTGTGAAACGTTGAGGATCAGAAGTTGCAGAGACAGCATTTGCATGTTGAGAAGCAAATGCCCCAGCACGTTGGAGGATTTCTTTCAGGTGTAGATCCTTGGGACTTTCCATGACTATATCCAGTATATCCATTGCTGTCAAACCCTTCAGATTTTTAGCATTTACTTCCAATACCCCACTGATAGTATTGCTGTTGCTAAGCATCAGTCCCATGGTCTGCATGAGAGAAACAATTGTAATGCAAAATCATCTATATATATTGTTGTCATATCATGTAAAAATAACTTAGAGAATCACATAATTTCTAGTGTATCAGAATGAGCAAGAGAAACCAACGTGGTTTAGCCTAGTTAGTAACTGTTGATTATCGCTGAATTCTTTCAATCAAGAGGTCAAACGATTAGTCCTTGCCAAAGGCAAACCTTGATTTCTTATAACCTCTCTTTGGGGTTCTTTTGTGCTCTCTTTTGGGTTTTTCTTCACCGCTCTGTGGAGTGTGGATGCATTTTCCTCTGATATAGACTCAATATTGTTCTTCATTACTCATCTCATCGCGGCCAGGGTGATGGCAGACTCCAAGAGGGAGCACTCCCTCAAGGTTACCACCATAGTGATCTAATTCATAAAAAATTTTAACAGATCATGACCCTAAAATTTAAAATTCGAATAGACAAAATTCAAACCGTCTTTGTTGTCGTACCAATTCTGATAATGAAATTCTGCAATTCATAGAAAAGGGAACTAGTACAATATGTTACTAGCAAGAATAAACTCTGCTTTTCTTTACAATCATATGAAAAATTGTCAGAACAAAATTGAAAATTGCCAGGCCACAAAAAATTGTCACAAATACAACAAAAAAACTCAAAAAAGAGAACAACAAAATCATCAAAATTCAAAAGGCAAATTGAAAAAGGGAACCAAGGAGATTTGATAAAAATTGAACCTACATTTACTTGCTTTCTGGAGGCTGCAAGGTGTAAAACCGTGTTTTCGTCGCAATCCCCCCAATTGATGATGGTCTCCACGCTGATCCTTTCGAGCCAGCTAACCAAGAGCTGAAAGGCGTCAAATTGGTTGCTTTCCACTGCAAGATGAAGGGCAGTTTCCCTGTGGATCGTGACATCTTCAATACACTCTGGGCAAGTGTAGAGCAATTCATCTATCACTTGAATTCTTCCCTTCATAGCAGCATGGTGAAGAGCTGTTCTTTGGTCTTTACCTTTCAGACGACAAATTCCAGGATCATTTTTCACAAGTTCCTTCACTAACTCGACGTTCCCCATCATTGAAGCTATGTCCAGAGGTCGAAATCCATCTCTACTTAACTCTTTGGCTCGTTCATGATCGTGATTTATAAGCTCGCGTACAAAATCAAGTTGTCCAGCCTTAGTTGCAACATGTAGAAGAGACTCTCTTGGATATGATAATGCAAAATCAGTGAGAACAAGTGGATTTTCTTCAAGTAGTTTGTGGAGAACCTCAACATTTCCTGTACAAGCAGCATCAAACACTTCTTTGCTACTCATTTTTTGATCTTGCAGGCAAAACTAAAAGGAGGCCTTAGCTGATGTAAAAGAAATTATTGCTTAGAGAAGTTTATGTAGCAAAACAAACCATTGGACTGCTTTACACGGGTGTATGAATTGTAAAAGTAATATAATGTCAAAGTACAACAGTAGAAACTTTTTTTTGGACAAACACACAAACAAATAGTCACAGGTAGCGTGCAGATAATTAGTTCATGCTCTAGAAAGTTAAACTTTCTTATATCTAACGGCCAATAAAATGAGTAGTTCATATGCTTAGCATGGTACAAGGTATCAATCATCGACTCAAAATTCTTATATCTAACGATAAATAAAATGAGTAGTTTATATGTTTACCATGGTTCAAGGTATCAGTTATCAACTCAAAATTCTTATATCCAACGGCCAATAAAATGAGTAATTTATATGCTTACCATGGTTAAAAGTATCAGTCATCAACTCATCCAACAGCCAATGAAATAAGTAGCTTTTATGCTTAGAGAAGATTATGTATCAAAACAAACCATTGAACTGCTTTACATGGGTGTTTGAATTGTCAAAGTAATATAATGTCAAAGTACAACAGTAGAAACTTTTTTTTGGACAAACACAAACAAATAGGCACAGGTAGCGTGCAGATAATTAGTTCATGTTGTTGAAAGTTAAACTTTCTTATATCTGACGGCCAATAAAATGAGTAGTTTATATGCTTAGCATGGTTCAAGGTATCAGTCATCGACTCAGAATTCTTATATCTAACGATCAATAAAATGAGTAGCTTATATGTTTACCATGGTTCAAGGTATCAATCATCGACTCAGAATTCTTATATCTAACGGTCAATAAAATGAGTAGCTTATATGCTTACCATGGTTAAAGGTATCAGTCATCGACTCAGAATTCTTATATCTAACAGCCAATAAAATAAGTAGCTTATATGTTTACCATGGTTCAAGGTATCAGTCATCGACTCAAAATTCTTATATCTAACGGCCAATAAAATGAGTAGCTTATATGCTTACCATGGTTAAAAGTATCAGTCACCGACTCAGAATTCTTATATCCACTAAAATAAGTAGCTTATTTGCTTAGAGAAGATTATGTATCAAAACAAACCATTGGACTGCTTTACATGGGCGTTTGAATTGCCAAAGTAATATAATGTCAAAATACAACAATCGAAACTTTTTTTTTTTTGAACAAACACAAACAATTAGTCACCGGTTTCTTGCACAAAATTAGTTCCTGCTCTAGAAAGTCAAACTTTCTTATATCTGACGGCCAATAAAATGAGTAGCTTAGATGCTTAGCATGGTTCAAGGTATCAGTCATCGACTCAGAATTCTTATATCTAACGGCCAATAAAATGAGTAGCTTATATGCTTACCATGGTTCAAGGTATTATCATCGACTCAAAATTCTTATATCTAACGGCTAATAAAATGAGTAGCTTATATGCTTACTATGGTTTAAGGTCGTGGTATCAGTCATTGACTCAGAAGACATATCGGTTGCAGTGTTGTGGTGCAGTATTTGGCGATACGACCAAAAAAAAAATGTTAACCATGACGAGAGATTAAAGTCATATCGCAGTATCGCAGAATCGTATCAACCGATTCAGATACAACCAGAAAGTTCCAGCACTTTTTTGAATTGAATGGGTTGACATTGCTAGATATTAAAAACAAGAGTTTGTTTTTAAAAAAAAAAGGAGCAATAGGTTGTTAAAAGCCTCAAGGTTGTCCTACATCAACCAAACACATTCTGTGTTAAAAATAGAATACAAGATAATGCTTTGTTGTTAAGTGTATCTAGTTGTCTTGAGAATACAAAAGATTATGTCTTGGGTCTTGTTATGTGATTAATGGTCTAGGAAAGTGAGTGGTCAAGATGTATCTTGCAACCTATATGTATGTTGAAAATATGGAACACATGGATGAAAAAACTATTACAAAAAGACTAAGTTACATTGTCTTTGTTTTATCTATCACAAATACACAACGATTGGAATTATAAGTCAACATAAGTGGTATCAGAGCTAGTTCAATTCTAACTAGCTGGGCGTGATTCATTGGATAAGCAAAGTCCCAGTGAAGAAGATAAAAAATGACAAGTGGAATCAACATGTCTATCGGTGCACAACAACTTCCTTTTTTCGTCTTTGATGGTGAAAATTATGATTATTGGTGTGTCAAGATGAAAACTATATTTATTTCTTATGATCTTTGGGATTTGATTGAAAGTGGATATGAAGATCCAACCGAAGAGATGGCAGCGCAGATGACAATGGCTCAAAGGAACCAAATAAAAGAAAACAAGAAGAAGGATGTAAAGGCTCTTCACTTGATTCAACAAGGAGTAACAGATATGATTTTTTCAAGAATTATCAATGCTACAAAATCAAAGGAAGCATGAGACACTATACAAGATGAGAATCGTGGTACTACGAAGGTAAGAGTCGTGAAACTACAATCCTTAAGAAGAGATTTTGAGAATAGTAGAATGAAATAAAATGAATCTTTAAATGATTTCTTCTCTAGACTTATGGAGATTGTAAATCAAAAGAAAACTTATGAAGACCAAATTTTAGACTCAAGAATTGTTGAGAAAATTTTGATTAGTTTGCCGGAAAAATATGATTATATTGTTTCTGTCATTGAAGAAACCAAAAATATTTCTTCTTTGGGTGTTCAAGAATTATTGGGTTCCATTAAAGCATTTGAGCAAAAGTTGAGTAGGCACGCCGAAAAATCTGTTGAGAGTGTTTTTCAATCCAAGCTTAATGTTAACTCCAAAAGTCATGAATCGTTGAGTTCCTATCAATCTAAAGGTGAATCTTTTATAGGGGGGAGATTTGAAAGAGGAAGAGGAAAAGGAAGAGGAAGAGGACGAGGATGAGGAAATTTTGAAAGAAAATCAAATGAAGAATCCACTCAACAAAAAAGTGAAATTTGTAAAATATTAAGTCATGTTTATAAAAATTGTTGGTTTCATGTAAACCTCAATGTTTTAATTGCAAAAAGTTTGCTCATTTGAAAAAAGATTGCCGGTTCAAGAATAATCAACAAGCTAATTTTTTCGAATAGCAAGAAAATAGTGGAAACATGTTCTATGCTTGTCAAGCAATGTCCGAGCAAATGAATTATGTATGATATCTTGATAGTGGTTGTAGGAATCATGTGACCGGTAATGATAATATTTTTGTGAACATGGACACCACTTCTAATTCTCAAGTAAAGATGATAAATAGTGTTATGGTTCAAATTAAAGGCAAGGGAACCATTACTATTGAAACAAAAAAAAGAACAAAATACATCAAAGATATTTTGTTAGTACCGGACTTGGAACAAAATTTGTTGAGTGTTGGTCAACTTGTAAAGCATGGGTACTCTGTGGTGTTTGAGGACAACTCTTACATGATCTATGATTGTGGGGAGAAAAAACAAGTTATAGTGGAAATTGAGATAGAGAAAAACAGAAGTTTTCCTCTCATTTTTTGGTATTTAAACAATGTTTCTTTGAAGATGGAAGTTGTTGATGATTCTTGGCTTTGGCATAGAAGATTTGGACACTTGAATTTTCAAAGCTTGAAGATCCTACAACAAAAGAATATTGTTTATGGATTGTCATCTATACAAGAAGTCAAAGAAGTTTGTAATGGATGTGCACTTGGAAAACATCATCGAAATCCTTTTCCAAAAGAAAAAGTTTGGAGAGTCAAATCACCGTCGGAGCTTGTTCACACCGATGTATGGGGACCATCAAGAACACTTTCTCATGGAGGTAACAAATACTTCATAATCTTTGTTGATGATTTTTTAAGAATGACTTTGGTCTATTTTATGAGACAAAAATCTGAAGTTTTTCAAGTACTTAAGAAGTTCCAAAAGTATGTTGAAAGACACATTAAGTTGTTGAGAAGTGATAGGGGTGGTGAGTACAACTCTAATGAATTTAATAAGTTTTGTGAAGACATTGGTATGGAAAGACAATTGACGGTTGGGTATATTCCACAACAAAATGGAGTGGTCGAAAGAAAGAATAGAACCATTGTTGAGATGGCTAAATCGATGGTTTATAAGAACGGTTTACCTAAATCATTTTGGGCCGAAGCAGTATACACACGGTTTACTTGATGAATAGATGTCCAACAAAAGTTTTGGAAAACCAAACTTCAATTGAAGCTTGGTGTGGGAGGAAGCCGTCGGTGAATCACTTGAAGGTTTTTGGGTGCATTTGTTTTGCACATGTTCCTAAAGAAGTGAGATACAAGTTTGATGAAAGTAGTAAAAAATGTATTTTTGTGGGTTATATCTCTAAATCAAAGGGTTAGACTTTTTAGTTTGAAGAGAAACAAAGTGATTATTTGTAGAGATGCTCTCTTTAATGAGAAAGACTCTTAGAATTAGAAAGAAAAGAATGTTCAAAATCAAGTGGTTGTAGTAAATGAAGATTATGGAAGATTTGAGCATGAAAATGAAGAAGTTGAAGTTCTACCACAAATGTGTCCAACACCCAACTCTCATTCATCTCCTTCTACTCCTTTAAGTTCAAGTACTTTATCTCCAAGTTCAACTCCAAGAAAAATGAGAAGTCTTAGTGATGTGTATGCTAGATACAATTTTTGTGTGATTGAACCAAAAACTTTTGAAGAAGCAATCAAAAAAGATGCTTGGAAAAAAGCAATGGAAGAAAAAATTCGTGTGATTGAGAAAAATAACACCTGGGAGTTGGTGGAAAAGCCAAAGAATAAATAGGTCATTGGGGTGAAGTGGATTTACAAAACGAAGCTTAATCCAGATGGTTCAATTCAAAAGAATAAAGCAAGGCT
This sequence comes from Ilex asprella, assembly GCA_023539305.1. Taxonomy (NCBI): domain Eukaryota; kingdom Viridiplantae; phylum Streptophyta; class Magnoliopsida; order Aquifoliales; family Aquifoliaceae; genus Ilex; species Ilex asprella. Next base: position 3,745,454 of record CM042191.1, read on the forward strand.
TGTAGCAAAGAGGTATTCACAACAACCCGGTGTTGATTACCAAGAGACTTTTGCTCCGGTTGCTCGACTTGATACAATAAGACTTCTTATTGCTCTTGCTTCACAAAGGGACTAGTTTCTTCATCAATTAGATATAAAATCAGCTTTCTTGAATGGTGTGTTAAAAGAAGAAGTTTATGTAGAGCAACCTCAAGGCTTTGCGGTTTGCGGTGAAGAAGGAAAAGTGCACAAGCTAAAAAAGGTTTTGTACGGGCTGAAACAAGCACCTCGAGCATGGTATAGTGAGATTGATTCCTATTTCAATGCAAAGGAATTTCAAAGAAGTAAAAGTGAGCCAACCTTGTACATCAAAATGCAAGGTAATACCGGTATTTTTATTGTGTCTCTTTATGTTGATGACTTGGTTTTTACCGGGAATGACCAATTAATGATTGAAGATTTTAAAAATGAGATGATAAAAAGATATGAAATGAGTGATTTGGGACTTCTACATTATTTCTTGGGCATTGAAATTTATCAACAAGAAGATGGAGTTTATATTTGCCAAAGGAAGTATGCAAAAACTCTTCTTGAAAAATTTAGAATGAGAAATTGCAAATCAGTGGCTACACCTTTGGTTGTGAATGAAAAGTTGTTCAAAGATGATGGAGCTAAAGAAGTTGAAACATCTTTCTATAGAAGCTTGGTTGGAAGTCTTTTGTACTTGACAGCTACAAGGCCGGACATCATGTATGCTACAAGTTTTTTATCTCGGTTTATGCACAAACCAAGTCAAATTCATTTTGGGGTAGCAAAGAGAATGTTGAGATATATTCAAGAAACCCTTGATTTTGGGATTATGTTTAAAAGAAAAGTTGATGTCACATTACTTGGATTTTGTGATAGTGATTGGGCCAGAAATATTGACGATATGAGGAACACTTCGGGCTATACATTCTCACTTGGTTCTGGTGTAATTTCTTGGATGTCAAAGAAGCAACAAAGTGTGGCACAATCATCAGCTGAAGCTGAATATATTTCAACATCATTGGCTACTTCTCAAGCAATTTGGCTGAGAAGAATCATGGAAGATATTGGTTAAAAGCAAGGTGAAGCAACTCCAATTTTATGCGATAATAAATCAGCTATCGTCATGACAAAGAATCTCGTCTATCATAGCCGAACTAAGCACATTACAATCAAGCATCACTTTATTCAAGAAGCAGTGGAAGATGAAGAGATTCAAGTCAAATATTGCAAGACCGAAAATCAAGTGGCTGACATTTTTACCAAAGCACTTCCTAAAGACAAGTTCGAGTTTCTAAGAGACATGTTGGGAATACAACAACAAAGCATTAAGGGGGAGTGTTAAAAATAGAATACAAGATAATACTTTATTGTTAAGTGTATCTAGTTGTCTTGGGAATACAAAAGGTTATGTCTTGGGCCTTGTTATGTGATTAATAGTCTAGAAAAGTGAGTGGTCAAGATGTATCTTGCAACATATATGTATGTTGAAAATATGGAACACATGGATGAAAAAACTATTCCAAAAAGACTAAATTACATTATATTTGTTTTATCTATCACAAATATACAGAAATTATTAGCCAACATTCTGAGAGTATAGAGATCAAGACGAAAGTGGATGAAAGACAATATAAGAAACATCAAAATCATGGTGAACCTTTTCTCAAACTTTTGTTTCAATTGACTTGCAGTCAAGTCCCTATATCATTGTTGTAGTAGTATTAGTAGTATAAATGAGTAATGTTAGACTGACTACAAAAAATGATTAAAAATAAAGATTAAATGATGTGGCATTACTAAAATGGTATTGTTTGTTTCACTTTTATACATTTGAAATTCAAATTTGTCTCATTATAGTAATGTTACATCATTAGGTCTATGTTTTGGTCCACTTTTTTGGTTTGTGTAGCACTACTGAGTATAAATTAGAAACGAAGGAACGAGTAATGAAGAATTCAAAGTATTTGCCTCTTGCTCAACCGTGCTTTCAAGTTGGTGAAAGTGTCCTCTATCTGTTCATTGTTTTTCACATAATCATATGGTATTACTGTCACAAATGGAGTTCCTACCTTAATTATCTATTATGATCAAAAGACACATTGGAATTAATATGTGAGTTTTTTTTTTTTTTTTGTGAGCAATGCTTTGGTTGCTTATGTTCTGAAAATTTGGTGGTAGAAGTATAGTCATGTATTTCTAGCAAAGTATCTACTGATTACTTGGTTGGATCATGTCTGTTCTTTTATGTGATGTATCTAACTATCTATGCAATGACTAATTTTTGTGTGGCATGGTTAACCGTTTGAATGCAACTATAGATGTTGTATGCCACAGGTTCACTAGGAGGACTAAATATCAGTAAGCCCACCACTTGCTCAAATTTGTCAAAATGAGAGTCCTATGGTTCACGTTATTGTACTATTCAATCAAACGTCTCACAATTGGAAAATTGGCCACAGTTTGGTTGGGGTATAAACTATAAACTGATGGGACTCTACACCAGAACCAAGAGTACTCCAAGACAATGAAGAATCTTTGTCCAAGTCTTCTAATGGAAAATGTCAAGTCAACTTAATTTATTAATTTTATTTGTTAATATAATGCATTATAGGAACTGAATTGATAGCAATTTTCAACTAATAATAGGCATACTATCAATTTAATGGTAAAAAGTGATTAGGTCAATAAATAAAAACAAGGGTTAGTAACATTTTTTGTCCTTAAAGTATACATGTTTTATCAGTTTGATCACTAAAATATCAATTTTATTAATTTTGTCCATGAATTATTAAATTCGTGTTTAAATGGTTCCTAGTTTCCTACACAGATAGACTGTTATGTTTTTGACAGAATGATCACGTGTTGATCATGTGACATCATCTAAAAGAATGACATATGATCACTTCCGTAAAAAATTAACAAATTATCTGATTAAGGACCAAAATAACACAAATTAAAATTTGATGGACCAAATTGACTAAATTAATATAATGAAAACTAAACTGACAAAATCGATATGTTTCAAAGACTAAAAATATTATTCACCCTAAAATCAATGTGGGCTAACGCCCTCGATTACCAGGGAAAACTAGAAGAAATTTAGAAGCGCTGAACTCTTTCTTTTTTGGTGTTTGGCTGGCTGTGCTACGAGAGGCACCGGAGAAGTCAGAATGATATTATTGACAAAGACTGTTGTCTTTGTCCAAGTCTTCCAGGCATTGGTCGGCTTCCTATATAAGAAGAGGCCAAAGACTCTAGTATTTGTCCAAGTATTCTAGTTTAAGATGGCAAAGACTATTACACTAGAGAAACAAGAGGTGGAGATGCACTTCTTTTTAGTCACACTTAATGTATGTCAATTATGCGATGATAAATGAATGAGAGCTGCTAACGGTAGATATCTAGGGATCAAAATAAAGTTTACGACTATATTCATATTGTACCAAAAATTATAATATTTAATTGTGCAATTATAACTCTAAAAAGTTTACGTATTTTAAAAAATTGTGATCGATTCTAAAGTTGTGGTCAATCATGAACCATCACAAAAATTATTAACATCCGAATTAACTTCGTAGGCTGGGGGGGGGGGGTTTCAGCCTGGTCTCTGACCCACCCTCAAATTTTTCAAAAAAAAAAAAAACCTAGTCCTATAATTAATATATTTTTATATAACGTAATTGCCTAAATAAGTTTTATAGAAGCTCATAATAAATGGCTATAAATATAATACAAAACATATTTGAATAAATTTTGGACTTATTGAAAGTTAATTTTTATGATTTTAAACTTGTTACAAGATCATTTTATTATTGTATAAAAAATAGAATTATTGTTTGATAAATACAGAACTATCTTGTAACTATACAAAAAAATATTGTCATAAACAAAAATGAGAAAAATTAGATTTCAAAAAACTTTATATACAAAAATTTTAATTAGATGATCTTATTTTCACCGCACAAATTTGATAGAGGGACTGAGAGAGTTAAAAAAAAAATCGAGTACTTTTTTGTATGATGAGTTATGATTGCCGATAGTTATATGTTTACTAGTACTTATTTTGTTAAGATTTTTGTAATTGACATTGACTTGCATATTTTTTAATTTTTTCTTTTCGCATTTATAAATTTGTTTTGCAATTTGTTTATGTTCTACTGTTTTATGTAAATAAATAAAAATATGAATTACCTTATTTTTATGGGAAAAATAATTAAAACATATAACTAAAGTGTGCACCCAGAATATCCCCCTTTCACCTCCCCCTCCTCCTCCCAAAAAAATAAAAATAAAAAATTGGTAGGAGAAGATACAATCCACACACACAATTATATGATGAGACTGAATTCTTGGAAATTCATCTTTAACTGATCGGATTATATTTTCAAGTCGAATATTCTACTTTAACATATCCGAATATATAAGTAGTCAAATCGGCTTAACTCTTTCCCTCTAATTTGAATTTATAGATAGATTTAATTTTTCTGTGGGACATTGTAATTATACAAATTTTTTGGGGGAGGAAAGTTTCCTTAGGTAAAAGTTTTAGTGCTTGAGATGGGTCATTTTTACAAATTTGTAAACTTCTACCATCTAATGGCCATGGTGTGGAAAAGCCAGGGTTCTACTGTAAGTGGATTAAAGAAACTTATTAAATTAACTTAGTGCACGAGATTGTTTTTATTTGTAAGGGTCTGAAAAGAGTTAGACGTACGTAGTCGATACAAAAAAAAATTGAAAATCAGATATACAAAATTTGTAAAGATTTCAGAATAAACTATCTAATAAAAATATTTTTTGTTTAACATAAACAAAATATATGAGCAAAAAACGTAAAAAAATAATTTGTCTATAATTAGTTAATTACAAGTTACCTTTCTCACTAATTTTCTTTCGATGCATGTAATCACAGAGTCCCTGTTCAGAAATTAATTATTTGAAATAGCATAATTTTTTTTTTTTGTTCTAAGACATTTTATATTTTACATCAATTGGTTTTAAAATTTAGAAGACAATGTATTACAAGTTGGTTTGTATAAATTGACGAGCCTCTGCACCGGAACTAGGAGTATTAATTGAGACGAGTTATTCAGGTTCAACTAGGATAAGACTCGAGCTCGACTTGTATTCTAAGCTAGCAAATTTTGAACAATTTTTTAGACTCGGCTCGAGCTTGACTTGTGTTTTAAACGAGCTAAGGCTGAATAATTTTTTAGACTTGACTCAAACTCGCAAACTCACAAAGTTCGGCTCATTTATATGTAACAGTTTTTAGGCTTGTTTAGAAAACAAGTCCTACAAGGTCGGCTCAAATTCGAGAGACTCGACTCGTTTATATGCAAATATTCAAGCTCGACTTATTTTTGACTCGTTCAGGCTTAGCTCGTTTTTTAAACGAGTCGAACTTAAATAATTTTTTTGACTTGATTAAGAGACAAGTTTTTTAAACTCTAGGAGAAATAAAAAGTAGGGAAAGATCACGGTGTCACTGTGCCATATTAAAAATTAGAATTATGATTTGATAAAAATTAGAATTAACCAAAACCCTAGACTATAGAGTCAATGGACAGTCTTTGTCCAAGTCTTCTAATTTAAGAGGCCACCGACTTTAGGAGACAAGATCACGGTGTCACCGCCCTGCGCCATGGTGAAAACTAGAGCCTTTTATTGTAAAGTAAATGTCTTTACTTCACTAACTTCTATATACCCACCCAACTTTCTTATTCATTCGATAAGGGATTGGTCACAAATAAGATTATTAATCAAGTTAAGATTGAACATTATTTTAAGTTCGTTTAAGAGTAAATAGTTAAACGAGCCAGCTCGTTTATATGTAAATTGAGCTCGCAAAAACTCGACAAAGGCTCGATTAACACCCCTAGTCACAAATGCAATTTTATATATTTAACAATAAATTATAAGGATATATCAATTATTTCCAAAAAAAAAAAAACACACATGAAATGAAAGGGTGGGTACTTTGGCAAGCACCCTCTCACCTATTAAGGAACAAAAAGTACAAATAAGAAGACGAGTAGTGCAACTCCCGTAACTATAGGATCTGAAGAGAGGGTCCATGCCACAATCATGGTTTGCCAGTTACTGAAACTCTCTTTCACGGCTTCCAAAGATTTCTTCCCCATATAATCACCCACCTGTGGAACAATGTTATAATGAAGGCACCTACAAGAAAGACATAAAGAAGACCTGATCTCGTTGATCTACAGTAAAATTAAATGTTATAATTATTAAATATATTTTTTAAATCTACGTAGTATTGTTTAATGTCAAAATACAAAAATAGAAACTTCATAATATACTTTTTTAACAAGAAAGAAAAACTTTCTTATATCTAACAACCAATAAAATGAATAGCTTATATTATGTGCTTGCTGTCAATGCATGCATGGGAGGTAGTCAAATTTTTTATGCTGACCTTGGATTCCAAATAATTTAGTCTATCAAAATATTCTTCAATTCAAAGTACGTTTGTAAAAGCAACAATAGTTTAGTAAATAATTCAAAGCAATCCAAATTAAAATTCTGAGTAATACTTGTGACTATTTCGTTGGTTTGATAGTAGTCAATTAATATTTCACACCAATAGAATATTTTATAGAATGCTACGAAGATTATAAAGATTAGACAAACGATGAAAATTGAGAATTGACTTCTTCAAAATTTGGTACAACTGCTACCAACATTCGTTTCCCAAACTCAACTATTTACTATAAATTTATGAATTTTGATCTAACGTGTTCCACAAGTCTTGAGACTTTTGGCATATTTGTCAAAAGTTCGAGTCTCGTACGAGGAGGAACGAAGATGCAGTAGGATGTTGAGATTGAGAGAGAACACAGGGAATGCTCTGAGAACTAGAGAGAGATATATATAGAGAGAGAGAGACAGAGAGAGAATGATCCGTTTCAATCCAAATGATGAGGATGTTTATTTCTTTACTTTATATGTAAGATATGTTAAACAATTCAAAGAAATAAAAGAGAAATACAAGAAATAAGAAAAGAGGAGGCTAGAGTTTCATTGATACTGCATAATTCAATTGAAAATACAAAGAAGTGATTTAGCCTAAATATAAAGAGACTATATCTAGGCTAAACCAAGGAAACTGAAAAGACAGAGAAAGTAAAAGACTATTCTATCCTTAATAAACAAAATAACCCTATATTTCTTAACATCTCCCCTCAAACTCACGATGCGACAGCTATAAGCATCGAGAGTTTGCCAACTAGAAAATGAAAACGAAAAATAGAATACGACTTGATAAAGAAATATGCAATCTGCAAAGAAGAAGAAGCAAATGACAAAGTAATGGTGTCATGCTTGAGATGATGACGAGTAAGGTGACAATCGATCTCAATGTGCTTAGTTCGTTCATGAAAAACCGAGTTGTGAGCAATGTGAATAGAACATTGGTTGTCACAATACATTGGAGTGTGATGAGAAAGAGAAACTCTCATATCTGCAAGTAACCAGCGTAACCAAACAAACTCTTTGGTAGTAGATGTCATCGCACGATATTCTACTTTGGTTGAAAATTGAGAAACAATAGATTGTTTCTTGCTCTTCAAGAAATAAGAGAATCACCTAAAAAAATACAGAAACCAGTAACAGACTTGCGATTTGAGGGATCACTATCATGATCAGTATCAGAGTATGTACGCAGCTCCAAGGAAGAGGTAGATGAAAGTAAAAGACTCTAAAAGACTGTACCCTGAAGATATCACAAAATACGAAGAACAGCTGTCCAATAAACTGTAGTAGAAGAATCAATAAACTGACTAACAAGTTCCCAACAATAGTACAGTATAAAGTAGGATCTGACAAAAAGTAAACCATCAGAAGAAGAATATTTTGTGTTAATCTCAATGGGAGTATCTATAGTCTTATTATCAGTAAGTCTAGCTCGTTCAAGAATATGTGCAACATATTTCGACTAAGAAAAAAAATAACATCTAGGTGAGCAGACTACCTCAATACCCAAGAAATATCGTAGATAACTCAAATCCTTCATTTCAAACTGTCTAGCTAACTCTGTCTTCAAAACTGAAATACCATTAATATCATCACCATTAATAATTATATCATCAACATATAAAGACAGAATAATACGACTTGCATCAGTGCACTTAACAAAAAGAGCAGAATCCAAGGGAAGAGATCACAATAGAAAAATTCTCAAATCAAGCGCGAGGTGCTTGTTTGAGACCATATAACGCTTTCTTGAGTTTGCAAACATACCCATAATCATGTGAAACACTAGGGGGGCACCATATAAATTTCTTCTTGAAGATCTCCATTCAAGAAGGCATTTTTAACATCAATTTGAAAGATATGCCATTGACGAATTGAAGCAACTGTAATAAGAGTACGAATAGTAATCATTTTTTGCAACAGGAGAAAATGTATCCTCATAATTCATACCATACTGTTGAGAGTACCTTTTTACAACCAACTTAGCTTTGTATCGCTCGACAGATCTATCAAAACTAGTCTTGATCTTATAAACCCAATGACAATCAACAACACTCTTACCAGGAGGTAGAGGAACCAAATCCCAAGTACTTGTCTGATGCAAAGCAGAAAGTTTCTCATCCATAGCTTGCTGCCAGAGAGGATCAAGAGTTGCCTCTTTACAGGAGAAGGACTTAGAAATACAATGAATAGAAGCTAAAAAGGAAGTAAAAGATGAAGAATAACAAGAATGAGCAAAATCTGGTAACTTTGTGGACTTACGAATGCATATGGATTGATGTAGAGGTGGATCCACAATCTCAGACGGAGCTTAAGGGACCATAGGAAAAGAGGGAGTTTCAGGTGTGCTAGAGAGTAAATTGTCAGTACCTGCGGAATGATCGGTACGAATAATAGAAACCTAAGATGACAAACTATCAGAATCTTTAGAAAAAATGATCTATACGAATAAGATCAGATCTAGTCAAACTATGAGTAGTGGATAGAATAGAAAAAAAGGTATATGCTCGAGAAAAATAACGAGACACACAAAGTTTATGAGTTATTGGATCAAAACAACAATACCCCCTTTTACCTTCATCATAACCAAGAAAGACACAAATAACAGATCGAGAGGATAGCTTGTTGTGTTATACATGAGGACAAAGAACGAAACAAGTACAATCAAAAACTCTAAAGAAAGAATAATCGGGGGCATACCCATACAACTTTTCGAAAGGAAAAATACCTGAAGTATGAGAAGATGAAATTGTATTAATCAAACCTACAGTAATAAGAACAGCTTCACCCCGAAACACACTAGGAACAGAAGCAGATAACAAGAGAGAACGAGCAGTTTCAACAATGTATCTATGTTTTCTTTCAGCAACACCATTTTGCTCAGGAGCATCTGTACACGAAGTTTGGTGAATAGTTTCATCTAAGGCAAGCAACTCACAAAATTCATTAGAAGTGTATTCCCCACCCAAATCACACCTAAAACATTTGATAGTAGTAGAATGTTGAGTTTTGACAAGAGCTCAAAATACTTTATATATCCCAAAGAATTCAGAACGATGTTTCATTAAATAAATCCAACAATAACGAGTATGATCATCAATAAAAGAAACATAATGTTGGGACCATCCTTTTGTAGCAACAAGAGAAGGTCCTCATATATCAGAATGAATCAAATCAAATGGAGAAGAAAAAACAGAAATACTTCGATTAAAAGGTAAAACTGAAATTTTTGCCAGTTTACATCCATTACAATAAAAAATATCACAAGTTTCTAAATTTCCTAAAGCCCCTGTGGATGCCAAAAATCTCAAACGAAAAGACGAAGCATGACCTAGACGAGAATGTCATAAATAAAAACTAGAAGAAGAAGAACTCAAATGAAAATAAGATAAATCAACACTAGTAGTAGTAACAACTGACACTTTAAACTCATCCAAAATATATCATCTCTCCTTCCTATGACATGTCCCAATCAGCTTCTAAGACTGCAGATCCTGCATATAAAAAGAAGAAGAGGAAAAAGTTACTAAATTACCAGAATCACATAATTGACCAACAGAAGTAAGATTTAATGTGAGTTTTGGGATATGATAAACATTATGGAGAGACAAGTGAAGTGTGACAACAGAACCAACACCTACTAAAGGCATAGGAGTGCCATCAACAGTTATAATAGGAATAGAAGACAAAGGGGACTAAGAAGCAAAAGATGAAGAATCTGGAGACATATGATTTGATGCACCAGAATCCAAGACCCATACAGAATGTGACATACCTGAAGAACTATGAGACAACTGACTTACGGAAGAAGAAACAGACATAGCTTGTGGTTGTAAGGAGAGAAAGTTCTGAAATTGTTTAGCCAAAGTACTATAATTGGTGAAAGGACCAGATGAAACTACTGCTGCAGTATTAGACTGTGGTGGTTTGTAACTCTAAGGTGGTCTATGAGCATTAGATTGTGACTGGTTGCTAGGCTTCCAAGATTGAGATTACTGTTGCAATTAATTGTGTTGTCTCAACTGAAGACATTGAACCTTTCAATGACCTTTCTGCTTACAGAAACTGCACTCGTCAAAAGTAGCCCTTATGTAAGGCTTATTTTGATTATTAGAGAATGGCTTAGAAGGTACTGCTAACACATAAGGATTAGAAGTAGAAAGAATTCCTTTTTCAGAATAAGATTTAAGATGTATCTCTTCAGCTAATAACTCACTAACAACTAAGTCAACATAAGGAAGTAAAGAACGATGCAGAATTGAACCTATAAGTCCTTCAAAATCACTGCGAAGTGTCGTTAAAAACTATACCAACCGTTGTTGTTCTTTACAATCAGTATAGGTACCATATGCCTTTAATTCTGTTGATTCTATAAGAGCCAATTGATCTCAAAGATCTGTCATAGCAGAATAAAACTCCTAAATACTCATATTCTTTCGCTGAAGAGCTCGTATGTCATTCTCCAATTGATACTGCTTTGCAAAATTTGATTGAGTGAATAACCTTTGCAGATGATCCCAAACATCCTTTGCTGTCTCATACTTCACCAACTGTGTACCTATAGAATGCTCAACAGAATTGTTAATCAAAGAAATACTTTTTGCATTGTTTGCTTCTCAGGCATCTACCAAAGCAGCATAATCCTCATTAGTATTCTTAGGTTTCACAGAAGTTCCACTAATATATCTCCACATCTTTTTACCCTTAAGAAAATTTCTCATCACGTAACTCCAATACGAATAATTCTTTCCATCTAACCTCACACCCACAGACTAAAGCGAACCGTCTCTTTCAGGAGCCATAATAAAAAAACAAATAAAACCAGATCTCAAAAGAAAGAAAAATAAAATACCAGATTGCAAAATCGAAACGAATATCCTCTCGAAATTGTACAGTTACTCCCAAAATCGGAACGAATATCCTTTTGAAATTGTACAGTTGGATTCACGTAAGCTATGTTTCAGATTAGGGTTTCATTGATACTGCATAATTCAACTGAAAATACAAAGAAGTGATTTAACATAAATATAAAGAGACTATATCTAGGCTAAACAAAAGAAACTGAAAAGACAGAGAAAGTAAAAGACTATTCTACGCTTAATAAACAAAATAATCATATATTTCTTAACAAGATTTAATTCTTAAAACACGACCACTATTAATAAAATTTCAAACGCAACCCTTGGGACATTTGGTTCATAAATATATAAACAATATGTCGAATCACTTATAACTTCGTGTTTTTTTTTTTTTTTGCTATCTTCAATCTCTATGACATTGTAAAAAAATTCGTAGTACCTTCAACCTCATCAAGGAATAGGGCAAATAATCCTTTTATACCACTAGGATGTAAGATACTAGAGGCAAGATAAATTCAAATCAAAATCTGATCTATAGACTAACATAACGTAACGAGGAGGAACACTTTCCTTACAACATTCAGAAGATATATACCAATGACATGCAAACATGTTAACCATTGCTCCCACTGTTAAATCAACATATACAGCTACAATTGAGCCCAAGAACAAAATTAGTAATACAAGCCTTCTTTTAATACATGTTCAGATCAGGAGTAACAGTGAAGCAGTCTAACAAAACTGTCTACTACATGAAGCACCTTCCCACCATCCAAAGAAAAACATAAAAAGAGAGGAGCTCATATCATGTAAACAAAAACTAATTAACACTCTTAAATTACCTCTTAATTATCTCAATAATTTAAATTCCTCAACTGGGTTTCCTCGTCATGGAATAGGGCAAATGACGCCCAAATGCATTTAAAAATTAAACCGGTGACAATGACCCACTTGTATTCTTATGTAGTTTTCCACAAAGAAAAAGGAACATAGAACAAAATTGATCCAAACCGTCAATCTTAGAATGAAGCTCGGCGGTTTCATTCTTAGATAGTCACCTCCGAGTACATGGGCGGCGCCAGACTTTTCATGCGGTGGGTAATCTAAAATCATAATATTGACATTATTTTTATAAACACAATAACTAATAATAATTTTATAGGTCTAATTTCATTAAAAGAATCTTTTAATTCAAATTTAATAATTAAAATTTTATTATCTGTTATAGCAAAAAAAAAATGGACAACAATAACCAAAGTCCTACTAAATGTGTAATAATAAAAAAAATAAGAGAAGTGTCAAAATCGAAGAAATAGTTTATGTATAATCTCTTGCAACCGCTCCAATAAAATCTCCTAATATACCATTTTCATTAAAATTATTCATTCAATTGACTGGATAAACGTTGATTGAATTCGAAAACAAAGTCAAAAAGCTGAACAGAGGGAAGACAAAAAAGAGATAAGAAGAGAAATGAGATAACTTAGAGAGAAAAATTCAAAAGAAGTTATAATGTATCGTGTATAACATATGTTTACCAAGTTCGTATGACATTTATTTGGAATTAGTGTCAAATTATTTATTTGAAGGAACTAATTAATTCACCTATTTATCACTCAATTTCGTTAAGGCTAAACCTCTACCAATTCTATGTCGATTTCGTTGGTCATATTTAGAATCGTGAAGACTAAAATTAATTTATCAAATTTATTCTAATAAGAAAATTTTCGTAAAAAAAGCGAACAAAATGATAGAGACTCAGAGTCGAAGTTCGAACGAAGATTCGAAGAAGAAGACCGTGGAAAATAAGGCTACCAAAATTATGTTTTGATGGTTTTAAAATTACACTAACAAACACTAGGTTTTATGAAAATTTTAGTGGAGAGGATTCAAAAATTTTTAAAATTTTATCAAAATCCCAAATTTTTAAAAAATTCTAATGGGGGCAGCTACCCCCCAATAAAGATCCGCCACTGTCTGAGCGTGGCCATAATAAGTCACCATAATTTTTTTGGGGAGCCAAATCATGAGGCACAGTATATAAAACCACATATACTTGTGTATGTTGTTTCTTCTTCTGTACGGGACATACTTGTACATAGATTTAACTTCAATTCATAAAAAATTACGATCTACTATCAATTGTCAAGTTTTGTACCAGAAACGCCATTGGGTCGGTTTATCCCATCGGAGAATTACATTGTCTACTTAATTTCGACAAGCCAGTTGGAGGGTTCGATACTGATTGAACATTGACTATGAAGCTTTGATGCAGCCACTATATTTGTTTGTTTGTTTGTTTTATTTTTTGGGTTGGGGGAGGGAAATGAGAAAGGAAAAGGGAATGAGGTTGTAACTCGTAATAGTTTGTGGGCGAAAGTGAGTACTTTATCGTTGGGCTACTTCCTCACGTCAATGCAGCCACTATATGCCAACCACTGGGCCTGTTAGTCATGTTAAATCTAAATCCAATTTGAAAATTTTCCATCAGAATCCGTTTCAATTATCAGACAGATTCAATTTTCACGATTTCAGGGGTGACTTAAGAAAATTAGAGGCTTAAAGCGAAAACACTAAATGAGGTGTTTTTTATTTTTAATATTAATTTTTTTAAAAAATTAATTTATTTTTAATTTATTATATGATAGAGAGACCAAAGAAGGACGTGTTAGTGTTACTGAAAAAAATATTTTAACTTTTATTTTTATTTTTTTATCAGAAAGAGTGTTTAATTTAATTTTTTTTAATGTTTTGTACTAATTTTTACACAGAAAGAGAGAGAGAGAGAGTAGGGGTAAATATGAGTTGACTTTTCAGTACTTTTTATTTTTTCAACTTGTGATTTTTAGATTTCTAATGTTATGAATTGAATCATGAATCCAAATTATTACAATAAAAATGTTGATTGTACTTAATATTTTGGGGCCTTTTTTTAGGGTTTAAAATTTAAAGGATTTAATTTTTTTATGGGTTAATAATATACCTAAAATTTTGGGGCCTTATAAAATTTTGGGGCCTAAAGCCCATACTTTTTTTTTAATGTAGTAGAGCCGGCCCTGCACGGTTTATATTCGAATTCATTAAAAGTCAAATATACAATAAGAATATTCGACCATATTCGATTATGTAATCAACACACAAATTCTAACTCAATTTTATCAAAGCTTTTGAAACATTAATTTGAAGGTTTGAATATGATTCTTGTGCTTGTTTGTGTGGTAGGAGAAGAGTAAAGAAAGGAAGCTGAGTGAAACACATTCAAAAAAATTTGCTCCCTGTTTAAGGGAGGTATAGACAGAGAGAATAAGATTTTTTTTTAAGCAAAGGGGAAGAATAGACCCAAGCTTAGATCTGTTTGAATGTCAATAGTCTTACGTGGAAATGAGTGTCTCATTTATAGTAAATGCGAATACTTGGTTTCTAACTATCGTAATAATCTTATTTTATTTTTTTGAATAGATAGTGTAATTCTCCTAGTGTTTAATATTGTCCATGATTTTGTTTTGATACTTTATCTATTCCATGATTTTTTTTTCATGATTTGCAAGTTTTGACCCGGAATTGTTTAATAAAATGTTGTATAGTTTGGGTGAAGCTCAATTAACTTCATCACACGCATGGTACAATATTAAAGATCCGGAACGCTAACTTATAACACACTAGTCTTCACTTTCTTTTGCAAATGAAGCATCAGGTGCTTACTTGGGTATTATGAAGCTTCAAGTGCTAACTTATAACACACTAGTCTTCACTTTTTTTTTGCAAATGAAGCATCAGGTGCTTACTTGTGTATTATAACATTACTTTTGACCATCCAAGCTCCCTGCTACATTGAATGTGTAAGGCCTTTTGTTTTGTATGCTTGATCAAAAAATGAGTAGCAAAGAAGTGTTTGAAGCTGCTTGTACAGGAAATGTTGAGGTTCTCCACAAACTACTTGAAGAAAATCCACTTATTCTCACTGATGTTGCAATATCATATCCAAGAGAGTCTCTTCTACATGTCGCAACTAAGGCTAGGCAGCTTGATTTTGTACGCAATCTTAAAAATTACGATCATGAACTAGTTAAAGAATTAAATCAAGATGGATTTCGAGCTCTGGACATAGCTTCAATGATGGGGAACGTCGAGTTGGTGAAGGAACTTGTGAAAAATGATCCTGAAATTTGTCGTCTCAAAGGCAAAGACCAAAGAACAGCTCTTCACCATGCTGCTATGAAGGGAAGGACTCAAGTGATAAATGAATTGCTCAAAACTTGCCCAGAGTGTATTGAAGATGTCACAATTCACGGGGAAACTGCCCTTCATCTTGCTGTGGAAACCAACCAATTCGAGGCCTTTCAGTTCTTGGTTAACTGGCTCGAAAATCACTGCATTGAGAGCATCATTAATAGGAGAGATAGCAACGAAAACACAGTTTTACACCTTGCAGCCTCTAGAAAGCAAGTGGAAGTAAGTTCAAGCCTATCACACACTTCCTTGAATCCCCCTTTTTCGGGCTTTTGATGTTCTCTTTTTCATTATTTTATCATGTTTGTGACTATTTTCCCTTGTGGGAACTGTTATTTTCATATGACCACCACAAAGGCAGAGCCTTTTGCTCTTTTCTTGTAACATGTTGAAACTAGCTGGCTTTTTGGTGAATTTCTCCGTATCCTTGAGAGACTATGACTTATAAGTATATATGTCTCGGTGGTGGTTGTTTTTTGATGGAATGACAGTAATATGTGCTTACAGAATAAAATGTTACAATTTCTTTTTTTCTGATGCAGACCATAGAACTAGTGCTTAATAGCAACAATCCTATCAGCAACATAGTGGAAGTGAATGCCACAAATTTGAAGGGTTTGACAGCAATGGATGTGGTGGATATAGTCATGGAAAGTCCCAAGGATCTCCACCTGAAAGAAATCCTTCAACGTGCCGGGGGACTTGGTGCTCAACATGCCAATGCTGTCTCCACAACTCCTCTTCAACAGGTTGCAGAACCTGATCAACAACCCGACCACAAGCAACCATTCAAAAAATGGATTAGATTCTTAATGCTTCAAGAGCAAAAAAAACTAATCAACACGCGTAATGAGCTTCTCGTATTGGCTGCACTGTTCGCCACGGTCACCTTTCAAGCAGCTGTTAACCCTCCAAATCCAAATGGCTCCCTGAAATCAAACAACAAAGCAAGTTCTGATAACACAACAGCTTCTTCGCCTTCACCGACACCAAGTCATGCACCCTCTGCTGCGTCCGACAGTTTTTATTTTTTATTTTTTTTTCCAAACTCCTTGGGGTTTTTTGGGGCACTAAGCATTATAATATTTTTCATTAGCATGGTTGAAGTTCCTTTTAAATTGGAGCTCAAGATTGCCATGCTTTCTATGGTGGTGGCCTACGGAGTTGCCGTTTGTGGCATTCTCACCCACACCATCGTCGGGATTATCGTTTTAATTATTCCCATGGTTACGTTACTTTTTCTCGCATCGTGGCTTAGATGGGGAATACAAACTTTTAAGCTCAGAAAGACAAAACTTCCGGTGACCAGCAGCAGCCCATGATGGTCGTCTAGACTGGGGAGGGGGAATATTCGAACCGTAAACCTCCAAGTCGCGGTGGGAAGATCGAACTCACCCACTGGGTACATAACTGGACTGAATTGCTTTCTTAATCAATAAAGGGACAAGTGATCCTTGTCAATCTAGTTCATAGAATGTTGAAAGTACATAAATAAACGTGCTAATGTTTGTAAGATTTTAGCCTCAAATGTTTAACATCTGAATGTAAAAGTAAAATAAACTTATGAATGTTTAATTTGTAAGATTTTAGCCTGAAATTCCATCTCTTTTATCTTTAGCTGAAATATTTATAATTGTTTTTTCCGGAAAGTAAATGTATTAAGAAAACAGAGATACAAGAGTAATCACCTACAAAATATACAGTAAGGTCGCGTAGGACTCAAACCCAAAACCAAGGTAAAACACAATTCTATAGGAGATGTCCTGAGTAAGAGTATCTCTCACAGAGTTGTAGACAAAATATACATTAGAAGATAAAAACATACAAATCCTGCACAACAACAATAACCGGTTTAGCTTCAGTTCAGCTCCTGTGTGCATGCCAGCAGGAGTGAGAGACCAGGCAGAGAGATCCCAAAATAGTAGCAGAAAAAACACAAGAACAGTCACATGAATAGTGACGTGAACAGTGCACTTCAACCCTCAGGCAGCCCAGCAACAGGTGATCCCAATCAACAAGTCAGCAAAACAATCCAGCTTAAAAATCCAACTGCATCAATTCACTGGCCCTTCAGCTGGAAACAGCAATTGAAGAGGCCAGGTGAAGGGCAAGTTGCTTCGGGAAACAAAACAGCAGGGCAATAAAGGCAGGGACATCCCGTCCAACAAAACGCAAATTACAGAGAACCAAGCATGAGAAAGCCAACCTCCCTCCTTAAAAGCATCACTTGCACCTGCCAGGAACCAACAGGACTCCACCATGAAGCGCAAAAGGGAACATACAGAAGTAAGGAAGAGCGACCAACGGGAACCAAAGATCATCAAGAGATGTAAAGAAGATAGTCCAGAGAAAGTAATTCCAAGCCTTCCCATGAAATTTCTACTTCTGATATAACAGCTCTGCCTTGAAGGTCCACCACTGGAACCAGAGCACACCCCAGAGGACACCAAGCAAAGGCAGAACCATAGACCACAACACAGTCCCAGTAAATTGCCACAATTTACTTCCTGATGCATTTTGTAATCATTAAATGTATGAAACCACATTGTATGAATCCACACATTGATTGTAACAACCATCTTCAAAGTCTTCAAATACAAATCTTCAATGTATGAATCCACACCATACTGGTTAGTAACCTCATCACCACCCATAACAAACCAGCCATGGGCAAGAATGGCCTGGGCAACACAACCCTCCATATCCACTGGAACAAGGGATTAGATGGGACAACTAGGTGGTAGTCTCCAGTTCTGGATAGTTTGGAGATTGCTATAAGAGGTCTTGTATTTGAGAGAATTCAATCTGCTCCAAACAGTCCTTAGGATAAGATGAGTAGCAGAAATTGAGTCCTTGAACTGATTTCTAAATCTTCTATTATTTCTCTTCATCCACATGTGGTAAACAGTGGCAACCAAGCAGATTTTGCATATCAGTTTCTTTATCGATTTACCTTTCCAATTAGAAGCAACCCAATCAACAAAAATCATTCCACGGCTTAGGCTGCCATAACTCCCCAGCGGATGAGAAAGTAGCAGACCAAACACTAGAGGAGTAAGAACATGCAAAAACAAATGAGGATGTGATTCAGGAGAAGTCCTGCACAAAATACATCCAACTCCCAAGTGAGCAGCGTAAGATTGCATGTGATCAAGGGTGCTAAGTCTGTTTCTAACAGCCAACCACAGGATGAAATACATTCTAGGGATAGATTTCTCAGACCAGACCAGCTTATACCAACAAACAGGAGATTCCCTTTGTCTGATTTGTTCCCAAGCAGAGTTGGTGCTGAAACCCATTTTGCCATTAGGAGTCCACTTTACAGAATTCTCATTAGCAAGATTGGAAAAATAGGAAGGCATGGAGTTGACCACATCATGGGAGAGATTGGAATATAGTGGCCATTGCGACTGGCTGTTGTTAATTATACAACTAACAGAGTCCTCCACATTGAGACGAAGCTCCTCAATTACATTCATACCAACACATAAATCCAGAGGTCCCATAGGATGTCAATTATCATACCATAGCTTTGTATTATGACCATTCTCAATCAAATGCTTGATGAGTGGCCTGGTTAAGGATTTTAATTTAAGCAAACACAACCAGTTCCAAGAGCAAGACTGGGAAACTTTAATACTCCAGAAACTTCTAGCCCTTAAGTGATAAATATGAATCAATTTCACCCACAGATTTTGCTTGTCTGTAAAAAGCAACCAAATATACTTCATCATCAAAGTAGTGTTACATTCTTTACTCCTTTTAATTCCCAACCCACCCTCCTCCTTAGGTTTACAAACCTCATCTCATGATACTTTGGCCCCAGTACTTCTCATATCAGTCCCTTTCCATAGAAATCTCCTCATAAGCTATTCAATTCTTTCGATGATCTTTGGAGGCAAGAATAAATGAGCAGACCAATAAGTGTGCATGTTGTAAATGACATTCTGAATCAAAATCAGTCTACCAGCAAAGGACAAAAATCTATTTGTCCAAGAATTAATTCTCTTCTCAATTTTAATGATGAGATCATTACAATGGAGGGTTTTCAATCTAGTGGATATCAGGGATATGCCCAGGTACTTGACAGGAAGCTGGTCCACAGTGAAGCCGAAAAGATGCACAATTTGATCCTTAATCTCATTGTGAATAGCACTCATAAAGAGACTGCTTTTAGCCTGGTTGACTTGCAACCCAGACATTGCTTGGAACTGATCCAAGGAATCTTTGAACACCTTGGTAGAAGATAGATCCCCATGGCAGAAGAGCAAAATATCATCAGCAAACATCAGATCGGTGAGCTTAACTTCTTGCATCTCCAGTGGAACTTGAAAGCATTAGAGGAGACATGTTGCTCAATAGTAAGGGATAATATCTCCATTGCAATCACAAAAAGATAAGGGGATATAGGATCACTTTGCCTTAAACCTATCATGCTAGGAAAAAACCCAGCAAGTTCACCATTAACATTAACAGAAAACTTGGGAGTATAAATACATTGCCAAACCCATTTTCTAATCAAGAGAGGAAACCCCATAACATCAAGAACATCCATTAAGAAACCCTAATTAATAGTATCAAAGGCTTTCCTCAAGTCCACCTTGATTTAACACCTTGAAGCTCCATGATTCCTGTGATAATTTCTAAAGATTTCTTGAGAAATTAAAATGTTGTCACCAATCCTTCTACCAGGGATAAAGGCAGCTTGACTATGGTCAACAATATGATGGATCACTTCCTTGATTCTAGAAGCAATGAGCTTGGAGATAGCCTTGTAGATGGTATTGCAGCATGAGATTGGCCTAAAGTCATTCATGGATATGAGATTAGGCTCCTTTAGAACCAATGTGATGATGGTGGCATTTAGTTCCTTGAGGAGCATACCTTGAGAGAAGAACTCTTTTACAACATCAATGACCTCTTGTCCAACGATTGGCCAAGCCTTCTTGAAGAAATATGGGTTAAAACCATCAGGGCCAGGAGCCTTATGGTTACTCATGGAGAAGAAAGCCTACTTGATTTCCTCATTGGAGAAATCCCTAACCGTATTCCTAGATTGCTGACCAGAGACTTTCTTTTGAATGATTGAGTCAAGACTTCTCTTTCTCTCACTGTAAGGCATGGTGTCACTAGGTTGTCCCAAGAGCTACTTAAAATAGTCAATGGCTTCAGTCTTAACCTCTTCTTCACTTTTGGCGATGGTTCCATCCATTCTCTTTATAGATATAATTTTCCTCCTACTTCTTCTATTAATCATAGTCCTAAAGAAGAAGCTTGTATTCTGATCACCCTCCTTAAGCCACAAAATCCTTGACTTTTGCTTGTAAATCAACTCCTCATCTTTGGCAACCTCCAGATAAGCTACCAGAAACCTCTTCTCCTCCTGAACCAGGCTATGGTCAGATGGGTTCCTATCAATATTAATTTGGCAATTCTCAAGGGCAGCTTTTGCAGATTGGACAAGCTCAGTACTTTGTCCTTTTTCCTTGCACATAGTCTCAAAAATGCCTTTGAGTCTCTTTAGCGTAGAGGATAGCTTAAATTGGAGAGATCCTTGCACACCAATCGCCCAAGCTTGAGCCACAGTATCTAAAAAAATCTCCTTGTTAGCAAGGTGATTGGAGAACTTGAATGGAGTCCTCCTCCACCAAGCAATGTTACCCAGCTTAACAACAGCCGGAGAATGATCAGAAACCCCAGATGGAAGGAACTCGGCAGCAGCTTGTTGGAATTTGGTATTCCAAACCTATTTGACAAGGACCTTATCCAATTTTCTTGAAATAAACCTTGTCCCTTCTCTCTTGTTTCTCCAAGTATAGAGTAAGCCAGAATATCTCAGGTCCCCAATTTTAGAATCCCGTAAGCAATCTTCAAATTCCCGCATTGCATTACTCCATTTCCCTGCACATCCCACATGTTCGTTAAGGTTCCTTATGATGTTGAAATCCCCAAGGATAATCCACGGGTCGTTACTGAAGAGGGTAGAGTGATATCTCAAATCTGCCCATAGGGGCCTTCTGTCCACCATTTCATTCATTGCATACACAAATGAAGCAAAAAAATAGGTATTACTCTCAATATGTTTGACATGACAGTGTACAACTTGGTCAGATTCAACACGTTTGGTAACATTAATAATATTTGGATTCCATCCAATCCAAATACTCCCTAAAGTGTGGCATTGATAGTTAGCACAGTAACTCCAATGCCCAAAAATTTGTTGCATAATAGTAAAGCAATTAACACTCCTAACTTTGTTTCAATGACTCTTACCATGTCCAGATGTGACTTTCTAATTAACTTTCTTACTTCCTCCTGTTTAGAAGGCTCATTAAGCCCTCTAATATTGCAACAAGCAAAATTAATCACGAAGGAGGGCTTTGCTGAGTTTAAAGTGCTCAACCCCTTTTAATTTAGCCTCAGACTTGGACTTCTTTTTTAATTTTTTTGCCTTTCTATTTTTCTAAGTGATCCACTGATTCTCAGCATCCAATAAGTCATGTTTCTCCACCTCACTGGCTTTGAGATGAGAAGGACTAATGTCTACAACTATGGATCCACCATCCAGATTAAAATTGCCAACCATTTTAGGTATCTGGTTACCTTTGTCTTTATCAGGTGGGCTGGGGGGGATTACTTGTTCCTCAGTCACCTCCTTTCCTTTGACGTCATTCAAAACCTCTAAGCTGCTAGCCAAATGCAAAGAAGGCACAGTGTTCCCAGATCGATTAGGCTCCTCCACCACTTTAGTTGTACTTACAATGGTTTTACCTTTGTCAAGTCTAATTACCCCAAGGGTTTGGGGAACTAGATCAACCGGCCTAGTGTCCGACTGCATGTGACAGTTAGACTGAGTGTGTCCAAAAGTCTGACAACCAAGACAAACCTTGGGTTTCCATTGGTACTCTACCCCAATCATTACCATAATAGGGTTACCACCATCATCACGCCTCTCTAACTGCAGATCAAATGACTCAGTCAGATCACGATGAGCATTGATCTCCACACATACGCATGCGAAACTAATCCTCTTCCTTGTTGCAGTAAGAGAATCAGCATATAAAGGTTTCCCAACCGCACTTGCAATGTAGCTAATACCTTCATCTGTCCAATACTGTAGGGGAATATTATACAGTTTCACCCAAACAGAAATGACAGAGTGATCCTCTTTTGAGACAGCAACATCAGATTGTCATTTCTTAAGGAATAATGACCTACCTTGGAAGAACCAAAGAAGAAACCATGTTCATTAGCCAGGACCTCCAATAGTCCCATTTTGTCCCAAATCTTATGGGCAATGAAAGACACTGTCGAGAATGATAGTTTTTTCTCAATGAAGTATCACACAAGACAATTTCTCCATAAGGCACAACCTTTGTTTGCAACCTCAGCTGGGGGTTAAACAACAATACGATTGTTAACTCTTTTTGGTTCAAAGTATTGCAGTTTCATAGCGTATTGCTCAATCCTACTTGTTTCTGGGTTTGGGCGATTCCTGTCGTACTTTAGCATTTGATTCCACGGGACGTTAGTAGCAGATTTGTGCTGAGTAGGTGGGTTTTACCCTGTTTTAGCAAGAATCTCAGCCTTTTGAGGTCTACTCTTGTTGGACGAAGCAGTAAACCCCTCCACCCGTTCAGCAGTGGTAGCAGCATTAATGGGAGCAGTAACTTCTTTAATTGGAAAATCCTTTTGTTGGCTGGGTAGTGACACCTCCTGAGTCCTATCGTCTTGGCTTATAGCAAGTTCAGAGCAATAATGGTGGCTATCATTGCCCTTAGTGGACAGATCTATAGGATGAGGGAAAGGGGTTGAGAGCTTCCATCAGGGTTGAGAGCTTCCATCAGGGTTGAGAGCTCAGATTCTTTTTATAATTGTTATCATCTTTTGTTGATGTTTTTATTTTCGTTGTCTACTTTTGGAAACAATCTGTCTGGAATTCCCGTTATACAATCGGTTATCCAAATTGAAAGATTTTAAGAGGAATCTCCAACTTTTGAATAAATATGTTGTGGGAACATTTTAAAGATAAAAGAAACGGAATTTGAGGTCTGCAACCTTAAAAATCGTAGAGAATAAGTCCCATTTGTTGCATGGAGAAAAGTTCTTCTTCCGGATCAATATTAGAGATAGAGGGAAAAACACAACTGCTAATACTTAGTAGCCAATAAAATCACTACCTCATGTTGCTATTCACCACATTGAAGCTGCTTATACCTATTAGGCCGCCCTGCTTAGGGATGCTAATCGAGTCGAATTTTACGAGCTTGAGTCCGAGTCTGTCAGCTTGTTTTTTTAAACAGGCCTAAAAAATTGTTCAAATTCGGCTTGTTTAAAACCTTGAGTCTAGCCAAACCCGACCCAAGCCTGTGCCAAATCCGAGCAAAGCCTGAATAGCTCTACTATTTTACATATAAATGAGTTGAACTTTGCGAGCTTGAATCGAGCCTTTTAAATTTGTTTATATCTATACCAATGTCTATATCTATATCCATATCTATACTATTTTTAAAAGACTACTAAATCAATTTTTTTCCATAAATACCATCTACCATTTGTACAATGCCAAATTCATCCAGTCTTTTTGATGATCTAGCTTCTCCGTGATATTTTGTTCAACAAAGAAAACCCCTCACGATCATGTGGATATTTATTTGGGTTAATTACAAATTACCCCCTTAACTATGGGTATTGCTACAATTATTTGTTGTAAGTTTTAATTTTGATAAATTGCTCTCTCAAAATTTTCAACCGACCAAATTAACAGATAAAACTAATTGCTTTTGACGTATGAAAACTAACGGAATGTGTTAATTTATAAATATTTGAAAATTAATTGGGAAAAGTTGTTGAAATTGAAACCTCATAGAGTTAATTATAAAAATATCCAAAGTTTATGAGAATAATTTATAATTAACCATATTTATTATATTCTCCAAATAAATGCTCACAGCTCACTCCAAATGCTCTCTCTCTTCTTATACTCTCTCCAAACGCCCACCTAACCTCTAAATAAATTTTTTTTTAGAAGAAAAATTGGGGACAAGAGCGACCAGCAGGTAGTGATCTTCCTCGAGCATGACCATGAGGATCTCTCCTGTTGTGGAATGTTCGGTTAGTCATAGCTACAGACCTCTTTGGAATAGTCCGTCACCATACCACCACCAAAATACTAATGAGTAAAGCATGATGATCTTGTAGATTAATTCCTACTTGCTAACCTTTTGAGAGTCAAAAAAATGACTCAAAACGTGCGCATCTTACCATTAGACCACCTAGTGCCAACTTTCTAGAACTAGCTGGAGCTAGACTGGCACATGGATGGAAGCTTCGTAAAGCATGCAACGTGGATATGAAGCTCTTTTGTGCGATTGGTCTGGTGACAGCACCACTGGCTTAACAATGTGGGCTAAGTAGTCTATTGAAAATATTTAGATAAGTATTGCTTTGAGTATATGAGAGATAATCATTACACTTTTTAAAGTAATTTTAGTTTATTCACCTTCTTCTCTAAAGTTTACATTTTATATTTTTTAGTTTGTTTTGTTTACACTTTGCACCACAACAAGTTTGTTTAATTCTGTTTAATTCCCGGGAAGTTTGTTCACCACCATCATGTTGTGGTGCAAAGTGTAAACAAAGCAAACTAAAAATTATAAAATGTAAAATTTAGAGAAGAAGGTGCACAAACTAAATTTTTTTTTAAAATGTAATGATTACACAAAAACTCTCAAATCTCTCTACCCGATATCTCTCTCGTTTAGTCAATGCAATACCTATCTAAATATTTTAATAACAATGTTATGTATTTCAAATTTTTAATCTAAATTTTCATCTTAAATCAAGAGAAATCAGTAGATCAATGAATCCCATTTAAAAAATTTGATGAGATTCATTCATCTAATGATCTCTTTTTATTTAAGATAAAAATTTGGGTTAGAGATTTAAGATATGTAGTATTTTCCATATTTTAAATATACTACTCGGCTGACATTGTTATGCCGGCGTTGTCACCAGACCAATCATACAAAAGAGCTTCATATCCACGTTGCATACTTCATGAGGCTTCCATCCATGTGCCAACCTAGCTCCATCTCGTTCTGGAAAGTAGGCACTTCAATTGTTCAGACAGCTACCACTCTTCCAAATGCTGCTGTAATTTTTTAGAGACCACCATAATAAAATTACAAATTATGTTTTTAACACATCAATCATGGGTTACTGGTCACCGGAGGTTTGTCGTCAAGCTTCCACAATTTTCTTCCCCATATAGCCACCCACCTGTGGAAGAATGTTACAATGAAGGCAGCTCCCAGAATGATAAATGGGATGTGTACTTCTGAGATACTAGCAATTGCAAATCCGTAGGCAATCATTATCGAACCCATAGAAATTAGAAGCTCCTTTTGAAATGGAAATCCAACAGTGATATAAGTTATGATACTGAGTGAAGCAGTAAGCCCCAAGGTGTTTGCAAACACGAAAGATAATGTTTCGAAATTCGAGACCAAAACAGCTGAAGGTGTGCGAAGATCCCCTGATGAGGTCTCTGATTCCAGTTCTAGGATGCCACTCGGAGGGTTCACGCCTGCTTGAAAGGTGGCCGTGGCAATCAAAGCAGCCACTACTAGCAGTGCTTTACGTGCTTCACTTGGTGAATCTCTTTCTTTTTGAAACTTGAAGTATTTGAGCCAATCCTTGGAAGATTTTGATTGAAGTACTCCATTGTTGGCTTGTTTAGTTTCTGCAGGATGCTGAAGACAAGTTGTGGAGACAGTATTAGCATGTAAAGCACTACGTGCTCCGGCAATTTGAAGGATTTCTCTCAGGTGGAGATCCTTGGGA
>CM042191.1:3771988-3785054 GCA_023539305.1 Ilex asprella
TTCAAGCAGGCCTCAACCCTCCAAAGGGCATCATGGATCTGGAATCAGACACCCCATCTAACACAGCTCCTAGTCCACGAGGAATGGTAGTATATGCTCGGACCTCTGTTTTGGAGACTAATCCTGTAGCATTTTTTTTTGTGTTTGCAAACACCTTGGGGCTTACTGCTTCACTCAGCAATATCACTTGATCAATGCTACATGGACTTAAAAAATTGACTTGATAATTACAATCATTGATTTCACTGTAAGTCCCAGTATTTATTGGGATCTACTACCTATTTAATGGTTGAGATTATCAAGTCAATTTTTTAAGTCTACTTTTTAAGTCCATGTAGCATTACTCAATTTAGGAAATATTTCCCCGACATCTTTTTAATTTATTATATCTTCAAGGACACCTCTTCTATTTTTTAAATCTTCATTGACATTCCCTGTATACAATTTTACTAAATTACCATGATATATTTTAGGAAAAACTTCTTTCTCATCCCCTCTAGATTGATATATATTTAATGAGACTCTCTTTATTTTTTGAATTTTTTTCGTATTAAAATTCAGGTCGATTAAAATTCAATTTGAGCCATTTATTTTTTTTTAATCGGCTCAAATTAAATTTTAATCAACTTGCATTGAATTTTAATCAGCTCAAATTATGTAAAAAAATATAAATTTTAATCAATTTGAATAGAATTTTAATTAACATGGATTTAAATAAGTAAAAAAAATATAAATTTAATCAACTCGAATCAAATTTTAATCATCGTTAACAGCTCAGGTTGAGCTCAAATCAGCTTGAATTTTAATATGTAAAAAAATAAATTTTAATAAGTTCAAATTTTAATACGTAAAAAAAATATATAATAAGCTTGAATCAAATTTTAATCGGTTCAAATTTTAATATGTAGAAAAATAAATTTTAATGAGCTCAAATTTTAATTTATAAAAAAATAAATTTTAATTGGCTCGATTTTTAATCGAATTTTATGTATAAACATTGTTTGGAGTTTATGTAAGGGCAATTTTGATATTTTGTGTGAATTTTTGCTGTTAAAAATGATAGTTTAACGATAGACGATTCAGTGATGTTTAAATATAAAATAAAAAAAGTGTCAGTGATATTTTAAATAACTAGTTGATGTACACGTGCGTTGCACGTGAATTATTTTGAGAAAAAAAAAATATACATTATAATCATGTGTCACTTTTTCTAGACACATATATCATCATATCTCATCTTATTGTTAGTACACTTGAATATCATCTCAAAATTTGGTAGCCATCTATATTGGAGATCCCCAAAATTCTTTTGTCCTAGATTGGATCTTTTATGGATCTGACTGGCCTGATTTTCTTTCCTTTTTTTTTTTGGTGATTCAACAGTAATGTCGGCCCAACTGTTATAGAATCGGGATGAGCCAAGCAAAGACAACTCAAAAAATTATTCAAATTCCAGCATGCTATACTTTTCAAAATTCATAAAAGTACTACCTCCATCAATTTGACAAATTCACTTGTTTGTCATGATTCTCACGACAAAGTCGATGTGAAATTTACTGGAATCACACGTCTAATACATATTTATGTACCAAATTCGAAATGACATCACAACACTTCATAAAGATTATATTAGAGTCCTTTGTCCTCATACATTTCACGCATTCTACCCTAAACATAAGTTTGAAGCCGTGCAGCCGTGATGATGACATGATCAATCTATTAAATTACAACTAACAGTCATGCAAATACATATGCCTCTTCCTTTCTTTTTTGGATGAATAGGGTAGTTTAGAAGGCGTTTTTCTATCTAAGGTCCCCCGGAGCAAAGGTTAGGTAGGTAAGATGGGCCCTGTTACTTCTAACTATGTGTCGTGCGGCTCCCGCGAGTGAAGGCGAATGAAGGGAAGCTGAAAGAGCTCACCCATTAATTATGCTCAAAAAAGGTCTCCACAAGGCAATACATAAAAGAATACCCATAAAATAATGCCACACAAATTCACATCACATGAAGATAAATATAATTTGGTGAATAACAAATAAGCCATTAAAATGGTATTAGCAACCAACAATGAGAAGCTCAGGCATAAATTAAGAACTCTAAAGAAGAGGCCAAAAGTATTTTTTATAAATCGAAAAGATCTTTACATATGTTTAATTTTGGTAACAATCACTAAAGCCACTTTCCCACAACTAAAGGAATCACTGAAGCCTATATGTCAGAATTAGTTTATATTGCATTTATGTGTGTATATATATATATAGAGAGAGAGAGAGAGAAAGAGAGAGAGGGAGAGGGAAAACGAAGCTAGCATGTTTTAGAAATGAAGTTCACTAAGAAGGAGGGATTGCAGGCTTCTCTCTTTCAAATCATCCCAAATAACTCTTTTTAGATGGTCAACCCCTAGATACCAACTTCATATTCATTGATAGGACCTCATACCACATCTTTAAGTTATCCAAAATCACATGGTATATGAGGTCAATGCCATACATAGAATCCATGGCACAAGAGTTATCTGCAAAATAGTTCTAATCATATTGTTAAAGCTATGAATGATGTTTCCTCTACTATTCCTTCATTCTCATGTTCTCAGTTACCTCTCATGAACCAATTTTAACGTTGAAAATTTTTTATATGTATTTTTCTAAGTCATTCATTATAACTAATAATATCCTTAGCTTGAATTTGTTATGTATCTAAGATTGACAGCCTAAAAACTTATAATTGGAATGAGAATTGTTTTAGTCATCTCAGTTCTCATTTGGGTCCAAGTTATGTGGTTGAAATTCCATTTAAATAAATATTATAACAACAATTTTTAACGTAGTCAGTGCACAAAGGAATGTAAGATCAGTGCAACCGTGAGAGATTGTCCTGCATATTGACCAAATAATTAAATCGACAATAGGAGATATATTATTTTTTTGTTGTATATATATAAGGACGTCTTGGACAAGTCAATAACAGATTGGTAATAATTCAATTCCACATCAATAGTTCAATAACAGGTTGGTTGTAAAATCCCATTTCAAATCAATGAGTCAATTAACACTTAAAATTGAAAAGACAATGGCATGAGGCTAAGACCATGAAAGTCTAATTGCTTGGTCCCTTTGTGTCAATGGTAAGACCAGAAAGGGTCACAGTTCATAAGTTCAAGTTAAGGTGTTCATGTTCATGCATTTAACTTGCTGAACGATTAGACTGAATGCTTTTACAACAATCTAAGTGTTTGTCATGGAATAACTGTAGAACAGAACCTGTAGGCAATATATTAAAATTTAGAAGAAGAGGATTACCATTTAGTGAAATGCCTTGTAGTCGAACTTGGATGAAAAGACCTCTTCCCCACCAAAATAGAACAATGTCTAAGGTCTTGAAATCCTTTTCGCAAAACATTTGACCCGGTGATTATGTCTCACCTTTATTTATCTAATTTCGAGTTCAACTCATCAAACTTGGAATTTATCTCAGATGACACATTGTCCGCAGCCCAAAGCCATTACTGTTGTTTAGAAAAGAATCAAATATGTAAGCAAGAAATCCTGACTTCAAGCTTAATACCAAAAAATTAAAGGAGAATCAATTGCTTACATTTAAATGAAAATGAAGAAGCTCTGCTTAGTCCTACAACAATTTCAACACGATTTGGAAGGGAAATCTGAGACATAACAAATAAATTACACCACAATAGGAACACACTCCAATGGTGTCCCAATCCTGTTCATCTTGGTGATACTCACAACGAACCAAAATATTGAGTTGTCGTCAAATCCACATAATCAACACTCATGGAACAGAGCAAATATTTGATCATGAGTTTCGTAACCGCAAATTAAAAAAAAAATAAGGTTGGCAAGGATTAAAGAACCAAATTAGTGTGACATGTTCAATATTACACATGCAGACAGATGGGCATGGCTTAATGGCCCACATTAAGAACTTCCACGTCCAAAATTGGGGCGATCCGACAATCATGTTGTGGGTGGAGAGAGAGAGAGGTGTTGCTTCTCATATGGTAAAACAATCTTTTTTGAAGAATGAAATTAGGTAGAGTGTTTCAATAATTCAAACCATGTTGCTTTTCCCATAGGATCATCTATACCACCTGTTCCCTACATGATTAATCAAAATATATGCACACCATTCACTTTAAACAAGGAAAATATCACTTCATACAGAATGTTCATGTTTATATGCATAACCAAACAATGCACTTGTCATGCATAGAAGAATTATTTCATATCCACACAATGACATCAACAAGAAAAACCTTTCTAAGAACCTCCACTAAGTTTGAAAAAGAGATGCATTAGGAAATAACACCTATATCTCACAGATCATACACTGCGGGTAGCTTCTTTTATATCTTGCAAGGGTTAGAAAACTTCAACTCAATAGTAGGTGTGGATGTTGCACATGTAAGTGTGTCAATTGTGATATAGCAGAATTCTTACAATTCTCTAGAAGAATTTATGCTTGTCCTATAACTTGGCTATCACTAAATTCATGAATATACTACCATGCAATTTCAGAAACTAAAACTTCTTGAATCATTAAACTGTTGGCTGAACAGATTGACCTTGTTCTTTTGCTTCTATTATTGTTGTCCAATATAAACCTATACGAGAATTTCATTGCAGTCAATAAACATACAAGAAAAGGACAGTGTTCTAGCGCAGAAACCACATACAAAACCATAAAACACTATGTGCAAAATATATAGTTGAAGCAGTGAGAGAAACAGTACCTCTTCAAACTTTCACAATGCACATAGGGAGAGTGATAGGCTCAACTCAAAGGAGCAGGAAATCACACTCTAAAACCAATGAAAACTTTTTACATAATCTCAATTCCAACCGAATCTATGAAGAAATGAATTGGAAGATCCTTTGGAGTGATTGGTTGAAATTTCGAGCTTCACATTCGCTTTTTCAAATATCAGAGAAAAATCAAACTCCAATCACTTGTCTCTTCAAGCAATTGTTTGAAAGAAGATACATAGAGGTTTCCAAAATAAAATTTGAGCTCAGTTCCAAGCCTTCTCAATAGTAGTTAAATTTCATGGCTCTCTTTAATTTTAACTTTTACCAAATAAAACTTCCAACATTTGAAGGGAAATTTTGGCACTTTGGATTGGTTTTGCCTATGACCGAAGCAAATGTCAAGCCAAAGCTTGAAAAATAGTGTTGTACGCCCAAAGATTATCCAAAAATATCCTTGTAAACATTTTGGAAAGTATATACATGCAACCCTGTAAACTAATAGATTTAAACTATTTTTTCTTTCAGTTATTATACATCTTTGTGAATTTGAGCATTTCATGAACAATTAAGAAGCAAAGAGATGTGGAGTACATCTATGTGCATTAAAAAGGACTGGAGTGGAGAAATAGGTGAGACCTTGCTTATTAATTGTAAATAAAATAGCACTCTTGAATGAGATCTAACCAATTATTCTTGGGATAAAGCTGTGTTGCATAAATTTTTTATCAAATTTTGTATCCTAAGTAATGTGTCAAAATTTCATGCATTGAATATTTGGTAGAGTTAGTAGACCCCACCAATCTAACCACTTGCATTGATTTGAGAACAATAATTTGATCAGCATAACATTGCTCTTATTCTTGCCTTAAGCTACTTGGAATTTACTTTTTCTTTAGTTTCATAATCTTACAAAACCCCAAACTAACGAAAAAGGTAAAAGAGTGTTGCATTGAGGGCAAGAATTTTGATATTTTATTGAATGTGGTCAATGCCGTTCAAGTAGGAAAATTTAGGAGATTTTATTGTATTTTCTCGTTTAATTAAGAATCCATTTCATTTTTTAGTTTAATTAAAATTTTATTTTATTTTATTTCCTGTTGTACTTAAGATTCTAGTTTTCTAGTTTGATTAGATTTTTGCTATTATTTAAACAATTGTTAGCCTTAGGGCTCGATAACTTTTTGATGAATTAATAAAGTATTGAGAGAGTTGTCTCTTTTTTTTCCTAATTATTCTGGTATTCTGAGTAATCAACAGATTTTAACAGGTTTAGAATATGAATCTAAACTGGTATTTATGCGTCAATCAACAGTTTAGGTTCATTATATCTTTTTGTTCATTATCTACCATCAAAGATTTACTAACTGGCTAAAATTTTCAAAACTGTTTCTATGAAAACCTTCAGGTTTTGGATGAAATTTATCTGTTGAAATTTCACAAGAATGAATTTGGGCAACCTACTCTCTTGAATGATCATATTTTTATTTTTATTTTTTTTGGTATTGAAGAATCGTCCTAACCACGAGTTTTTTTGGAGTTCAGCGTTCGTCAATGTTCCCATTAGTTCAACTTCTATGCTATTTCATTGAAGCATGTGCAATTACTTGTGAACCAGAGAGTCAATTGCTTTCTTTTTTTGGTACATTACAAGAGTAAATCAACAACTAAATTGATCTCTTAGGATACTGAGTTACTATCTATATCTGTATATAGCAGGCTCCCCAGTTCTAGTGGGGGATCTTTAAGCTCAATGAAATTTTCTTCTTGTTGGACTCCAGGGTTAATTAACAGGTCCGCACACCGATTGCTTTCCCTCAAAGTGTGTAATATGTGAACTCTGTTGAGTTCACCTCCATCAGATGCTTGCACTTTCCTATAAGGGCTCTGTTAGGATGAACCTCATATTGGTCATAATCAATAAATTTGGAAGCCTCAAGGCAACCAGTCTCACCCATCACTGGACTAATCCCCTTCCTTAGAATGAGTTCCTGCCCTTTGAGGAAGCCCAAAATTCAACTTAGAGTGTTTTTTTTTAAAAAAAATATTATATATTTTTTGCCCAAACCCAAGCCCGAGGCCTGCCGGGTCGTGGCATGGCGAGGCGGGCAGCGTGCATGTATGGTAATCAAAGTAGTGTAAGCACTCACTCCATGCACAAAAGTATGGTACCCCTTGGTTCAACTTAGAGTGTTCGTAAAATCAATTGTTGCGAAGATGAGCATTAGATCCCCTTGATTATGTGGAAAAATTTTGACCGTTTCTTTCAACTCCATCACTCATTGATTGTCTTTGTCATCAGACTTAAACTTGTGATGTTTGAACTTCGTCAATAATAAAATCAATGAAATTATAAGAGAAGAAAATATTTTACATATCATGTTATATAACTTATAAAGAGATTAAAAACAAAAGATATGTGGTATTGAGAATTATCTTTTTGACACAGTATTCTAAGAAACCTTTTTTTTTCCAACTCATAAGTTGGAGACGGAAAACTTATTTTAGTTGTTTTTTTACAGATTTTTTTTTTAAATTAGAATTTTTTATAATTTAAAATTTAAAAATTCTACTTTCAATTAACTATGCAAGAGATTAACAGGATTGCCATAATATCCACTAAGAAAGATATTGGTAAAATCTGAATATAAAAGGCTGACCAATAATTTTATAGGATAAAAATCAAGACAAATAATATCTAAATATAATTTTAGCAAAATACATACTTATTTATAATAAATTTTGAAGGGCCCCGAACTTCAAACAGCCTCCAATTCTATTGGGTCTCCCAAAGGGAATGATTAAATCAACGACTAAGATATTCGGAGATGAAGTGCTTCACAAGAATTTGACTCCTTTCTCATGCACTGCACTTCTTGACCGGAGAGAGACTCATTCTCTACGCTGTTAAAAGTACTATTTTGAAGTTTCTATTTTTGTATTTAGACATTGTCTTTAGTTTGACAGTTTAAACACCCTTCTTACAGTGGGTTATATATAGAAGACAGTTCAATGGTTTGTTTCCATACATAATCATAATCTTCTCTAACCAATAATTTCTTTTACCTTAGCTAAGGCCTCCTTTTAGTTTTGCATGCAAGATCAAAAAATGGATAGTAAAGTACTGTTTGAAGCTGCTTGGGAAGGAAATGTTGAGGTTCTCCATAAAATGCTTAAAGAAAATCCAAGTGTTCTTATTGATGTTGCGCTATCATCTTCAAGAGAGTCTATTCTACATGTTGTAACGAAATCCAGGCAGCTTGATTTTGAGCACAAGCTTATAAACCAGGATCGTGAACTAGTCAAAGAATTAAGTAAAGATGGATTTCGGCCTCTGGACATAGCTTCAACAATGGGGAACTTCTAATTGGTGAGGGAACTTGTGAGAAACAAACATGAAATTTGTTGTCTGAAAGGGAGCTTTTGAGCTATCCCATGGACTTTAAAAAAAAAAAATCTCAAATAATAGTGGTTTTGAAAGTAATTCTCAAATACAAATAGTTTTTAAAAACGTCAAACGAACTGACGTTATTAGGCTAAAGATGTCAAATGAATTGACGTCTTTATCCTAAAAACGTCAATCCATTTGACGTTTTTTAGTCTAATACTGTAGTTTTAGCCCACGAGCTTAAAAATATCAAACCGTTTGACGTCTTTATAATAGATGTCAAGTCTTTAACCCTCACCTCTAAACATTTTTTTTTTGGAGCAAAACCTCTAAACATTTTAATTGTAGTGTAGCCGCCATCCCATTTCAATTGTAGTGTACTAATCTTTGACCGAGTAATAAATGGGTTTATTTATATCTAGTTTTAATGTATATAATTATCGTAACTGTCCATTAGTTTAAATAATTATTATAACTACCCTTAATTTTTATCTTGTGTTTTAATTTAGTCCTTAGTTATAGGTTTTTTTTGCCTTTTTTATGAATAAAATGTGAAATGTTTATTTATTAAAAGAAATTAATTGATAAATAAATTGTGATATTTTAATAATATATAATTTTTTTTTGTTATTTATTTATAAATGTAATTACATTCAATAAATAAATTTTGTTCCCCATCTTCTCTAAAGTTTACATTTTATATTTTTTAGTTTGCTTTGTTTACACTTTGCACCACAACGTGATGGTGGTGAACAAACTTCCCAAGAATTTTTTTTATTATCTTGTCCAAATAAATGCCCACAGCCCACTCCAAATTTCACCGCTCTCTCTCTTCTTATACTCCCCCCAAACCCCCACTAGCCTCCAAATAAATACACATAACCCATGCTAAATTAACCTTTTTCTTAGTACGCATTTTGGGATTTAATGCATGAAGTTGCAATGCCTATAATAAATTTCAATTCCCGCAATTCCAATACTTTAAAGTGGCATTTGAATCACTCTAAGGTGTTTTCCCTCTCTCCTTTGTAACTCAACACTCTGTCCATCTAGCGATTTCGAAACCAGCCGCTTATTCTTGGTATTGTTCTTCCACTAATTTTCTCTACTACAAATACATCTTTGTTTTTTATTTTAACATTATAAAGGACGCAGACAACATTAAACTTTGCCAGAAGAAATCCAACGCTAACACTGTGTATTGGCGTCACGGAAACAACAATGTGCTAGTCAAACAAGTACTCAATCATCCGACACTGAATTCCCTCTCTATGTCTATGTTGTTTATATTCTTTGTTTTTGTCTTTTCACTTATTTAGCATATTGTGGTTTTTGTGATACATAGAATTAGAGTTTGTGCACAATTCTATAATACAATAAACTATTTTTAATAATTTTTTTACGTTTCTTTTCCCGAGTTGCTTGCACATAATGGTTTATTGCTCATTAAGTAATAAAATAAAATTATACTGATAATTTAGTTGATATGTATAGATTGTTGATTGTCTTTCAAAATACAAACATTAGCAAAAGTGGACTTGACCATTTATTTTAACACAGAATATCGGAAAAATGTGGAGGAATTTGGTGCAGTAGATGGGTTGTGAGAAAATTCCCAATTTGCTACGTTCTTAGTAACCTTGCACACATGATATGAATTTTGTGAGAACTTTGCAGTTTTGTTTTGGATTTTTGAGAATTTAATTTTTTATGTACATTTCGGTGAATGGACTGATTGATTGTGGTTTGACATTTTAATTTGTTAAAGTATGCAGTTGGCTCAACAAAGATTCTGAATAGTTGTTAAAATAAATTGGGATTATTGAATCTTCTAAATTTAGCATGTCTATTGTCAATTCACTCAATATGATGTTACGGGGCGTTGGCGCTAAAACAAACAATGGGTGGCCCAACCCAATTGAGCTTTGACGAAAATATTATGTGAAATCCTATAAATATTTATACAGTAAAAATAATATTATTAAATAATTATTAAAATATATTTATTTATAAATTAATTGTTTTATCCTTTGAGTTATAACATACTAATTCAAATTTTAAATTTAAATTTTATAAATAAAAATTGTGTTAATCAAAGTCAAATACAGAGATCAAATACAATGATACATACTATTTGTTTAAGATAAAAGAGAAACATAATTTAAAATTAGTTTGATTAGTAAATGATTTTTTTTTTCTAATAAGTTGAGTAGTCCTAAAATAAATGAGATATCTATAATATAAAACAAAGTAAGCTTTAATAAATTCATCTGATCATCTCAAATAGACTTATTCAACGATCACCAAAATCTCTCTCAAAATCATTCAAATTGATTTTTTTCCCTAAATTCATCTCTTTTCACTTACGTTGCACCGTGTCTTCTCAGGAGGTTACCCCTAGTTGTTAGATATCATAGAAAAAATGAGCTATTTTTAAATAAAAAATATATATAGTGCAGTACTTATACTCATTTAATTTTTTAGCCATCTTGTGCATCATAAGCAAAGTTATTAAAAAATGACCTCCAATTTAATTTATACAAATGTAAAATTATTATTCGCACTTATTATACGAAAAACTATTAATTTCAATAATAAAACTGCAAAGTGATAATATACATAATATAAATATCAGGTGAGATAAAAGAATAAGTTGAACTTTAAGGCTCTAATTTTTTTTTTAAAGAAGTTCTAAAAAATTTTACAAAGTAATGTTAGTTGCGTTTAATTTGAGGACCAAGTACATTACATAAATAGTAAATTTTGTTTAAAGTTAGCACTCACTATTAATTCAATGATTAAAATATATTCTAAAATTTTAATTATATATCAAAGTTTATTTTATTTTTGGGGCCCCAAATTGTTATTTCAATTTAGGGACCCTAAGCAATGGCCTAAAGGTTGGGCCGACACTGAAACAAACAGTTTGATGATTGACATTTGTGCTATAAGAAATGATTCATAGTTTTGTTGATGTCCACGAGGAATTTATGGGTAGACACATGAAAATGTCATAGCCAAGGTCATCAGACAAATATATGGTGAAGTGACGACGTTCTTGCACATGCCAATGAAAATCAAACACCTTTTTAGACCAATCTCCACTGTGATGGTTGGAGAAAACAGGAAAATTATGGTCATTAAATGGTAGATATTGAGATTAGGCTTTAACTATCATGTTAGTCTTTTGGGTTTTGGTGGGTCAACTTTAATTTGGTTACTTGTAAAAGACTATATGGATGTGAATTTCTATCTAGATCCTTTTTGCACTATTTCTTGAATTAGGAATAGCTTTAATTATATAAAAAGAAATTCTTTTTGTGTATAGTTTTTATTTGTTTTCTGTATTGAAGTGGTTAAATGTCATACCATTATAGCAAGAATTATGCACACAAACTGCCTTATAATTTGGTTTTTATTCTTAAAAATTTGGTTTGTTCTAATCAGCTTTTTCGTTTTAGTTGTAATTAGAATGTTTGATATGTATTCTTGAAAATTTACTTTTCTATGATGTTTTTAAGTTTCCTTTTTGGTTGTGATTGGGGGCAATTTTATATAGGCTAAAATTTGCTTATTTTTTATTGCCTCTTAAATACTATCCATGTACCAATTTTATCTATTATTATTTTGTTTATTGTCAACATGCCATCGATTTTAACATGGGGAATGGAAGTGAGTGTAAAGTTTAGAAAATGGAAAATGATGAATAATCTGTGATGCTTACACACACTTTAAACTGTTATAAGCTTCCCCTATGCATGGATCTGAAGCAAAGAATACAAACAAGGCACACATTGAGAAGTAGAGTTGATTTACCTACTACTAAGACCTAGCCTTTCAACCACACAATAAACATGTATCTGTGGGTCACAAGCATGAAAATCAAGTTTATGGTGTGAATTTTTTGACAATGAATATGATAATTGGGTTTGTGTGGTTACTAAGTGAGTTGAATAGGGGGTGATTTTGTGTTATATGTTCATTTAATATCTGATTTAGAATGGGGTTTTTGCATTTAGGTCAATTATGAATTTATTTTTGTGTTGATTTTGTTTTTTCAATTTTGGGTGGATAGTTTGCAATTTTAGGGGTATTCTTTGCAATTTAGGTATTAAATTTAAGTTTTAATGCTAGTTAGTGTGTTTTTTGCAATTAAGAATTTCTTTTAACTTAATTACAGTGAATCTATGTTGGGTGTTGATCGGTGCCAATAATACTATACATGTAAGGTATTTGATAAAATGAGCTATTGTAATATATGTGGTTATGATGGGTTTTGAAAGTGGTTGCTTTGGATGGTGATGAATGCTGACATGTAGAACAATCTTTGGGTGCAATTTTTATACTTGTCTTGCGTACTGCATTTGGCTAAAATTGGTTGTCGTGGACATTACTAACTTGGTAAAAAGTGGTGAAGTTTTTTCTTTTGGTTCCATCACTGGAGTGGTGCCAAACCCCAATCCATGTGTATACCCATTATCAGAATTTGCATGACTTGTTTTTATAGGGTCAGGTTATGAATTTGCTTTATTTATGTTGGGTATCGTTGTAGTTGTGTACTATTTGCAAATTGAGCTATAAGAGTGACATGTTTGGATTAGGCTCTGAAGATATTTATTTTTGTAAGCCTTTTTCCCCTTCTTTGATTTCTTTCCATTATAGTTAAATACTCCTGATGGATTGAATTGATTTATATTCTCATTATAGATTCATTGAGTTTGAGTTGTTTTATTTTTTTTCTTCTTTTATTGAACATGTGAATTTGTAGACCAGACATATGTTTGTTTTGTAGTTGTTCCTCATAACATGGAATTTGCTTAGATTAACCCTAAAAATTTTGGAGCTTCAAAAAAGAATATTGGTTGGTCAAGTTTCATTACTCATAAAAATAAACAATCTGCCCATTCAAATTTA
>CM042191.1:3785154-3803704 GCA_023539305.1 Ilex asprella
AGAGAGAGAGAGATCAGTTTCAATCCAAATGATAGAGGATGTTTATTTCTTCACTTTATATGTAAGATTTAATTCTTAAAACACTAACTATTAATAAAATATCAAAAGCAACCCTTGAGACATTTGGTTCATAAATGTATAAACAATATGTCGAACCACATATAACATTGTCTTTTGTTTTTTATTTTTTTTTCTATCTTCAACCTCTATAACATTGTAAAAAAAAATTCATAATATCTTTAATCTCGTTCAGGAATAGGACAAATGACCTTTTTATACCACTATGTTGTAAGATATTGCGAACAAAGTGAATTTAGATAAAAATCCGATCTATAGACTAACACAAGGTAACGACGACGAAGACATTCCTTACAACACTTAAAGATATATACCAATGACATGCAAACATATTAACCATTGCTCCCGGTGTTAAATCAACATATACAACTACAATTGAGCTCAAATGAACAATATTAGTAATACAAACCTTCTTTTAATACATGTTCAGATCATGAGTAACAGTGAAGCAGTATAACAAAACTGTCTACTACATGAAGCACCTTCCCACCATCAAAAGAAAAACATAAAAAGCGAGGAACTCATATCATCTAAACAAGAACTAATACTCTTAAATCACCTCTTAATTACCTCAATAATTTAAATTCCTCAACTTGGTTTCCTAATAGGGCAAATGACACCCAAATGCATTTAAAAATTAAACCGGTGACGATGACCCATTATCGTACATATATCCTTACATATTTTTCCACAAAAAAAAGGAACATAGAAAAATTAAACCGATGACAATGAATTAAAACAATTCATTCTTTTGATTCACTTTATATATATTTTTCCTTTCTATTTATGGAATTTCATCTTACCTTCCCATAAAAAGACAATAACCCATTATCATACTTGTATCCTTGCATATTTTTCCACAAAAGCAAAACGAACATAGAACAAAATTGACCGAAACCGTCATTCTTAGAATGAAGCTCTCCGGTTTCATTCTTAGATAGTCACCTCTGACCACATGGGCGGCGGGGCGGCGCCAAACTTTTCATGGGAGTAATTTAAAATCCTAATATTGACATTATTTTTATAAACAGAATAACTAATGATAATTTTATAGGTCTAATTTCATTAAAAGAATCTTTTAATTTAAATTTAATAATAAAAAATTTATTATCTATTATAGCAAAAAAAAAATGGACAACAATAAATCAATAACCAAAGTCCTACTAATTGAGTAATAATAAATAAATAAAGAGAAGTGATAAAATTGAAGAAATAGTTTATGCATAATCCCTCGCAACCACTCCGATAAAATATCATAATATCCCATTTTCATTAAAAATTTAAAACTATTCATTCAATTAACTGGATAAACGTTGATTGAATTCAAAAACGAAATCAAAAAAGTTGAAGAGAAAGAAGACAAAAAAGAGATAAGAAGAGAATGAGATAGCGTAAAGAGAAAAATTCAAAGGAAGCGACGTTTGTAATACATCGTGTATATAACATATATTTATCAAGTTCGTGTGACATTTATTTGGTATTAGTGCCAAATTAATTATTTGAAGGAACTAATAATTCATCCATTTATCACTCAATTTTGTTAAAGTTAAACCTCTACTAATTCTATGTCAATTTCATTGGTAATATTTAGAATCGTGAAGACTAAAATTAGTTTATCACATTTATCTAAATAAGAAAATTTTCGTGAAAAATACGGACACAAGGACAGAGATGGGGAGGCCAAGTTGGAACGAAGAGTCAAAGAAGAAGACCGTGGAAAACAAGGCTACCAAAATTATGTTTTGATGGTTTTAAAATTACACTAACAAACACTATATTTTATAAAAAATTTGGTGGAGACAGGGTTCAAAAAATTTTAAAATTTTCAAAATTTTATCAAAGTTCCAAGTTTTTAAAAAATTCCAATGGGAGCAGCTACCCCCATTAAAGAACCGCCACTGTTTGAGCGGGGCAATAATAAGTGACCATAATTTTTTTTGGGAAGTCTAAAATTTGGTCAGTGTAACATTATTCAAATTTAAAATATACTATCAATTGTCAAGTTTTGTCCCCGAAACGCCATTGGGTTGGTTAATTCCATCGGAGAATTACATTGTCTACTTAATTTGGACAAGCCAGTTGGAGGGTTCGATACTGATTGAATGTTGACTATGAAGCTTTGATGCAGACACTATGTTTGTTTGTTTGTTTTATTTTTTGGGTTGGGGGAGGGGAACGGGAAGGGAAAAGGGAATGAGGTTGTAACCCGTAATAGTTTGTGGACGAAAGTGAGTCTTAATCATTGGGTTACTTCTTCATGTCAATGCAGCCACTATATGCCCACCACAGGGCCTGTTATTCATGTTAAATATAAATCCAATTTGAAAACTTTCTATCCGAATCCGTTTCAATTATCAAACAGATTCAATTTTTAGGATTTATATTCGAATTCATTAAAAGTCAAATATACAATACAAATACTTGACCATATTCGATTATGTAATCAACACCAGAATTCTAACTCAATCTTATCAAAAAAATCACTAAATTATATTGTCTATTTTTATAAAATTCGGATGAGATTATTATCGGATTAGACATTAATAAATCCAAATCCCCATTCTTGAATATCATATTCAAATTTGGATAATCAATCAAAAAATATTGAGAAAATTTCAGTCACATCCCTTCTAATTTATCATATTTTTAAAGATACGCCTCTATTTTTTAAATCTTCATTGACACCCTTGTCAGATTAAAGATTTTAATTATAATATAATTTTACTAAATTACCCATGATATATTTTAGAAAAAAAATTCATCCACACTCTCTCTAGATAAACATGTCTTCAATGAGACTCTCTCTATTTTTAAATTTTTTTATGTAAGGTATAGACAGAGAATGTGCTCCCTGTTTGAGGAAGGTATAGACAGAGAGAATAAGAAATTTTTTTTTTTTTTTGAGCAAAAGGGAAGAATATATATTCTTACTTGAACATAGACCCAAGCTTAGATCTTTTTGAATGTCAATAGTCTTACGGGGAAATGAGTTTTTCATTTATAGTTTTTTTTTTAGGGCAAATATTTAGGGGATGACATAAACATTGCCCTTTTACATAACCGGATAAATCAACTAAAAAGGAAAATCTAAATCTAATAATGTTAAAATCCATAGGTTTTCTTTGGTTTTGTCAACTTGAAAATTTTTGTTCTTGATCTTGTCATAATTACAGGTTGAACTTTATCAAGTGCTACAACCAAAGCAAACAACTCCTTTTTTTTTTCTTCTTTAACTCAACCTTATTGAATATTGACAGTAGCTTTTCAGACGAAGCCATAAAAGAATTGAAATCATCTTCTCAAACTACTGTTACCTCCTCTTCATCAGAATAAAAACCTCTTGATTGCTCATGAAGAGAAGATCTCTTAACGTAATCATCATTTGAATAAACTCCTCTTAGCTTCAAGGCCTTTTGAATTTCTTCTGTTGACATACTTGAAATTATCTCCACTTAACTATGAATATTCTTATGGACTGTTGCCAATATTTCTTGAGTAATGGGCTTTGGCACAGGACTATACCTCCAAGCACTGAACTTCTCCCCCAACATACTTCCACACACTGAACTTCATTTATAGTAAATGCGGATACTCGGTTGCTAACTATCGTAATAATATTATTTTATTTTTTTGAATAGAGAGTAATTCTCCTAGTGTTTGGTTATCGTCCATTATTTTGTTTTGAGACTTTATCTATTCCATAATATTTTTTTTTGTATCACGATGTGTAAGTTTTAATCCGAAATTGTTTAATAAAATATTGTATACTCTGGGTTAAGCTCAATCAACTTCATCACACGCATGGTACAATATTAATGATCTAGAACGCTAACTTATAACACACTAGTCTCCACTTTTTTTTTTTTTTGCAAATGAAGCATCAGGTGCTTACTTGTGTATATATAACATTACTTTTGACCATCCAAGCTCCCTGCTACATTGAATGTGTAAGGCCTTTTGTTTTGTATGCTTGATCAAAAAAAGAGTAGCAAAGAAGTGTTTGAAGCTGCTTGTACAGGAAATGTTGAGATTCTCCACAAACTACTTGAAGAAAATCCACTTACTCTCACTGATGTTGCAATATCATATCCAAGAGAGTCTCTTCTACATGTTGCAACTAGGGCTAGGCAGCTTGATTTTTTACGCGAGCTTAAAAATTACGATCTCTGGACATAGCTTTAATGATGGGGAATGTCGAGTTGAGAACAGCTCTTCACCATGCTGCTATGAAGGGAAGGACTCAAGTGATAGATGAATTGCTCAAAACTTGCCCAGAGTGTATTGAAGATGTCACGATTCACGGGGAAACTGCCCTTCATCTTGCTGTGGAAACAAACCAATTCGAGGCCTTTCGGTTCTTGGTTAACTGGCTCGAAAGAGCATCATTAATGGGAGAGATAGCAACGAAAACACAGTTTTACACCTTGCAGCCTCTAGAAAGCAAGTGGAAGTAAGTTCAAGCCTATCACACACTTCCTAGAATCCCCCTTTTTCGGGATTTTGATGTTTTCTTTTTCATTATTTTATCATGTTTGTGACTATTTTCCCTTGTGGGAACTGTTATTTTCATATGACCACAAGAAAAGCTCTGCCTTTTGCTCTTTTCTTGTAACATATTGTAACTAGTTGGCTTTTTGCTGAATTTCTCCGTATCCTTGAGAGACTGACTTATGAGTATACATGTCTCGGTGGTGGTTGTTTTTCGATGGAATGAAAGTAATATGTGCTTACAGAATAACATTTTACAATTTCATTTTTTCCAGATGCAGACCATAGAACTAGTCACCACAAGTAAAAGAATCTTTTGGGACAATTTTTTTACGGCGGATGTATTTGTCGTCACAAAAGACATATTTGAGACAATTCTTTGTGGCGGCTGTGTTTGCCGTCACAAAAACCGTGTTTGTGTTAACATTTGTGGCAGTTATTTTTTCTGCCGTAAAGTGTCATAAACTCAAAAGAAATTTTTGTATTTGAGACAGCTGTTTTTTCTGCCTCAAATAATATTTTATAAATTCAAAAGAATTTTTTATATTTATTGCAGCTATTTTTTTCGTTGTATATAATATTTCATAAAACATTAAAAAACTCTAAAAAATTATATGGGCAACAACTATTTTTCTTGTTACAAATAATATTTTATAAAATTACGTAGTTTAACATCAAAAGACAATTTCTAGTTCAAAAAAAA
This sequence comes from Ilex asprella, assembly GCA_023539305.1. Classification (NCBI taxonomy): domain Eukaryota; kingdom Viridiplantae; phylum Streptophyta; class Magnoliopsida; order Aquifoliales; family Aquifoliaceae; genus Ilex; species Ilex asprella. The sequence goes on from CM042191.1 coordinate 3,790,424, forward strand.
ATTAACTCTACAAAGTCAAGTTTTTATATCAAAATTAGGGGTGTGAATATATGACATGACCTGTTAACACGACATAAAATCAGTGGATTTGAGTTTTCTTTAAACCACATGTTTAGTAAACGAGTGAACCCGTCACGATACGATTATAAACGAATTAGGTATTGGTGAAACCAATTAGAAGAAATGTATACGATATGACTCGTTTATATGTCATTTACATAATTTGACTATTCGTTCAGAGAAATATTGTGTGACCCTCTACTGATGTATATTCTAACTTTTTTTAGTTCTTTATTGTATATATGTATATAAATAATATGTTAGTATAGTAACAATAATTTCTGTTACTGAGAGAGTAGATGGTTCGAAAAATATGTTCAACTTTTGCATTAATTTCTTGTATTCATAGATAGTTATGTTTTATAAAAATGCATATTTTATATTTGGATAAATTACACTCACACCCTCTGACATTTGAATTTATTACACGGATATCCCCTCACTTTTAAAAAATTACATTGGCACCCCAATAGTTAGATGGGGTTAACTAGCTTAATAAAAAAACTATTTTGCCTCTTTGTTCATCAGTATTTTTTCTCTCTCTCCCTCACCCTATCTCTGTGTGTGCGTGTATATATACACATATATACATACACACAGACACCACCCAATACCCAGCGACGCAACTACACCACCCCTACCCAACCTTTTCTCTCTCTCTACCCTTCTCTCTCTCTTCGACGATATAACAGACCCTTAATCGCAACAATAGAGTCATTAGTACCCATCACTGGCACCATTGCCAGAGACCCAATCGCAATAATGGAGTCCACCGTCAACACATCCATCGATTGGAATTCCACCTGAGATAGAGAGACACATCAACATCACTACCTCAACCATCCAAAATCACCCATTATGGTTTCAATCTTTACCTCAAATCTTTTTTCTCTCAATGAAATAAACCATCCAAAATAACCCATTAGGGTTCTGTACATGTTCATTTTTAACAAAACTCTGTGTGTGGGTAATTTGTTACAGCGGTGAATGTCGGTGGTGGCTTTCAGTGTAGATCTGGGGTTTTTTTTTGTTAAGATGAAAAGGGTATAAACTTCCATTGACCACTAGTGTATTGGTCTCTTTAGATTAATGCATTCAAACTGTTGTTTTTGGAACTGCGGATTAACCAAGTTCTTGTTGTGGTGTTGTGTATTTTTTTGTGTGTTTGTGGAGATGAAAATGAAGATGAAAGTGGTGGACCGATGATAGGTTACTCTGTTACTAGTGGTGGTGCTCTGTGTATGAGAGAGAAAGAGAGAGAGAGAGAATAGGAGAAGGAGGAGGAGTATGTGGTGCTGTGGTGGTGATTTTTAGGGAAATATGGTGGTGGTTCCGTGGTGTGGAGGCAGCAATGGGTGGTTAATTCAACATTTAATTTTAAATTACATTTAAATGTGAAATATAACATTTAATTGCAAAAAAATTAGTTTATATATGAAATATAAAATAAAGAAATGATAAATGAGAGATGAAATAATTTTTTGGGACTTTGGAGGGTATTTTTGGTATTTTAGGAATTAATTTCAACGACATCAGTTTTGACTGTTAGTCATTCTAAAGTCTGTTAGTTAGAGGGGGTGTGATTGTTATAAGTTTCAAATGTCAATAGGTCTTAGTATAATTTTTGAAAGTGAGGGGGTGTCCGTGTAATAAATTCAAATATCAGGGCATGTGAGTGTAATTTACCTTTTATATTTTGTTTAACTCGTGAGATTTTTTTTTTTTTGGATATGAAAATATTTTTATACTTTTGAAAATGTTGATTATATTTACTTTTGCATTTATTTATATATTAAATTGGGTAGTTATATAGATACTAATGGGTCTTTGGTTTTATGGTATTTCTTACATTGTGGGAGTTTTGTCTTCTTGAGGTCAAGGGTTCAAGTCCACTCCCTACCCAAAAAAAAATAAACCAAAAAAAAAAAAAAAATGTATTGAGTGTATATATGCACAGAGCATATAACATTAGTTACTAACGGTCCATAATAATTAAAAAAATATTTTTTTGTGGCGGTATCATTACCGTCATAAATAAATCTTCTATTTATTACAACAACCAAATATGACATTTGAGGTAGCACTTTTGCCGCCGTAATAAAAATAGAAGTGTCAGATTTTTTGTGACAACTTATTTACGACAGATTCATGCTGTCGTAAATATTATTTGAGACAGACTGTTGCTGCCGTAAAAATCTTTTAAGACCACACTTATTATGGCGAGGCAATGCCGCCACAACGTCACCACAAAAAATATTTGTGACAGCAAATAGACTTTTTATGACAGCATTTTACCGCCATAAAAACTTTTTTTTCTTGTAGTGAGTGCTTAATAGCAACAATCCTATCAGCAACATAGTGGAAGTGAATGCCACAAATTTGAAGGGTTTGACAGCAATGGATGTGGTGGATATAGTCATGAAAAGTCCCAAGGATCTCCACCTGAAGGAAATCCTTCAACGTGCCGGGGGACTTGGTGCTCAACATGCCAATGCTGTCTCCACAACTCCTCTTCAACAGGTTGCAGAACCTGATCCACAAGCAACCATTCAAAAAATGGATTAGATTCTTAATGCTTCAAGAGCAAAAAAAACTAATCAACACGCGTAATGAGCTTCTCGTATTGGCTGCGCTGTTCGCCACGGTCACCTTTCAAGCAGCTGTTAACCCTCCAAATCCAAATGGCTCCATGAAATCAAACAACAAAGCAAGTTTTGATAACGCAACAGCTTCTTCGCCTTCACCGGCACCAAGTCATGCACCCTCTGCTGCGTCCGACAGTTTTTATTTGTTATTATTTTTTTTTTCAAACTCCTTGGGGTTTTTTGCGGCACTAAGCATTATAATGCATTTCACTTTCATGCTTGAAGTTGCTTTTCAATTTGAGCTCCGGATTGCCATGGTTTCTTTGACGGTGGCCTACATGGTTGCCATTGGTGGCATTATCACTAACAACATCGTCGGGTCTATGATTTTAATTATTCCCCAGTTTATTTTATTTCATCTCCCGTTGGTGATTAGAGGGGGAAGACAAATTTTTAAGCTCAGAAAGACAAAACTTCCAGTGACCAGCAGCAGCCCATGGGGAGGGGGAATATTCAAACCGTAAACCTCCAAGTCGCAGTGGGAAGATCGAACTCACCCACTGGGTAGGACTAAAGTCCTTTAAGTTTATAAATGGACTGAATTGCTTTCTTAATCAATAAAGGGACACGGGATCCTTGTCACTCCGGTTCATCGAATGTTGTAAGTACATAAATAAAACGTGCAAATGTTTGCAAGATTTTAGCCTCAAATGTTTAACATCTGAATGTTGTAAAAGCTAAATAAAATTATGAATGTTTAATTTGTAAGATTTTAGCCTGAAATTCCATCTCTTTTACCTTTAGCTTTTACTTTGGTTGAAGAATTTATACTTATTATTATCTTTTCGTTTAATGTTTTTATTTTTGTTGTCTATTTTTGGAAACAATCGGTCTAAAATTCCAGTTATACAATCTCTTATCCAAATTGAACGATTTTAAGAGGAATCTCCAACTTTTGAATAAATATGTTGTGGGAACATTTTAAAGATAAAAGAAACGGAATTTGAGGTCTGCAACCTTAAAAATCCTAGAGAATAAGTCTCATTTGATGCATGGAGAAAAGTTCTTCTTCCGGATCAATATCAAAGATAGAGGGAAAAACACAACTTCTAATAGTTAGTAGCCAATAAAATCACTACCTTATGCTGCTATTCACCACATTTAAGTTGCTTATACCTATTGGGCCTCCTGCATAGGATGTTAATCGAGTCGAATTTTACGAGCTTGTTTTTAAATCTATCAGCTTGTTTTTTAAACAAACTTAAAAAAATTGTTTAAATTTAACTTGTTTAAAATCTGAGTCTGGCCAAACCCAACCCGAGCCTAGGCCAAATCCGAGCGAAACCTAAATAGCTTTACTATTTTATATATAAATTAGTTGAACTTTGCAAGCTCGAATTGAACTTTTAAGATTTGTTTATATCTATATCTATGTCTATATCTATATTTAAATATATACTACTTCTAAAAGACTACTGAATTAATTTTTTTCCATAAATACCCTCTAACATTTGTATAATGCCAAATTCATCCAGTCTTTTTGATGATCTATCTTCTCCATGACATTTTATCCAACAAAGAAAACCCCTCTCGATCACGTGGATATTTATTTGGGTCAATTACAACTCACCCCCTTAACTATGGGTATTGCTACAATTATCTATTGTAAGTTTTAATTTCCATAAATTGCTCTCTCAAAATTTTCAATTGACCAAATTTTTTTTGATCAGATAACAAATAAAATTAATTGCTTTTGACGTATGAAAACTGACGGAATGTGTTAATTAAAAAATATTGAAAATTAATTGGGAAAAGTTGTTGAAATTGAAACCTCAAAGAGTTAATTATAACAATATTCAAAGTTTAAGGGAATAATTTATAATTAACCCTATTTATCATATTCTTCAAATAAATGCTCACAACTCACTCCAAATTCCATTGCTCTTTCCCTCTTCTTATACTCTCTCCAAACGCCCACCTAGCATCCAAATAATTTTTTTTAGAAGAAAAAATGGGGGAGAGGGATGACGAGCAGATAGTGACCCTTCATAGACGTGACCATGAGGGTCTCCGTCAATGTGAAATATTCAGTTAGTTATAGTTATAAATTTTTTTGGAATAGTCCGTCACAATACCACCACTAAAATACTAATAAATAAAATATGAGAATTTCATAGATCGATGTCTGTTTGTTAATCTCTTGAAAGTCAAGTAGCAGCCCGAAACGTACGCACCTAACTATTAGACCACCAAGTGCCAACTCTATAAAACTACCTGGAGCTAGGTTGGCACATAAATGGAAGCTTCATAAAGCATGCAACGTGGATATGAAGCTCTTTTGTACGATTGGTCTGGTGACAACACCACAGGCTTAACAATGTCGGCTAAGTAATCAATTTAAAATATTTAGATAGGTATTGCATTGAGTAAATGAGAGAGATATCCAGTAGATAGAGATTTGAGAGTTCTTATGTAATCATTATATTTTTTAAAGTAATTTCATTTTGTTCCCCATCTTCTCTAAAGTTTACATTTTACATTTTTTAGTTTGTTTTGTTTACACTTTCAACCACAACATGATGGTGGTGAACAAACTTCCCAAGAAATTTTTTATTATCTTCTCCAAATAAATGCCCACAGCCCACTCCAAATTCCACCGCTCTCTCTCTCTTCTTCTACTCTCCCCAAACCGCCACCTAGCCTCCAAATAAATGCACATAACTCACCCTAAATTAACCTTTTTCTTAATACGCATTTTGGGATTTAATGCATGAAGTTGCAATGCCTATAATAAATTTCAATTCACGCAATTCCAATACTTTAAACTAGCATTTGAATCACTTTAAGGTGTTTTCCCTCTCTTCTTTGTAACTCAACACTTTATCCGTCTAGCGACTTTAGAACCAGTCGCTTATTCTTGGTATTATCCTTCCACTAATTTTCTCTATTACAAATACATCTCTATTTTTTATTTTAACATTATAAGGCATGCCGACAACATTAAACTTTGCCAGAAGAAATTCAACGCAAATACCGTGTGTATTGGCATCACGGAAACAACAGTGTGCTAGTTAAACAAGTACTCAATCATCCTACACTGAATTCCCTCTCTATGTCTATGTTGTTTATATTCTTTGTTTTTGTCTTTTCACTTATTTAGCATATTGTGGTTTTTGTAATACATAGGATTAGAGTTTGTGCACAATTATATAATACAATAAACTACTCTTAATAATTTTTTTACGTTTCTTTTCCCGAGTTGCTTGCACGTAATGGTTTATTGCTCATTAAGTAATAAAATAAAATTATACTGATAATTTAGTTGATATGTATAAATTGTTGATTGTCTTTCAAAATACAAACATTAAAAAAAGTGGACTTGACCATTTATTTTAACACAAAATATCGGAAAAATGTGGAGGAATTTGGTGCAGTAGATGGGTTGTGAGAAAATTCTCAATTTGCTACGTTCTTAGTAACCTCGTACACGTGATATGAATTTTGCGAGAATTTAGCAGTTTTGTTGTGGATTTTTGAGAATTTAATTCTTTATGCACATTACGGTGAATGGGTTGATTGATTGTGATTTGACATTTTAATTTGTTAAAGTATGCAGTTGGCTGAACAAAGATTCTAAATAGTTGTTAAAATAAATTGGGATTATTGAATCTTCTAAATTTAGCATATCTATTGTCAATTCCCTCAATTATGATGTTACAGGGCGTTGGCGCTAAAACAAACAAGGGGTGGCTAGGGATGTCAATAGACCGGGAAAAAACGTGTATTCGTCTAAACCCACCCCATTTGAATCGGGGATGGACTATACGTATTGGACGGTGGACGTATACGGGGATACCCGTATAAACCCGTGCGGGGATGGAGGCGGGGATAGACTTACCCTTATCCCCGCCCCGTACCCGTCCCTTTCCGCCCCATCCCCGTTACCCGCAAAAAAATATATATATTGAGTTGATTGAGATGATTTTACCACAATTTTGTTGTTTTGGACATTTATTTGTATTTTTTTTAAATATATAATATTTTGAAGTAGTATTTTGGACATTTGTTATTTGTGTTTTATTCAAATATGTTATGTTATATTATGTTGTGTTAGATTATTTAGAATGTTGTTAGATTATTTAAAATATTGGATTTAATTAACTTGGGCTTGGGCGGATATGGGGAAAGTGGGGACGGGGACGGGGATTAAAAATTTACCCCCGGATGGGGATGGAGATGAAAATTATACCCGTTAACAGGGGTGGACTGGGGATGGACGAAATTTTTTTAAGCAGGTACGGGGATGGAGACTACACCCCCCGCCCCTGCTTCGGTCCATTGACATCCCTAGGGGTGGCCCAACCTACTTGAGCTCTAACAAAAATATTATATGAAATCCTATAAATATGTATTCAGTAAAAATAATAATATTAAAATATATTTATTTATAAATTAATTGTTTTATCTTTTGAGTTATAACATACTAATTCAAATTTAAATTTTAAATTATATAAATAAAAATTATGTTAATAGAAGTCAAATACGGAGATCAAATACAATGATACATACTATTTGTTTAAGATAAAAGAGAAACATAATTGAAAATTAGTTTGATTAGTAAATGATTTTTTTTCTAAATGTGTATAAAAATAGGAATTTAAGTCCTAAACTAAATGAAACATCTATAATATAAAATAAAGTAAGTTTCAATAAATTTATCCGACGGTCTCAAATATACTTATCTAACGACCACCAAAATCTCTCTCAAAACCATTCAAATTGAATTTTTTCCCTAAATCCATCACTTTTCATTTACGTTGCATCGTGTCTTCTCAGGCGGTTACCCCTATTTGTTAGGTATCATAGAAACAATGAGCTATTTTTAAATAAAAAATATAGATAGTGTAGTACTTATACTTACTTATACTCATTTAATTTTATAGTCATCTTGTGCATCACAAACAAAGTTATTAAAAAATGATCTCCAATTTAATTTATACAAATGTAAAATTATTATTCGCACTTATTATACAATAAACAATTAATTTTAATAACAAAACTGCAAAGTGATAATATATAATATAAATATCGGGTGAGATAAAAAAATAAGTTGAACTTTAAGGCTCTAATTTTTTTTGAAAGAAGTTCTAAAAAAATTTATAAAATAATGCTAGTTGCGCTTAATTTGAGGACCAAGTACATTATATAAATAGTAAATTTTGTTTAAAATTAGCACTCACTATTAATTCAATGATTAAAATATATTGAGTGTTTAAATTATATTCTAAAATTTTAATAATATATTATTGTTTATTTTATTTTAGGCCCCAAATTGTTATTCCAATTTAGGGACCCTAAGCAATGGCCTAAGTGGCCTAAAGATTGGGCTGGCAGTGAAACAAACAATTAGATGATTGAATTTGTGCTATAAGAAATGATTCATATTTTTGTTGATGTCCACAAGGAATTTATGGGTAGACACATGAAAATGTCATAGCCAAGGTCATCAGACAAAGATATGGTGAAGTGACGACGTTCTTGTACATGCCAATGAAGATCAAACATCTCTTTAGACCAATCTCCACTGTGATGGTTGGAGAAAACAGGAAAAATATGGTCATTAAATGGTAGATATTGAGACTAGGCTTTAACTATCATGTTAGTCTTTTGGGTTTTGGTGGGTCAACTCCAATTTGGTTGCTTGTAAAAGACAATATGGATGTGAATTTCTATCTAGATCCTTTTTGCACTATTTCTTGAATTAGCAATAGCTTTAATTATATAAAAAAAAATTCTTTTTGTGTATAGTTTTTATTTGTTTTTTGTATTGAAGTGGTTAAATGTCATACCATTATAGCAAGAATTATGCACACAAACTGCCTTATAATTTGGTTTTTATTCTTGAAAATTTGGTTTGTTCTAATCAGCTTTTTCGTTTTAGTTGTAATTAGAATGTTTGATATGTATTCTTGAAAATTTACTTTTTCTATGATGTTTTTAAGTTTCCTTTTTGGTTGTGATTGGGGGCATTTTTTTTGGATATACGCTAAAATTTGCTTATTTTTTATTGGCTCTTAAATACTATCCATGCTACCAATTTTATCTATTATTATTTTGTTTATTGTCAACATGCCATCGATTTTAACATGGGAATGGAAGTGAGTGTAAAGTTTAGAAAATGGAAAATGATGAATAATCTATGATGCTTACAAGCACTTCAAACTGTTATAAGCTTCCCCTACGCATGGATCTGAAGCAAAGAACACAAACAAGGCACACATTGGGAAGTAGAGTTGATTTACCTACTACTAAGACCTAGCCTTTCCACCAAACAATAAACATGTATTTGTGGGTCACAAGCATGAAAATCAAGTTTATGGTGTGAATTTTTTGACAATGAATATGATAATTGGGTTTGTGTGGTTACTAAGTGAGTTGAATAGGGGGTGATTTTGTGTTATATGTTCATTTAACATCTGATTTAGAATGAGGTTTTTGCATTTAGGTCAATTATGAATTTATTTTTTGTGTTGATTTTGTTTTTTCAATTTTGGGTGGATAGTTTGCAATTTTAGGTGTATTCTTTGCAATTTAGGTATTAAATTTTAGTTTTAATGCTAGTTAGTGTGTTTTTTGCAATTAAGAATTTCTTTTTACTTAATTACAGTGAATCTATGTTGGGTGTTGATCGGTGCCAATAATACTATGCATATAAGGTATTTGATAAAATGAGCTATTGTAATATATGTGGTTATGATGGGTTTTGAGAGTGGTTGCTTTGGATGGTGATGAATGCTGACATCTAGAACAATCTTTGGGTGCAATTTTTATACTTGTCTTGCATACTGCATTTGGCTAAAATTGGTTGTCGTGGACATTACTAACTTGGTAAAAAGTGGTGAAATTTTTTCTTTTGGTTCCATCACTTGGTGCCAAACCCCAATCCATGTGTATGCCCATTATCAGAATTTGCATGATTTGTTTTATAGGGTCAGGTTATGAATTTGCTTTATTTATGTTGGGTATTGTTGTAGTTGTGTACGATTTGCAAATTGAGCTATAAGAGTGGCATGTTTGGATTAGGCTCTTAAGATATTTATTATTGTAAGCCTTTTTCCCCTTCTTTAATTTCTTTCCATTATAGTTAAAAACTCCTGATGGATTGAATTGATTTATATTCTCATTATAGATTCATTGAGTTAGAGTTGTTTTATTTTTTTTCTTCTTTTATTGAACATGTGAATTTGCAGAGCAGAAATGTGTTTGTTTTGTAGTTGTTCCTCATAACATGAAATTTGCTTATATTAACCCTAAAAAATTTGGTGCTTCAAAAAAAAATATTGGTTGGTCAAGTTTGATTACTCATAAAAATAAACAATCTGTCCATACAAATTTATAAAGAACTACATTTCTTCCTCAATTCCTTTTCACTTATAAACTTTAAAATTTTGCGCCTATTTTCCCTTCTCTTCCTCCCAAACCAGTCACAATGTTTAAGAATGATTGAGTGAGTGTAGTGTATTTTACATAGTATTGGAGTCCTAATACTTGAGATATTAATTGACAGGAGCAGATTGAAGGTAACTTAGGAGGGACACAAAAGTTTCTATTAGAATTGGCGAGTCAGATTTTTCAAGTTTTCTTAATATTTCTGGGAGGTTTAGATCTTCATTGCTTTTTTGTTTGTCAATCTATTATCAATTTTTATAGATTTCTTTCCTGAGGTAGGTGCCAACCATTTTATGTACTTAATTAATGTGTTGCTTCCTTAATATTGGTGTCTTCTAAACCATTTTAACAAGCAGTATAACATTTCTCATTCAATTCAACTCAAGTTTTGACACCATGCAACGTTTTGCATAATTCATTTGTCATCTTTAACTAGCAATTTTTCTATCATAGTATGCAGTATCTATAAGAAAGTTTCACTTTCAAGCTTCAAACTATGATAAATTCAGGAAATAAAGATGCACGAATTCAATATAAATATTTTCAATATTCACATGATCAAACGGCATGGTTCATGTGCAACACATGTGTACACCAACTAATTTTTTTAAATGAATTTAAAATTTTGTTCAAGCTTAATTTATTTAAAACACTAGTTGAACTCGAGACGAGTTTTATCTGAACCGAACTAGAACCAAATCTGAGTAACTCGTCTCGATTAACACGTCTAGCCTTGCCTTTGAAAGTAAGAATGCATGTCTTCAAGTTCAGGATGTTAGACTACGGTGTCAAAAAACTAATTATCGATACCACATTTTTTTAAATCGTTTTATAAATTATATAACGTGATACATAAAACTTTTTTTTCTTTTAAAATTTCATTGATTTTATTGTTGACGAAGTTCAAATATAAGAAGTTAACTCTCATGACAAGAATATCAACGAGTGATGGAGTTGAAAGAAACAATCAAAATTTTAAGAAGTAGTTCAAGTGATAACAAATTAGGTCCACTATCTTACTAATTAAGTTATTGTTATCGAGTAGTAGTTCTGTGGTCTACATCAGAGAAACAGTTGCAATTGGCATGGTAAATAGTCTTTCATAGAAGTATGAAAGCTAAATAAGAAAATAATAAAAAGGTCTCTATAACAAAAATTGTCAATAAGTAGTGTAGTGTACTCATGTTAAAATTTGCTTAATTCATGTCAAATAATATCAAGTGCGATAACGATAGAAAAACAAGCATTAAATGGCAAATCGTACATAAAAGGGAGTGAAGGAAGTTTCATAGATTTGAACTTATGTTCACTTGCTTTCTGGAGGCTACAAGGTGTAAAACAGTGTTCACATCGCAATCAACAGAATTTATGATGGCCTCCATGTTTAGTCTTTCGAGCCAGCTAACCAAGAGTCTAAAGGTGTCGAATTGGTAGTTTTCCACAGAGAGATGAAGGGCAGATTTCCCGTCAACCATGGTATCTACAATAAATTTCGGGTAAGTGGAGAGCAATTCATCCATCACTTCAATTCTTCCCATGATTGCAGCATAGTGAAGAGCTGCCTGGATTTCGCTACAACATGTAGAATAGACTCTCTTGAAGATGATAGCGCAACACCAATAAGAACACTTGGATTTTCTTTAAGCATTTTATGGAGAACCTCAACATTTCCTTCCCAAGCAGCTTCAAACAGTACTTTACTATCCATTTTTTGATCTTGCATGCAAAACTAAAAGGAGGCCTTAGCTGAGGTAAAAGAAATTATTGGTTAGAGAAGATTATGATTATGTATGGAAACAAACCATTGAACTGTCTTCTATATATAACCCACTTATATAATGTGATAGGTAAAACATTTTCTTTTCTTATGATTTCATTGATTTTATTATTGACGAAGTTCAAACATAACAAGTTTAAATGACAAGACAATCAATAGTAGATGGAGTAGAAAGAAACGGTCAAAATTTCAAGGATAAAACGTCTTCAATTCGAATATTAATATTCTTTTGGAGATTATTCTTTATGAATATTATAATTCTGACGTGGATGGTCTACTTTGACCAAACCTGAAAAAAAAATTAATCGATGTGTACATCAATTAGCTTGGACACCCTTGACTGTTGCACTAAAAAATAAAAATTTATGGTGCTAAAAAATACTTAACCCAAGTCCAAAATAGTGATTTTATGGTCTAGAAAGGGGGTAGTGTGGATATTTAAATTGGCAGTGGATTAAGCTGTGAAAATGAATTAAAAACAGTATATAAGTGGTTCACCTTAGCCAAGAGACTAAGGTTACATCCATTGTGATGGAATCTCTTGCTCTTTAGGGGTATATATTTCTTGAAGAAGAAAATTACTACAGGTTGTCTTTCTTAAAGTATGTTCATAAAACGTTGTAGTAATATCAATATATCAATGGGGGAATTGTCGGTCTCCCCTATATAATGTGGTAGTTTTTTATTTATACGAGTAATCTTTTTAGGGCTTCTCACGGCTTCCTGTCCCTTTTTTGCTAATTTTGTGGTCCCCTCTTCTTTTGTCCTTTTGTGAACTCTGTCATACAACGCCACTGTACCCATGATCCTTGAGTGGTTATGTGCACAAATATTCCCGTAGTCAGAGGGTACATGGTCGTTAGAGGCTTCAGAAGTTGTCCCTTGCACACGTGACACGAAATGGGGCAATTTGGAATCTAATGAGTACCGAACTCTTTTATCTTGGACTACTTAACTCTGAGTTTCTATGACCGAACAAGGTCATGCTGAGTTGGACTTTTTGATGGGCTTCTTCCTTTGGATTATGGTTCATTATTAATTACGGAGTAGATAGACTGTTAAGGGATTTCTTGGGCCGTTGTACCCCTTTTTGGCCCATTAGATGATTTGGGTTTAAAATGAGCAATCCACTCCAAAATCTTACCGTTATAAAAAAGAATCGATCAAAATTCTTCCACAGCCAAAGGGATCTAATGCTCATCTTCACAGCAACTGACTCTACGAACACTCAAATTAAATTTTGGGCTATCCTCAAAGGGCAGGAACTCATTCTAAGGAATGGGATTAGTCCAGTGATGGTTGAGACTGGTTCCCTTGAGGTTTCCAAATTTCTTGCCTATGGCCAGTATGAGGTTCATCCTACTAGAGCCCTTATAGGAAAGTGCAAGCATCTGATGGAGGTGAACTCAA
>CM042191.1:3812699-3827550 GCA_023539305.1 Ilex asprella
AGGCCGCTTATAAATCATCAAGAAGAACGAAGGAAGGAACCAAGGCCACCCAAGGCCTTTTCCACCAAGTGGCGTCGCCTACCCTTCATCCCAAATGGGCGCCGCCCATGAGGACCCAAGTGGGCGCCGTCCACTTGCTTGTCTATGCCATCCTCCTCCTCTCTCCACTTCAGTTCAAGACACTCCAAGACCAAGATCACTCAAGTCCAAGATCTATAAGTCCAAGTCCAAGGTTAGATTCAATCACTCGAAGAGTCCTACTCCGAAGGAATAGGGACACGAGAGAGAATACCGGGATTGAGAAGATTGAGACCTACTAAAACGGAACTTACCAAAAGTGATAGAGATCTCCTTCATCACATCACCGCCTCACCGCCTTAACCCTAGCTATATAATGTAAGTCCTTTCAACATTGAGGACACACATCTTGATCCCTACACACACTACGCCTCTGAATCCCTTGCACATACACTACTCTCTCTCTCTGTGCACTGTAAACTCTGCGGAATATCTTAATAAATTAATAAAGATCACCGGTCACCACTGTCATTCAAAAAAGTAGACGTAGGCCACGGCCGAACTACTATAAACCTCCGTATTGATCCATTATTTATTGTTCTTGCCATTGCTTGCCTATTTACTGCTCTTAATTATACATTATCATTCTCTTGACTGTTGATCTTGTACAAAAAAAAAAATTGTGCATTATCAATTACTATAGTGGAACATAATGGACTTTTTTTTTTTTTTGACAGAAGATTAACCTAACTGGGAACTCCACGCAACTCCTTAAAAGGAGAAGCGGAGAGACCCTCTATATACTCACACACACACCCAGAGGCTTCCGATGTGGGAAGCCCTGGAACATAATAGACTTTAGAATTTATTTATTACTCAATTAGTCAATTATGTTCCACTGTAGTTTGTAGACTTCTCCAAATTTATTTTATTTTTGCACTTTTTTCCACAACTCAACCACTATTGTTTGACGACCAGAAAATTTCTTCAATCATAGTTTATCCCTTACAATAGTTTGTGGGAACTTGACGGGTTGGTTGATTCTACGTATCAAAACAAACCAATGGACTGCTTTACATGGGTGTTTGAATTGTCAAAGTAAAGTACCAAAGTAGAAACTTCGAAGAGAGTCTACATGTTGACTAGGTGGACTAAATATCAGTGAGCCCACCAGTTGCTCAAATTTGACAAAAAGAGAGTCGTATGCTTCACGTTATTCTATCTTTAATTGTCCCACGATTGGAAATTGAACGAAGTTTATGGGCCTCTACACCAGAACCAAGAGTACTCCAAGACAATGAAGAATCTTGGTCCAAGTCTTCTAATGGAAAATGTCATTTCAACTTAATTTATTTATTAATATAACGCATTATAAGAATTAAATTGATAGTAGTTTTTAACTAATAATAGATACACTATCAATTTAATGATAAAAAGTGATTAGGTCAACAAATAAAATCAAGGGTTAATAGCATTTTTTGTCTTTAAAGTATACACATTTTGTCAGTTTGATTTCTAAAATATCAATTTTGTTAATTTTGTCTTTAAAGTATTCAATTCGTATTTAATTTAATTTAAAATTTTTAATTTTTTTTCTTAAAAAATCATAACCAGTATATAATCATACTATCTATTAGAATTTAATTTGGTCAAATTAAACTACAAAATTATTCCAACTAAAGTTAGAATATATTGTGTCCATTAAAATTTGACCCCTTATTTAAATTTTTTAGTTTTATTCCAATAGATAATACAATTGTATACTAATAATAATTTTTGAAGAAAAATTAAATTTTTGATTTTATTTCTATAAATGATACAATAGAACATGACTTTTGGTTTTAAAATATAAAATATTTGATATTCTATCTTTAATTAGAATATTTTTTGTCTTAGTATAACTTTTAAACTTGAGGTGTTTAAGTATTATACGCCTATAAACTTTAAGGGATTTGAGTATAATTTATTAACAGCTATACTAACAAACATTTGGCGATAGAGGTCTTAGTGTTATGTGCATACAAATTTTAGGAGGTTTGTGTCTAATATTTCAAGCATCAGGGGGTTTGAGTGATTAAGTGACAAACATCAGGGGACTCAAGTGTAATTCTCCTTATTTTTTATGGCTGTCATTTAAAAAAAATGGTTATTTTTTTTAAATATTTATTAATTTATTATTATATTAATTTTACTTAAACGAGTTGACAGGTCACACCCGAACAAGACCCGTTTATTAAATGGGTCTAACAGGTCAACCCGTTTATCACCCGAACCCGTTAAGGTCTCATCTAAACTCGTTTAATTCGTGTCGATTAATCCTGACGTGTTGAACTTTGACAAGCTTAGCAAGAACCGTCTCACTTATTAAGGAACAAAAAATACAAATAAAAAAGACTAGAACAAATAAAAAAATTATACTTTGAAGTTTCTACTATTGTATTTAGCCATTGAGAAATACTACATGAACTTAAAAGATAAACTTAATAATCACAACTATTAAATAAGTAATGAGTCTCAATAAATATTGAGACCTACAGTAAAATTAATGATTATAATTATCAAAGATATTTTTTAATTAAGTTCATATAACATTGCTGAATGTCTAAATACAGAAGTAGAAACTCCAGAGTAAACTTTTGTAACAAGAAAGACAAACTTCCTTATATCTAACACTCAATAAGAAGAATAGCTTATATTATATGCTTACTGTCAATGCATGCATGGTAGGTAGTCAAATTTTTATGATGACCTTGAATTCCAAATATATTAGTCTCTCAAAATATTGTTCGATTCAAAGCATGTTTGTAAAAATAACGATAGTTTAGTAATTAATTTGAAGCAATCCAAATTAAAAAACTAAGTAATACTTGTGACTATTTCGTTGCTTTGATAGTAGTCAATTAATATTTCACACAAATAGAATATTTTGTAGAATGCTAAGAAGATTATAAAGATCAAACGAACGATGACAGTCAAGAATTGGCTTCTCTAAAATTAGGTACAATTATTACCAACATCCATCTCCCAAACTCAATTATTCATTATAAATTTACAAATTTTGATCTAACGTGTTTCATAAGTCTTGAGACTTTTGACGTATTTGTCAAAAGTTCAAGTCTCGCTCGGGGAGGAACGAAGATGCAGTAGGATGTTGAGATTGAGAGGGAACACTGGGAATGCTCTGAGAACTAGAGAGAGAGAAAGAGAGATCAGTTTCAATCCAAATGATAGAGGATGTTTATTTCTTCACTTTATATGTAAGATTTAATTCTTAAAACACGACCACTATTAATAAAATATCAACTCCAACCCTTGGGACATTTGGTTCATAAATGTATAAACAATATGTTGAACCACGTATAACTTTGTGTTTTTTTTTTCTATCTTTAACCTTTATAACATTGTAAAAAAAAAAAATCATAGTATCTTCAACCTCGTCCAAGAATATGGCAAATGATCCTTTTATACCACTAGGTTGTAAGATACTGTGGCTAAAATGAATTCAGATCAAAATTCAATCTATAGACTAACAAAATGTAACGACAAGGAAGACATTCCTTACAACACTCAGAAATATATGCCAATGACATGCAAACATATTAACCATTGCTCCCAGTGTTAAATCAACATATACAACTACAATTGAGCCCAAAAGAACAATATTAGTAATACAAACCTTCTATTAATCCATGTTCAGATCATGAGTAACAGTGAAGCAGTCTAACAAAACTGTCTACTAATTTTTTTTAAAATATTTATTAATTTATTATTTTATTAATTTTACTTAAACAGGTAATAAAAAAATTGACAAGTCACATCCAAACACTACCCCGTTTATTAAATGAGTCTAACTGGTCAACCTGTTTATCACTCGAACTTGTTAAGGTCTCACCCAAACTCATTTAATTCATGTCGATTAATCATGACGTGTTGGACTTTGACGAGCCTAGGAAGAACCATCTCACTTATTAAGGAACAAAAAGTACAAATAAAAAAGACTAGTACAAATAAAAAAGTATACTTTGAAGTTTCTATTTTTGTATTTAGACATTGAGCAACATTACATATGGATTTAAAAAATAAATTTAATAAACCTAATTATTAAATAAATAGTGGGTCTCAATAAATATTAAAATTTACAGTGAAATCAATAATTATAATTATCAAATATACTTTTTAATTAAGTGCATATAACATTGTTGAATGTCTAAATACAAAAGTAGAAACTTCAAAGCAGGGGCGGAGCCACCCTTGGGCTAGGGTGGACACATGCTCCCCCCTCCCCCTCAATTTTTTTTTTTTTTGCTTCTTATTAAACTTGTATTTTTTGAAATAAAATTTAGACATATTTTATTTTGTCTAGTCTAATATTGTGTTTTACTGATATTAATTTGAATAGACTCTTATCTAAATAATTGTTAATTTTTTGAACAACGTTATTGAATTCTAATTTAAAAACCTAATATATTGTGATATTAAGTATAATAATGAGTTTTAATATTTAATAAACTCTACTATCTATTCAATGGTCACAAACCATTTGATCTCCATCAATTAAATCTCAAATTAAGTACTACTAATTACTCATAAATATATGGAAAAACTCCAACCATACTCCCTCTAGTTTACCATATCTTCAAAAACACTCCCTCTAGTTTATGAATCTTCAATTACATCGCTTGTTAGATTAAAAATATTAACTAGAATGCAAATTTACTAAATTGCCCATGATATATTTGAGGATAAACTGCATCCACACCCCTCTAAGTATGTATATCTTTAATGAGACCCCTTCTAAATAAGCATATCTTCAATGAGATCCCCTCTATTTCTAATTTTTTTTAAGTATTAAAATTTCGAGTGTATTAAAATTCGATTCAAGTTAATTAAAATTTATTTTTTTCATATTAAAATTTATTTTTTTTACATACTAAAATTTGAGCTAATTAAAAATTATATTTTTTTACGTATTAAATTTGGGTTAATTAAAATTCTATTTGAGCCAATTAAAAATTATTTTTAATCGACTCAAGTCAAATTTTAATCAACTCGTATTGAATTTTAATAAATAAAAATATAAATTTTAATTGACTCAAATTTTAATAAATCGAATTTTAATTGACACGGATTTTAATAAGTAACAAATATAAATTTTAATCGACTCGAAAGCGAATTTTAATCGGTGCTAACAACTCGGGTAGAGTTTAAATCTACTCAATTTTTAATATGTAAACAATAAATTTTAATCTGTTCGAATCTTAATAAGTTAAAAAAATAAAATTTATTCAACTTCAATCAAATTTTAATTGGTTCAAATTTTAATATGTTAAAAAATAAATTTTAATCGGCTTGAATATTAATAAAATTTTATGCAAAAAAATTACTAGAGGTTTATGTAGGGACATTTTTTGTATTTTAGATTAATTTTTTTTGTTAGAAATTGTAGTTTAATGGTAGGGGGTGTTAGTGATGTTTAAATATAAACTAGAAGGGGTGTCAGTGAAAATTTAAAAATTAGAGAGAGTGTCTTTGAAGATATGATAAACTAGAAAGGGTGTGGTTGAATTTTTTCCTAAATATATTGGACAACAAAATCTCCCGGAAAAATAAAAGAAGCCGGCGGCCATCAGAACTTTTCTCCCCACTCCCTGATCTGCGTCCAGTCCAAAGCCAAAAGTAACAGTCGCCGCCTTTTTTCTTCCAGCCGCCCACCAACAAAAGAAAAAAAAAAGGCAAAAGCACACCCGCCTCAAAGAAAAATATAAGTTTTAAAAGTCCAACTCCTTTTTAAAAATAACATTTTTATTCCCTCTTTATTCTAGCCTTTTTATTTCAGCCCCTATTTATTCCAGCCTTTCTATTTCAGCCCCTTTTATTTGATGGGCTGCCATCAAAATAAAAACAAACATAAAATCCGAATAATAAAGTCTCAAAAATGTTAAGTGTAAAGTTCAATTGTAAATTATCTCTCACAAACTGATAATAAAATATTTAAAATTTAAAATATTATAAAATTATGCTTAAATATATCTCAGTGTGAATAGATATTAAATTCAATAATAATGATTATATCTAATTATTTTTATTCACATTTTAGCATTTTAATCCAATAATAGGGTATTTAGAATGCACTTTCGCGCACTCATCATATGTCAAGGTCAATTGTAAGTAATAATAATTAGTCGTATTCTCGATAAAAATTTTTAATTATTATTTTTTTGTTCATGTTATGTATATCTATTTTTAATCTTCTTAAAAAGTATTAAATATAATTTTAATAAATATAAATTTATGAACTTTTACAATGTATTAAAAAAAATTAAAACATGCTAGTGTGTCTACCCTAAAAAAAATTCTTGCTCCGTCCCTACTTCAAAGTATAGTTTTTTAACAAGAAAGACAAACTTTCTTATATCTAACAGCCAATAAAATGAATAGCTTATATTAAATGCTTATTGTCCATGCATGGGAGGTAGTCAAATTGTTTGTGATGACCTTGGATTCCAAATATATTAGTCTTTCAAAATATTCTTCAATTCAAAGTACGTTTGAAAAAATAACGATAATTTAGTAAATAATTCGAAATAATCCAAATTAAAATTCTGAGTTATACTTGTGACTATTTTGTTGGTTTGATAGTAATCAGTTAATATTTCACACAAATAGAATATTCTGTAGAATGCTAAGAAGATTATAAAAATCAGACGAATGATGACAATCGAGAATTGACTTCTCCAAAATTAGGTACAACTGCTACCAACATCCGTCTCTCAAACTCAACTATTCATTATAAATTTACGAATTTTGATCTAACGTGTTCCATAAGTCTTGAGACTTTTGGCATATTTGTCAAAAGTTCAAATCTCGTTCGGGGAGGAACGAAGATGCAATAGGATGTTGAGATTGAGAGGAAAACAGGGAATGCTCAGAGAGAGACAGAGGAAGATCAATTTCAATCCAAATGATAGAGGATGTTTATTTCTTCACTTTATATGTAAGATTTAATTCTTAAAACACGAACTATTAATAAAATATCAAAAGCAACCCTTCAGACATTTGGTTCATAAATGTATAAACAATAAGGAACCACATATAACTTTGTGTTTTGTTTTCTTTTTTTTTTTCTATCTTCAACCTCTATAACATTGTAAAAAAAAATTCATAGTATCTTCAACCTCATCCAGGAATAGGACAAATGATCCTTTTAGTAAGATATTGTGGACAAAATGAATTCAAATCAAAATTCAATCTGTAGACTAACATAAGGTAACGACGAGGAAGACATCCCTTACAACACTTAGAAGATATATACCAATGACATGCAAACATATTAACCATTGCTCCCAGTGTTAGTTCAACATATACAACTACAATTGAGCTCAAATGAACAATATTAGTAATACAAACCTTCATTTAATACATGTTCAGATCATGAGTAACAGTGAAGCAGTCTAACAAAACTCTGTACTACATGAAGCACCTTCCCACCATCTAAAGAAAAACATAAAAAGAGAGGAACTCAGATCATGTAAACAAGAACTAATACTCTTAAATCACCTCTTAATTACCTCAATAATTTAAATTCTTCAACTTGGTTTCCTAATAGGGCAAATGACACCGAAATGCATTTAAAAATTAGACCGGTGACAATGACCCATTGTCGTACATGTATCCTTACATATTTTTCCACAAAGAAAAAGGAACATAAAAAATTAAACCGGTGATAATGAAATTTTACTACATGAACCACCAAGAAGAAATTTTTTTCTAAGTCTCTAGAAAATCATCCATTCTTTTGATTCACTTTATATATATTTTTCCTTTCAATTTATGAAATTTTATCTTAGGTACCCAAAAAAAGACAATAACCCATTATCCTACTTGTATCCTTACATATTTTTCCACAAAGCAAAAGGAACATTGAACAAAATTGATCAAAACAGTCATTCTTAGAATGAAGCTCTAGTCACCTCTGACCACATGGGCGGCCGGGCGGCGCCAAACTTTTCATGGGAGTAATTTAAAATCCTAATATTGACATTATTTTATAAACAGAATTACTAATGATAATTTTATAGGCCTAATTTCATTAAAAGAATCTTTTAATTTAAATTTAATAATAAAAACTTTATTATCTATTATAGCAAAAAAAAAAATGGACAACAATAAGTCAATAACCAAAGTCCTACTAATTGTGTAATAATAATAAATAAATAACTAAATAAAGAGAAGTGCCAAAATTTAAGAAATAGTTTATGCATAATCTCTCGCAATCACTCCGACAAAATCTATTAATATCTCATTTCCATTAAAAATTTAAAACTATTCATTCAATTGACTGGATAAACGTTGATTGAATTCAAAAACAAAGACAAAAAAACTATTGGGTTGTAAAATTTTAACCTGCTCAAATTGGTAGCCGCCATTGGTTTAGGCCCCAAATGTTGTTGAGCCACCCATAGACATAGGTCATAGATATATATACACAATATATCAAATCTCGTATAACTTCATGTTTTCTTTTCTTTTCCAATCTTCAACCTCAAAATTTTTTCATTGTATCTTCAACCTCAAATTTTTTCATTGTATCTTCAACCTCAAATTTTTTCATTGTATCTTCAACCTCGTCATGAAATAGGGCAAATGATCTTTTTATACCACTAGGTTGTAGTATACTAGGGGCAAAATGGATTCAGATCAAAATCCAATCCAAAAACGAGCATAACGACGAGCAAGACATTCCTGACAACACTCAGAAGATATATACCAATGACATGCAAACCATTAATCATTGCACCCAGTGTTAAATCAACATATCCAGCTACAATTGAGCAAGGAAACAAAATTAGTAATACAAGCCTTGCTTTAATACATGGTTCAGATCATGAGTAACAGTGAAATAGTCTGACAAAACTGTTTACTACATGAACCACCTTCCCACTATCTAAAGAAAACCATAAAAAGAGGAACTAATATCATGTCAACAAGAACTAATACTATTAAATCACCCCTTACCTCAATAATTTAAATTCCTCAACTTGATTTTCCTCGATTATCCTCGTCATGGAATAGGGCAAATGACACCCAAATGCATTTAAAAATTAAACTGCTAACAATGACCCAATAACATGGTCCACCAAGATAATTACCGTACATGTGTCCTTACAAATTTTCCCACGAAGAAAAAAGGAACATAGAACAAAGTTGATCCCAAACCGTCAATCTTAGAATGAAGCTCTGCGGTTTCATTCTTAGATAGTCACCTCTAAGCGCAGCAATAATTAGTTGCCATAATTTTTTGGGGAGCCAAATCATGAGGGACATAGAGCGTACCCATGATGATTTCTATGAAACCACTCTCTTCACACCGATAGATAGAAGATTCAAGTGTGTTCAAAACATGCTCCAGCAAGCAGTGAACACGCACTTCAGACATGATTCTCCTGCGCATGCCTTTTCTGATCCCTTTCTGGGTAACCAAGCCTCCCCAACCTGTTTTTATCCTCTGGAAAGTCATGGCGATTACGGTGGTGAGACCCTGCCATATAATCATGCCGCTGCTTTCCCTCCATTGGTTTGTCCACTGGGCTACCAGCCTTCCTTTTGCGGTTGCTGGACTTTGGTGAGCGATGTCCCCTGTCAGCATCATCGAATGCTTCCAGTTCTCCCTCTTCCACATTGTCATAATGTTGTCCACGTGATGACTGCCCTTTCATCCCTTGGTGCCCATCTCCAGCCTCATCTTGATGCTTCACATTATGTGTGTGGTCATTGTCTGTTCGGTTTAAAGATTTGGACCAGTTTGGCTTTCTTTCCCGCTTGATTTTCTCATTCTCAGCAGCCAATTCGATTCCATCTTCAAGTTCCCTCTCGATGAGATCATCGTCATCCATGAAGTCTGTTTTCCGCGTCATGTCACCACGGGCCTTTCTTCGTTTCTCAAGTGCTGCCTTTACCTTGTCTTTGTCAATCTTCTTAATAGCTTCTTGGGGTGACTGGCCAAGTGTACCATCTTTATGTTCCAGACTTCGACTATGGTATTTGTCCTTCAATTCACCTGCTTCCCTTGTCTCAATTCTCCCAGAAATCCTTTCTTGATCTTCTTCACCATGACCCTCAGAATCAAACCTAGATATATTCTGGACTGCCCCCATGTTTCCCTGGTGAGGCAATGCCTCTGGTTCATGATGATGATTCTCATTACTCTCACCGGCTCCCATGTGGCCTGAAATGCCATTTGTCTCTGTATTTCCGTACTCATTACTTCGATTCTGAGTCGCCCTTGAAGGCCCAGCATGATTACTGGTGTATGACTGATCAGGAACTGTCCGAGATGATGTTGGCTTCAAAGTTCCAACTTTGGAAGTAGCTCCCCCACCCTGAGAAGTACTATTATTCGTCACCTGTTCATCATTGACGGCAGAAGCTTTTGAGGGAGCCCGTGGAGTATCTCCAGCACTTCCTTCTACTTCACTAGTTTGAGAAGGTGGCACTCTATTTTGTTCGTACAATTCTAACATTTGATTACTAACCTCTGCAAGGAATAAAAGATTAACAGTTAAAAAGGGAACATCTAAGATATCAGATCTTATTTTATGACAGTACGACTGTACAGCAAATATAGTAAGCCAATCAATAAAATCATCTCTAAACAAAAAAAAAAAACCCTTTTCTCTTATTCTCCAAAACAAGATTTAAAGATAAAGAATCAAATTAAAAAAACTTTGCCGACACATTTTCAATGTGTAGCAAGATTTAGTCCAAACAAAAACAAGGGTAGCTGGCTCTATCCAATGCCATCAGTCCACAACACTGCTATTCAAGGGAAGCAAGACACCCACCCTCCAATTGGCGTGGAGTGACATCAAACTCCTGCCACCAGACCTTCTCACCATCAGATGGGAGCTTTACCTTGAGGAACTTTGCAGCAAGAAAAATGGCACCTGCTGCAATGTGGTGGGGCATAAATTGCAAGCATAGAGACGTCCGAAGCCTGCATGCCGCTTTCCCGGGTCAAAAGGAGACAAGGAAGAATGACCATGGGCGGGCACTATATAATAACTATAATAAGCATTCTATCATACCCATCATTCACAAAATTCCATGCAACTTGGGCAAGAGCATTCTGGGCAACCTTGAACTTCTTAATTGCCTCAACAAGGGGTTTATATGGATGATGCACATTAAGATCAAAACCAAGAGTTGCCAGCACAACTCTCTCTCCAACCAAAATCAATTCTTTTTGTTGTTCATATACCTCCTGCATGATGGATGTAGAAACATCAAATATCTAGTGTAAACAACATATACCTCCAAAACAAGCTTCAAAATTTCTTTAGAAAATAAAGCAATAACAAATATATATAAAATAAAGCACAGCTGTTTTTTAATCCAAGACAAAGAGAGACTCAGATCATTTGGGGATAAAACAAGGCTTCATCCGACAGACTAGGTGATCTCATCTTATCTCAAGTTATTGACAATTGAGATCATTCTAGAATTAGTGATTCGATGAACTAAATTAACTATCGAAATTTTTATTTCACATTAAAATTTCAATTTTTGAAGACTTGTCAATCCGCCCCAGTCACACCCTAAACCACTCTCTGGATTTCTCTCACGCCCAAACTTACTACTCGCTCCCCCCATCTCTGCCTTAATCTCCTGCCCCTTCTACCTTGCTTTGCTTTTCTTTTCTTTTCTTTTCTCTCTCCCCCAGTCTATATTATCCTCCCTTTTCTCATCCCCTCGCAGACGGCCCCATCAACAGCACCACCAATGGCCAAGCCATGACTCCCCGACGCCACCTACCAGTGATTGCGTTGCTCTCTCACGTTACTCTCTTTACATCTTCCTGTTCTACACCACCCTACAACCAACCTGCAACGGCATTTGTGAGCTGTGTGATAAATAAACGGCAAAAAACACAAAAAACAGGCCACTGCAAAATCTGACCCATCTCGTCTCCGCCGTAGAATGGCCTCCCTCACATGTATGTCTCGCTCTCTCTCCCTTCTGCCCATCTCCTTCTCCCCACTCTCTCTATCTATCGCCCACCATCCCCATCCCCATCCCACATCCCCACGTCCACCCAACCCACCCCAGAGCCACTAACCAAAACTACTAAACACAGCCACCGCTAGCCCCGCCCTCTTATCCCCTCATGGTCACAAGCCACGGCCACTAGCCCACCATGCACATCAAGTGTTCGCCGGAATGCTTGAGACAGCACCACATCCAATTGAGTGAGGACTACCGCATCAAGGAATGGGGTTTTCCTGCTACCCAGTGCACATGATTTGTTGCATGACAACCACACACAGCTACATATGGCATAGATTTTTGTTCGATTAGGGAAATTGATGAAATTGGTTCATTGTTTGATTAATTGTTTCATGTTTAACGATTTTTCATACTCTTTAGGATTCCAATTGTGACGGATTTCAATTGAGTTTGATAATTTTAGTTTCATTGAGTTTTGAAATCAATCAGTGTATGGTTGAGCTCTTCTTGCGAGGTAAACTTATAAGCCTTTCAGTCTCTTCACTTAGTTTTTTTTTTAAAAACCCTGAATTTTTTTTATTTTGGTGTAGAAGGAGCATGAGAGAAAGAGAGGCTTTCGGCTTTTCACAGACATAGGGCATTGACAACCATAGCAGAGTCAATATTCCATTTTTGTTGATATGGAGACAATCTATCTTGGCGAAAAGATTTCAATTCTATACGAAATATATTACAGTCATAAATCCTCTATTAGATATTTGGTGACTTTGGATTGATTTTTCTTCGCTTTCGATGATTATTGTTGGATTCGCATTTTTATGCACAAGCATTCCACCGTAGCATTTTTGTGATTGTTTGAATTCTTGGATCATGATTTTTTTAGCTTTTTAAATAACAAAATCTACATGTCATAACTTATGACTTCACAGGAAATTGAATGGTTAGTATACTTAGAGATAGATGAAAAAATACAGTGAATTACATTAATGTGTATACATGTTGCAACAAAGTAGAGCATAACTGCAACACCTCAACCAATTCAGTTCATGCTTTTTAATTGTAAATGACCTACTATACTGGTTATCTGACGCAACTGTTAGGTAGCTAACAATTATGAATGAGCTGCTTAGTTTAAGATGATTCTTTGAAAAATGGTAAGAGTTAGGGTGCTTGAATTCTGATAATTTGTTCCTTTCGTTTTCCCTTTGTTCACTACTAAAGCTACAATTTTTTTTTATCACTATGTACCCAGGGATGTGTTAGTGAGATTTTCTGATAACTTGTGGAAACTATTTGGTTGTAAAAGGCAAATATTCCAAAGGTAAATTTCTTGACACCATTCATGCAATTGATTAAAGCATTCGAGATAGTAAAAAAAGGTTGACCAAGAATAACGAGAATTTGACTTCCCTTAATAAACAACTGGTTGGGTGTCCAAAACGATGAAATCAACAGGAAAATAAAAATTATTAACCTGAACAAGTACATCATCAACTATTCCCCTAACAATGGCATTTCCTCCCATGACCACCTTTCCTACCAAAAAAACTAACCCAACCAAATCCGGATTTTTCCTAGACTAGACCTTCAGAATTTTTTTAGGGCTCATACACGCATTAATCCAGTCTAAGAACCTACTCCAGAGCGACTATTGCACCTTGTGTATCTTCCTGTCCGTCCGGGGTTCTCTCTACTCGTTACTATATAGAACACAAGCCAAGGAACTCAAAACCACAACACAAGCACCCTTTACTAGTTTTGGAGGTTTCGCCCTTTGCTTTCGGCTGCTTTGAAGTGAAAGTAAATAGTGAAATAAGAGACTGGTTCAACTTGACATGGCAAACGCATTGTTTGAACCACGCATTCTTATTCATAACTGTCCTCAAATTTAGTTTCTCCAGATAAATGGAAAACTTAATCAAACCATGTATTCAACGGCACTTATTGACTCTAAGGTAGATTTCTTCAAGGCGAGTCGTGGACTCAGGCAAGGATGCCCCCTTTACAACGGCCCCTTTATTTTTTAGGATTTGACAATTAAAATTTCGTTTTGCTCTTTATGGATTCAATTAAGCAAACCTATAGTTTTGTTTGTTAACTATAGATTATCTGATTTGTATGATTTTGAATAACAAGTTGTTTACTATTTATCAAGAGGAAAAAAAATGAGCTAAGAATAGTTGGATATTATTGATCTATGGAAAATTTATGATATATTGGTCGATTTTTAGAAGGTTGTTGAAGAAGTGGAAATAATAGTTAGATGAGATGACCGAGGCAAAAAAGAAGACAACCGTATAGGGAAGTCCATACTTGCGTAGTTTGAGCAGCACATACGGTGAATCCACTTCTCAAGTTCAGCAGAAAGAATGTGAGAGTGGTAGTACAATTTAATTACTTTTTTGGATGTTCTATTGTGGTAAACAATTATGATTGTGTCTTCTTTTTTATTTCAACAATGGCAGCTTTTACTGGATTCAACTAGAATTTTTGGAAAATTAATTGTTGTTATGGTGATATTGATATATTGCTTCACTTTTGAGTGTGATATGAAGTTATTCTTTTAAGTTTGGAAAATAAAATGAACTGGTGGTGAAATTGGGGTTTTATGCGTTCATAGTTTGGAATTATTTTGTTAGTGTTGAGCTGTTACTTCCATCCGGTGAGGTTTTCTGGCAAACCTTTTTTGTGTGTGAATGAGGATTCAACTTTTTTCAATAGATTCTTATTGTTTCTAATAAGGCATTTTTTGTATTACACAATGCCTTCAAGCACAAGCATGAACTAGTATATATATATATATATATCTGTTGAGTCGAGTGTATATATT
>CM042191.1:3827650-3847535 GCA_023539305.1 Ilex asprella
TATGTGGAGAGAGCACCATGAATATGATTCGGATTTCTCGGTTCTTGATTCGCTTATGCGAGCTTTCCTGAATGTGGAAATGGGTTCGAGGGCATTGGAGGTATTGCGGAGGATGAGGGAGGTTGGAGTGAGACCTAGTTTGTCTGCGGTCGCCATTCTCTTCAAGTTTTTGCTTAGGGTTGGTGATTATGGTAGTGTGTGGAAGTTACTTAGGGATATGGTTCGTAGAGGACCTCGTCCTCCAAATTATATTTTCAATGTCATGATTCTTGGATTTTGTAAAAAAGGGTATGTTCAAACTGGAGAAAGTTTACTACATGTGATGACGAAGTTTGGGTGTGAGCCAGATGTTATTACGAATAACATTTTGATCAAGGCATACTGCATTAGGGGGCAAACGTCAAAGGCATTGACTCGGATGCATTTGATGGTTGAAAGGAGTTGCAATCCGAGCACTGTTACATTTTGTACAGTTATTAATGCCTTGTGCCAGGAGGGAAACATTGTGCAAGCGAGGAAGCTCTTTGATGGGATGCAAGAGTTGGGTGTCTTTCCAAACACTATAATTTATAATGCTTTGATGGATGGCTATGTTAAGGCTAGCGAAATTGGCCCGGCAAACTTGCTTTATGAAGAAATGAGGAGCAAGGGTGTAGCTCCTGATGGTATAACTTTTAATATTTTGGTTGCAGGGCACTACAAGTATGGGAGGGAAGAGGATGGTGACAGGTTGTTAAGGGAGTTATCTATGACGGGATTACTTCCAGATTGTTCATTGTTGGATATATCAGTTGCAGGATTGTGTTGGGCTGGACGGTTGGATGAGGCCTGGGAGTTATTAGAGGATATGCTTGACAAGGGGTTTCCTCTTAGTGTAATTGCTTTTAATTCCATAATTGCTGCTTACAGCAAAGCAGGGTTAGAAGACAGAGCCTTTGGAGTCTACAACATAATGGTACAAGTTGGCCTAACACCTTCATCTTCCACCTGCACTTCCTTGGTCATGGGTTTGGCCAAAATAGGGAGGCTTCAGGAAGCCAAGGATCTTATGGATCAGATGATAGAGAAGGACTTTCCTGTCAATAAAGTGGCTTTCACTGTGCTTTTAGATAGGTGTTTCAAAATGGGAGACATGGTCAGAGCTCAAGGTTTGTGGAAAGAGATGGACAGATTAGGGATGGCTCCTGATGTTGTTGCTTTTTCTGCCTTCATTGATGGGCTTTCTAAAGCCGGTTTTATTGAGGAGGCATATAATGTCTTTTTAGAAATGTCAAGGAAAGGACTCATGCCGAATAACTTTGCTTATAATTCTTTGATTGCAGGGTTTTGTAACTGTGGAAAAATGCATGAAGCATTGAAGTTGGAGAGGGAGATGAGGGACAGGGGTCTCCTCCCAGATGTTTTCACTACCAATATTATTATTAATGGGTTCTGTAAACTTGGAAGAATGAAGTCGGCAATTGATACTTTTATGGAAATGCACAGAACTGGGTTGTCACCAGATACTGTTACTTACAACACTCTGATCAGTGGGTACTGTAAGGCATTTGACATGGAAAATGCCGAAAATTTTGTGAATAAGATGTATGCCAGTGGGTGGGACCCAGATATTACAACCTATAATATACAAATCCATGGTTTTTGTAGTAATCGGAGGATGAATCAAGCTGTGATGATGTTGGATGAGCTTGTCTCGGTGGGGGTAGTTCTGAATACAGTTACATACAATACTATGATGAATGCCATATGCACTGATATACTAGATCGTGCTATGATTTTGACTGCAAAATTGCTTAAGATGGCCTTTGTTCCGAATATTGTGACAACTAACCTGTTATTGTCTCATCTTTGTAAGCAAGGGCTACCTGAGAGGACCCTTATGTGGGGCCAGAAGTTGGGTCAGATTTGCTTCAACTTTGATGAAGTAACTTACAAAATACTGGACAGAGCATATCGTGAGGTACAAGAAGATGCCGAACATTCAAAGGGAATGTCTGGAAAGAGCCTCTTTATTGACTTTCTAATGTATATTACTTATGATTATTTATACAGAAATAGGTTTTACAGTGAAAGAAGTCAACATTCTTTTAAACTGATTGACAAAGAATCTGGGAGGTCATGCAAGTTTCCAAACAGGATATGTGTATAGCATTTCAACTTTGGAATTTCTGAAATGAAAACAAAGAACTTCCTTGTTGAGAAGCAGCAGAAAGTGTGTGCTGGATGAGAAGTCAGAACTGAAGGTGGAGGCATGATGATTAGGATAAGGATTTTGCCCCAGAAGCTGAGTTTGATTCACCTCCTGTGGACATTTCACAGATTGAGTTGTCGGGCTTCATGCTGAAATGATGGAGCACTGGTTTACAGATTCGTTAAGCTTATTCTGGCATCCATGAATCTCTGGTATTGAAATTTTCTATTTGCACTGTGTCCAATGAAAGTCATGGTTGTTGAATTCTTCTATATGAATTTGGTTGATAACCTAGGGCTTTCTTTAGATAGTAATGAGTGTAATTGTATTGATACTGTTTGATACAATTATTTGTATGTGATGGTGTGATTAGCCATTGTATCATACATAGCACTGTGATTACTAATCCAAGTAGATGGAGCTCCATGGCACTGTTTCAGCTGGTTGAGATTTTGGTATACATTTTACCTAATCAAGTGCTTCCGGTGTATGTTTTTGGATTATTTAGTTAATGGTCGTAGTTACTGTCATGGAACATCTTACTTTAATTGAAAGTTAAGAAATATGTATAGCTTGAAATTTTTTGATATTCTATGTTTTGTGATCTTCTTAGTTAACCAAATATATGGAGGAAAATTTTGGAAGATTGGTAAAGTTCGCTGAAATTTAACCAATTGTTAAATTGGCTGGAATTTAAGTTGAACAATCGTATAATCATATTTTGTGTTCTTGATTTAGACAATAGTTAAACTCGTGCTTATAATTTGTTATTGCTGATGCTTTCAGTGTGATGTATCCATAATTAGGATTGAACCTATGACAGAGTCGTAATGTATTCACCCTCATATTTCCCAGGAGATGGTGGTTGACATTAAAGTAGAGAAAATTTCTAGCGCTGGATCTACAGAAGCAAAATTTATGGGTGTAGATTTTGAACACGATCTTTCTTGCCATCCAAAAAGATCGACTCCCAGAGGTGTGTTTTCTTTCTCCTGATTGGAAGATCCTCATAGCTGCTGAAAGATATATCAACTGCTCATTGAAGAATTTGCTTATGTCTTTGAAGTTTACAGGAGGTTTACTTTGGTGCAAAATAGGAAAATTTTTTGCTTGATACTGCATTTTTGCATGACACGATTTCTACATACCCTTGGAGGCTTTTTTTTTCCCTTCTGTCCCTCACGATCCTTTTTCTCCTAGATCCTAACAGCATTTGTCAATCAGCTAATAAAAAAGAATGAAAAGCAGCCTGAAAAAAAAAAAAAAGCACAAACGTGGATAACCTCCAATACAATGAGAAAGAGAGAGAGAGAGAGAGAAAACAGATTGACATCTGTACAATTAGGATAGATTTGTGTATCAAACGGGTTTTACGAATAGTTGTATCATAGTTTTGAGTTGAAAATGTGTATGTTCATCACCAAACAAATACAGGAATGTTGCTAATCTAAATAGGGTTTTTTTTATGGCAGTGGCTGGATCGATGATAATTGCTGGTGATGAGGATGTGGTGGTTGATGGCGAAACCAGGGAGGACCATTGAGATGTCACTGGTGGCAAGAGCATCCTGATTGATTATATTGCCTCAAATATTTTCCCTGTATTGGATGTGATAGGTGGTTTTCTAAACGGTTCAATGATTTAGGAGATTGAATCAAGTCTCAAATGATGTAATAGTATGGCCTTGTTTTCAAATAATTAAGGATTAGAATTCTGGAATAACATATCCATTGTAAATTCAGACGTCGAGTTTGAGCATTGCTAATTAAGGATAAATTCCTCATGAATATTTTCGTCTTGGTGTGGATAGTTTGTCTTTGTACAGATTGAGGAGGAAATTAGTCGAAGTGCGCATGAGTTGGCCCGAACATTAAGGGTGAAGACAAGCTAGAAAGAAGGCACCATAGAAAAGGGACTCAAGTATATTGTGATATGATGGCATTGCAAACAGGTTGCAATACTAGAATACTATTTGTTCTTGGTAAGCAAAAGTTGCAAATCGAGCTCAACTAGCTTGTCCATTTTGTACACTGGAAATATTATTTGTTCCTTTCTTCTCCATTTTGTACACTGACTATCTTGTCAATTTGGCCTTTTTCATTTGCAGTTCAAAATGTCAAGTTGTGAATATAGAATCAATTTTTCTGTATGCATTTACTATCAGAAATCAGCAAGGGCAAATTTACACAGATTCAATTGATTTGCATCTCTAAAATAATCTTAACAATACAAACAACTAAAATGGAAAATAAAATACCTCTATACCAATTTGGATACAAAACCCTATAAAGAAATAGTTAAAATCTCAAGGAGAAAAGATAGAACAACACAACATCATTCCTCTCGGATTTGACTATGAGATAGTTTATATTTGGTGTCATACTAAAGTTACTACAAAACAATTATGAATTTATGACCATGAATCTACAATACAGCACTTTTAAAACTTATTTATCAATTTACTATTTTTTTTAATTTATTTAATAAATTATCGTTGTTTTAAAAATAGAATTATCAAGTCTGATTTCTCTTAAAAACAAAAATATCAAATCTGATTTTAATTGAAAAAACGGATGTACCAAGTCTAACTTTATTTTAAAAACGGAATTACTAAAGCTTCATTGAGAAGACGGAATCATTAAAACCGATTTCATGTGAAAAGCGGAGGTACTAAATCCCTCTTTTCTTCCATGAACCAAACCTTTTAAACATTAAAAGGCTTGAATTTATCAACAAAAAAAAAAAATTAAAAGGCTTGAAACCCAGTAATTGTCCTAGCCACAGACGCACAGTCATCAACCTCCGAACCGAAGTTGGTGGAAAAGGCTTGAAACCCAGCAATTGTTTTGAGATCTTGTTGGTCACTGAAATAGGTTGAACCGTTTTAGTTATAGATGTGAGTCAGGGACGAGTCATGGGTCTCCGTTTGGATGTCGGAGTACTGAACCAATGAAGTTGAGTCGCCGCCGAGGAAGTCTTCGAGCTTCGGGACTGAGTTTTGATGGATTTGTGAGTCCATGAAGGTTGTGAAAATCGAGGAGTCACCATTGACGGTCTGGCTTGTGACTTCTTTGAGTTGATTATGCTCTCCTTGTGTGTACATGACTTGAGCTTTTGGATTTGGCCAACCTGCAGTGAATGTGAAAAGCCCAAAACAAAAACCAATGTCTGAGCTGTCTATCACCTAAAAATAAATGAACCCTAAACGGGTGAAACTCGGGCAACGTTTGGTTGCTGAGAAACTGCAAGAAAAGAGATATGGGAGCTCAGATTTAGCTTGGAGGTAAAAAAAAAAAAGCGAATATATGTACCGTTTGCGTAGAAATTATCGACGAAATAGTACTGCTGAGTATTGGTTGAGATTGAATAGTTCAATTATCCAACTAAAAATCGATATTAACAAATACGCTTTTAACATAAAAAGCAAATTTTTTGATTCCACCTTCATTTATACACCTTCGTGTATGTATAAAGTCAGATTTGATATTTTCGTTTTTTAAAAAAATCGGACTTGATAATTCTATTTTTAAAAGAAATCAAATTTAGTAATTTCGCTTTTAAACAACAATAGTTTTATAAATAAGTTGAAAATAACAGTAAATTGATAAATAAATTTTAAAAGTGCCGTAAATTAGTAATAAATTCAAACAACTATGAGATGACAATTGCACCTAATGTTACGACAAAAAAGAATTGCTTCGGATCAATTCTAACATTTAATATTGACACTAAGGTTTTCTTGTCGTAACTTAGACTCATATAATTGCAACCAATCCCAAATCCGTATTTATTTGTAACTTCTAGTATGGTACCTCCTTGCATTGATACACAGGAAAAATAAACAAAACCCAATTTCTCAGTGTCAACAATTTTAAGGCACTTCGGCCCTCTGCGTTATCATGAATACTCTTCTACCCAGTCCACCAACATGTTCACCTAGTTGAGCCAAGTGTGCCATCCTTCTTTTTGCTGATTCTGAAGTTCCTATATGGTTTAGATTCTCACTTGAGTCAATAGGGTCATCTTCCACAAGCTCAAAACTACTGTTGGAAGGGCACTCCCCACCTGAAACTTCCATGATCTGCTTCAAACTTTCCACCACCTGACTCATTTTTGGCCGATCCTTTGCCCTCTTCAACAAACAACTGTTAGCTAATTTGGCCATTCTTTGAGCTGCACTAAAAGTGTACTGATTTTCAAGCCTAGGGTCCATTATCAGGCCAAATTTCTTGCTATCGGAAGGAAACTGTTTCACCCAATCCAAAAGTTTTTGTTCTGATCTGGGTCTGCTTTGTTCTAACGACCGCCTGCCTGTTAAGAGCTCGTACAATACCACACCAAAACTCCACACATCGCTCTTGTCTGTGAGATGCCCTGTTTCGATGTAATCTGGAGCAGCATACCCATAAGTCCCCATGACCTAGTGACAGGAACCAAGTTCTCATGGTCATTCACCCAAAAACAAAAAAACAAAAAAAAAAGGCACCCATGCAACCTGATTCCTCTCTCAGTACCATATATATGTGGACAATATGATAAAATACAGATTGATCTTAATCTTCAGAATTAAAGAAAATTGTAGAAATAAAAAAACTGTAGTACTCGACCAGCTATACTTCGCTTTACTTTTTTTTTTCGCTGTCTTTCACTCTATTATCAGTCTTTTGCTTTGGTGAAAGGAGAAAGGGTGGTGTAGGTTCAACCACTCTCACTAGAAAGAAAGGCGAAGACAATTTAAGACAAAAGGCATTGTAGTTTTGATTCGGTTTTTTAAGCTGGTCCATTTACCCGAGTGCTTGCCTAAGCCTTTTTGCCTCTGTTTCTCTGGCTAGATATGGATCGGGCCTGAGGTTGTCATACCACTTGTAAAGTCTAATATGTGTAACGAGGCCGGGGACGAAACCAGGATTTTATGGTGAGGGATCAAATAAAAATAGTGGCACAGTTAAAAAATTTATTCACAACGGAATCATTAAACAAGTTATCACCAATGTCAAAATTTTAGTCGTATAAAACGTATAAAATTAACTTTTATATGACATCAAAGGAAAAATTAGTTTGGGTCACAAAATCTAAATCTAAAAGTTGATTCTTGCTTATCATAAAATTTAATTTATGGTAGTGTCACTGCCTACTTATACCCTCATTCATTACATGATATAATGACTCCGAATAAATTATCATCGTAAATATTAGTTTCACTTGACACAATCTCAAACATTAATTATGACTCGATGTGTTAATATAATATATCACATATTTAAGCAAAAATAACTTTCCTTCTTTTTTTTTTCTCTTTCGGTCATGAGTTTCATCCAAAAGTGTATTCTTTGTCTATAAAAAAAACACAAATTCGTGTGTGATTAATATCTCCCATTTTGTTATTAAATGTCAGATTATTAGGTACATTGAATACACTGTACATATATAAATATTGTTAAAAACCTAGGAGAAGACCTAGTTTTTGAAAATCTAGGGGGGGTTATAGTGTATTTTCAAAAAGTTGATGGGGACCATGGTCCCCTTTGCACTAGGTCTCAATGTGGTTCTGTCAATGGCTATGAGGCACAAAGTTTTTCACCCTCATGTAACCTGAAATGCTACCTAAAAACTAACCATACTTACAGCTGTGGAAACGTGAGTATGCCCATCTGTTGGCCCTTCCCTGGCAAGCCCAAAGTCTGAAAGCTTTGGATTGAAATCCTCATCCAATAGAACATTCGATGACTTAAAATCTCGATATATCACCTACATATTAATATAAGCAATACAGGTTAGCTCAAATACACTGGAGTTTGCAAAATTTTGGTGAAAAGACAGGACCATGGTTTAAACATCCGACATCACCATTACTGATGAACAACATCCTTTTCCGGTGGGTTCACCATAAATCCTCATGATTAATCCATCATAAATCTAGCCAGTTAAGATATTATCCACAAAAATAATTGCTGTTATAAAGGTCGAAATTTCATTAACTTTTAATAACCATGATAACATTTCAAACTTACCAAAATCTACTAGAACTTCTCTTTCAGTTTCAAACAAGGAAAAAATGGATGCAACATTAATCACAACAGTATAATAGGTGAATGATAGCCAATGTTACCACTCCGACAACTCAAACATCAGAGTGCTGTCAGACCTTGTTACTCTCATGACATATGAATATTTTCCAGCTTCAACAAGTTTTAATTATTTGAGAGCTGTGAGTAGCTCAAAGGTTCACTGACCAATTATATAAAAACCAAGTAATCAGTCAAAGAACCTTCTGCCACCTGTGTTCTGAGACAAATCTATATTTTCATCTCACATCAT
This sequence comes from Ilex asprella, assembly GCA_023539305.1. Taxonomy (NCBI): domain Eukaryota; kingdom Viridiplantae; phylum Streptophyta; class Magnoliopsida; order Aquifoliales; family Aquifoliaceae; genus Ilex; species Ilex asprella. The sequence continues at coordinate 3,836,160 of CM042191.1, forward strand.
GATCATAAATATTTGATAATGAAAATCATTTTCAAATGCATCCATACATATATACAGTAAAGAACGTTCTGTAGACCAGAGACGGAGCCTTTTCTTGCAGGTCCCAATAAACATCAGATTGATGGTAAAAATTATTAGAGGATCTTCCACGAATAAATCTTAGAAACTCAACTATGTTTAGAATCATCTAGAAGAGCTACTCATAACAAAATAGTGCAACTGAGGATTTTAGGCAGTCTCAACAGCAATAAAAAGTTCTCTTGGGTTCTAGGAGACGCAAGTAGTCTGTGTAGAACAATGGCAGCATTCCCCCCATGACACCCAATGAGATATGTGTCTCAATTTGTGTGCAAAAGAGAGAGAGTTTGTGTATGGCTAAATGTGGTCTCCGTCCTTGCAGCTCTTTACTGTGATTATGATCTGTCAAGGGACAAGGGTCATAAATTCTGTTAACCACATGGTATCATAGATTTTTTTTTACTATCTCATTCAACATTAAGTTTAGCCTACTTGTATGCCTTGCACGTATGTCAATATATTTAGGGTTGTCCTTTCCATCAATTGGTAAAGGGGTCTTTTTATTTTCATCTGGTGATCAAATGTCCCATTTGTATTGTGTTGCCAACATGAAATGTAGAACATTAGCATAATTGACACTCTAAGGTAAAGTCCAAACCTGTACTTCTAGTTCTTCATGCAAATAAGCCAATCCTTGAGCTGCTCCAAGCACTATCTGTAATCTTCTTTGCCAAGGAAGAGCTGGGTATGCCTTGTTGAAAAGATGATCTTCCAGGCTTTTATTCGGCACAAATTCGTACACAAGTAGCCGCTGGATTCCTCTTTCTCCATCCACTGCACAGTATCCTATAAGTTTGACAAGATTTGGGTGCTCCACAACACCAAGAAATTGTACCTCCGCCACCCATTGTTTATGACCCTGTATCAAAAAAAACATAATCACTAGAGGCACTCAGAAATTTCGAAAGAACGGAACAACTTATATAGGACAGTAAATGAGTAGCGTCATTTTTCTTCATCTTGTAAAAAATGCTGTCAAAAAAATTTGACAGTTTCTCTTATAACATCAGTTCGACTAGGAAATAGCACATATTTCAAACACAAGTAGGCAGCATTTGAGGTGTGTCAGCAGTTTGTGTTAAATTGATTTCTTCAAAACCATTATTTCTGGCCACAAGCTTTGATACAATACATTAGGATTCCACACAAGTAGAATCATAAAAGGAGACCTTATATTGTACTAATTTCAAATCCAGATTGCCATAGATGCATGGCAATGTTAAACTTCATTTAGCATAATTGCCATGCATATTACTACAAGTACTCTTTATACGAATTCTTTATTAATTAATCAACCATCTAAGACTACGGTACCAAAAAATTATTTTTTGGTACAATATCGAAGTTATTATAAAATACGGATGAGGTTATAGCTCAAATCCAGTGAGACTACAATAGAATGAAATTGTTAAAAATAAATCTAAATAATTCAGGACCAATTTTAGCTTTTCTTGCAATAATCTAACTTGACACAAAAGAAAATAAAACCCACCCTAAAAGAAACAGTTGTAATTTTCGATACGATGCCTCCTCTCACCCTAACCAACAACTAATTTATGTTCAACAAACAATTTGTGCAATCAGATTCAAGGCCAATACCTGAAAACCATCTTTGTTGAGCTTTTTAATGGCAACCACAATAGGCTCACCCTTTCCAGTAACAGGCTTGATAGTACCTTTATATACAGTTCCAAATCCGCCTTCTCCAATCTTCAAAAGCCTACTGAAGCCATTGGTGGCCTGCCTAAGCTCCGAGAATGTAAAGACTCTCAAGTTCTGAGCCTTCTCTTCATACAACTCGGGGATACTGCGGGTTGAAGGAGCTGAACATGAAGACTTTGTCACCCTCTCAGTTTCCGAAATGTCTGATTTGCTTTGGTTTTTCAGTATTGGTGCTGATCTTTGTTCCCTGGTCTTTGTTCTATCCTTGAAGTAATAAAAACACTTCATTTCTTTCACAATTTAGAAAAGAGTTTTCAGGATTCAGTTTTGAAATCCAGAACCACAACTGAACTCCTGTGTAGGATCAAAAGAAGAAATATTAACATTTTAAATATCCATTCCAACATAATCATATCTGTGTGTACGAGAGAGAGAGAGAGAGAGACAACAGAATGTTATCCCAACTAAAAAACACCCAGCCATTTAAATCAAAGAAAATTATATAAAATTTGAACTCAGAAAACCCAGATGAAAATTTGCTTGAAGGATACAGAAGATGAATGGAAACCAGAAAAAAGACAATTACTTGAGACGCAAAAGGAAGTATAAAGGTGACAAAACCCTCAAAACCTCAGAATCGTACAAAATATTAGAATTAACAAAAAAACCCAGAGGAAAAAATTTGTTGAACGAAAGCACACCAAAAGCAGAGAGAGAAAGAGAGAAGTATAGGATGTGGAAAAGGAAGGAGAAGGGTGACAGAATTATCGACACCCACATGAAAATTCAAGGAGAGAAAGGATCACCCGGACGCTGAAACAAGGGGAAAACGAAAAAAAATAAGTAAATCGAGATGAACAAGCAAAACATAGGTTCCTCGGAGAGAGAAAGAGAGTATACCTGAACCATGAATTTAATCAAGAACAGAGAGAGATGAAACTATGAAGATTAGAGAATGAGTTTTCCCCTAATTATTTCCTCTTCCTGAATCTGTTCAACTACTTGGACTTCCACAAGAGTTTCAACGCGGTTGGGAAGAGACAGACTTCACATTAATTTCTTTCCCTTCTCTTCTGCTAACCTCTCTCTCTCTCTCTCTGCTAATTCATGGGTGCCTGCTTGGCTGCGCCTAGAGGCACCCAAATCTGGTTGGGTCCTACTTTGAACTGAGTTTCCTTCCTTAAACTTTTCTAGTTCTGTCATATTCACATCTCTCTGTTTGGAAATTTGTTCTTTTTTGTGTAAGGAAAAAAAATACAAAAGAATAAGTCTGCATTGGTGTGACAGAATAAAGAACAAATTTTGTGTGCATTACTTTAATGTAGTCTTTCTTTGATTTTTTTTCCTGGTTTGGGTTGCATATGAACTTGGACTTGGAATTGGTAGGCAAAAGTGGTTGGATTGGAGCTACCCGACACTATATGGTTTTAAAATTAACATAATTGATAAATTCGCATAAGAAATAAATTAAATTAATGTTTAATATTTATAACATATTTTTTTTATAATAATACGATACATATATACAAATTTTTATCCCGAACACACACAAGTAGTCGTAGATAGTTAAGTGAAATTCAATCCACGAAATTATTTGATCTATGGACAGCATCGTTGTGATAAAGATGGTCATGCCAAAGGAGTCATTACCGCAGGATATAGAGGGAAAAGTCATAAGCGTCTATGCTGTAAAATTAATTTTCGACGGAGTGAAAAAGACATTAATCAAATATGATAAAATGGTAATCATAAAATGTGACCCTAATCAAAATGTATATATTTGTCTCATACACTATACAGATGGTGAGAAGACATACACTGTACATCTTAGATGGGCTATAATTGGAGCTTATCTGAATTAAAGTCACCCCTTCAAGCTCTGACCTTCCTTGTATTTGATACCAGAGGGTAATGTGGAATCCACTAGAGAAATGAAAATACAAAGACAATTGGGTAAGCAGTTGGTCAAACAAAGTGTTGGTTTTCTTTATTGATAATAGTTAAATATAAATTTGTGTTGTGGTTTCATTTCATGGCTAGTGGGACCTCACATGTTGGTTTGATTCCAAATCAAAATAAATTCAGTAGGTTTGAATTAAATATTTTTACTTCTCAAAAAAAAAAAAATTGATACAATTTGGTACTCTCGTCACATGTGCTTGTTTATGTTTACATAAACTTGGAAAATATCAAAAGAAATTGTGAGGATTTGTTTTTTTTTTTTTTTTTTTTGGGTTCATGTCTAAGTCAGTTTACCTGCATCTCTACTAATTTCTTTCCGATTCAGTCAAATATAGGTGATCTATATCACGACTAAGATATTCATGCGAGACCAAGATTAGGGCATTCATAAAAGATAAATTCTTCATATCTTGACCTCAAGAGAGTTGTCAATTTTTAAACTCATTATTTTTAAGTTTAAAAAACTCGTCTCTGTTACCACTTCAACTATTTTTTTAGACTTAAAATTTGTTTGACTTCAATTAAGGAAAGAACACAAAATAAGGTACACATTTTTAGAAAATACAGGAAGCTTCAAGGTTAAATATTTATGAACTCTCTAGTTGAACATTGTGGAGGCATATACTTTGGAAAATAAAGACATGCATCATATTCAAAAGTATTGGGGAGTCAAATGTAATTTTTTTTTTTAACTATGGGCATGGTCTTTGGGTTGTAACACAAGGTATCACTAAAAATGGGTAAATCAATCCAATATTATATTTAAAAAGTTGAATTATCAATTTATAAAAGTATAATAATAGTTAAGATTAATTCAATTTTCATTTATTTTGATCTGATGATACATAATTCATCCAAAAAAAGAAATTCTTGCTAATTTTTTTTTTAAAAATTGAATTGTGTAATTATATAAAATATAAAAAATTATTATATATTATATTATTAGTTCGATTCATTTGGGTTACCATGTATCTTTAGACACGGATTATTGTTACTTGATTATAATAGTAGAAGACTTAACAAAGATGAAACTATAACAATTGCCTTGGGAATTTGTATAATATGTGAAAATCACATTGGTAATTTCAAAAAAAAAAAAAAAAATCTAAGGTTCATCAAAGAAATCAATTACAAATTTATGATTTTATATCAACACTTTGGGAAAATTATGAAAACACCACTTTAACTATACCAAGATTGCAATATTTTATGGACAACCCTTAAATTTCAAATTATTGTTGAGTTGTCCCTTGGAAACCGGATTCAATGAAGTTAGTATATTAGCCAACTTGCTCTTGTCGGCATATTCAATGCCAACTGCATATAGTTTATACATACTTATTACATCACACCCTTGACATCATACCTTGATACAATTGCATCATAATTAAAGAAAACACTTTTGTACCTAGTATTCACATTTAGAATGGGTTAATTGTACCGGATGTCCTCAACGTACAGAATTTGTCTTATTTTGATTCTTAATATTTTAATTATATTATTTTAATTTTTAAAATATTGAATATGTTCTTATATAATTCTTCAAACAGATAATGTATAAATCATTGATGTTTTTTTTATTATAAACTTATTACGTGATATCTAAATATGAATAAAAAATAATTTGGATAGTTCTTAACAAAAAAATGTGTAATATGAGTAGTCATTGATCAAAATTTGGATAATTTATGATCAAAACTGTGTAATTTGGGTAAAAATTTGATCAAGAGTTATTCAAATTATTATTTTTTATCTATATTTAAGTATTATGTGACAAGTTTATAATAAAAAATTATTAGCAATCTGGACGTTGTTTATTTGAGGGACGGGAACCACATAGAAATATATTTAATATTTTAGTGACTAAAATGATGTAATTGAAATATTGACGACTAAAATGAGACAAATTTATATTTTAGAGACCTACAATATAATTAACCCTTTCAGTATTTATACCAATAAGTGAAAAAAAAAACATATTACGTTTTATTTTAAATGCTGATGAGTTTCACTTAAAAAATAGTAAGTGAATTCATAAAATTAGTGCACCTCAAAAGTTAATAAAATTTATTCAAAAAATATTGCTTTTTTTTGTACCATAATCAAACCCAATATTTAAGTTGTTTGTGCTCTAGTTCAAAAAGAAAAAAAAATAGGAAAAAATACCAATAAGTCTTATTTTTCATTCAAAAAAATCATTAAATTTTATCATATTTACAATAATACCACCGGTGGTACCATAGCCTTTCGTACCAAAAATTATAATTCTTTAAGGTTAAGTTACAACTTTTTTGAGATGTAAATTACAACTTATAAAATGCATGATCAATTCTTAAAGATTGGGATCGATACTGAAAGTTATAATTTTTAAAGGTCAAATTATAACTTATAAAGAAGAAATTACAATTATTCAAAGGAAGTACATGATCGATCATGGTCTTCTGTTGAGCATTTATAACTTCTCTTTTTAAAAGTATAATTTTATCATAAAAAATTATAACTTTTGGTACAATGCTGAAAAAAAATCGGTATTAAAACAGCCAATCCCCTCTCTCCCACCGTACTTTTTTTATTTTTATTTTTATTTTTTAATTTTCAAGCTACAATTTGAATTTTTTTTTTAATTCAAAGAAAATGGGCTCACAGCAAGGTTTTGTACATGTACCAACGAACTGTTAGCCTAGTGGATAAGAATTCAAATTTTTTCACTCAAAATTTGGGTTTGAGTCTCCATAGCTATGACAATTCGTTGAGACTAAACGTATTCTTCAGTGTCCAGAACATGTAATAGGACCTTAACTTTGATCCCGACGTAAATACGATAAAATTCTCTACAAATAACTATGTGATACTAAAAAATAATGATCCCTAGAGATAAAATTCTCTACAAATAATAACTGTATGGTGCTAAAGAACAATCCTCGGATGTACATCATACTCTGCATAAAAAAACTTGTAGTCTACATCCACTGCCCAAAAACACCCATTGGTGTCTAATCTCATCATAGCAGCTACAATTTGAGCTAGACTTGGCGTATAAGTTGGATTGTAGACTTGATGGGATTTGGGTTAGTAGTTACCTTAACGATCAATGTCCCTTTTGTAGAATTTTTAAGTTGTGGGTCCCGAGTTTGAATTTCAACTTCTCTCTTATAATAATACATAGGAGTATAGATAAAAATTATGTCATAAGGTGAAAATTTTACACAAAAATTTTAATTTTTTTCTCAATTAATGTAAATAAAATAACATATTTTAAATTTAGTGCATTGTATTCGATACTTAAAGATTCATAAAATACAAAAAAGGTCAAACATTTGTAAATATAGTGTATTCACATATAAAAAAAAAAAGGCTAGTTACAACCATAAACAACAAACGAGACTAGCTGCATAAAAGATACTGTAGTCTTTCTCTATGTAACCAATCAAATTATTAGTCATTGATTATTCATTCAATTATGCAACATAATTTTCGTAATCTCTATAACTTAAAAACTGAGTCTTGGCATGTCAAAAACTTATCTAGATATATAATCATAAAAAATTCAAAGCACATTTAAAAGTTTATAGTTATTTAGGTATGAAACTATACTAATAAAAAATGATAGAGTCTAACACACTTAAATATACTTATAATTATTTAAAACATAAATAATATTTTTTTAAAAGAATTTTAGGATAAGCTCTCTCTCTCACACTCTCTCACACACACACCCACACACACCATCATCAATCAAATTAGTCATACACCACTACTATGTAATGCAATTGTATTGGATCCTACCCCCAATTGGGAGATAGGTATTTGTTTGGAAATGTAGAGAGTAATGGGGTTGGTGAGTATATTTGACATCTTATTGGGATGGGGTGTCAATTATGATACACTTAATCATTAATGTGTAAATAAATATAAAATAAGATAAAAATAGTAATTTCGACTTTAGGGAATTTAATAGGGGTGGAAATGAAGGTTTCTTTTACTAGAAATTTTTGTAAGTGAAATTGATGAATTAAGGCTTGACCACAAGATTTTAATTTTTTATTTTACTCCTTAAAATTCAAGACTCTCGTTTTGTACATTTATTTAAAAAAAAACCATTAATCATAGACTCCGATTAGTGAATCCCATACAATTTTTTATCTTTTAACATTTCATGTGCGATGCACGTAACCTAAGACTATTAATTTTTTAAGAAGCAAAAATGTAACGGTCAAAATTTTCACAAGAAAAAACTAAAAAAAAAACATTATCTTAAAAGATAAAAACCCAAATGTTATCCTTTGAAAAATTTAAAGAGTCGATGTCATACTCTGTCTTTGATTGAGTAAAGGAAAATTTTAAAAAAATTCTAGCGGCAAAATGTCAGTAACCCTTCACTTAACTTATATTTCCTTCCATGGGGGTGCAAACAAGTCCTAATTAAGGCTTAGCTTTAGTGTTTAGTCTAAGATGGACAGTAATTATTTTCTAAAAAGTCAAATAGAGAATAAGCAGTCCAAAAATTGCGGGCCTACATCTTCTTTATTATTTTTTTACACAATTTCATTCAATGGTAGATCATTCACTGTTTATGGGTGAGTGGTCTACATATAAATAATGGGTCTCACGTAAATATATAACAGGTGATACCATTAAGTGAAATTGTGTAAAAAAATAAGAGAAATGATATTTGAACTTTATTCGAGGACCTTATTTAAAAATTTAATGATGTACAATCATTAAATTGGTCGTGGGTTTCATTTAATATTAGAACTCACAACTAATTTAATGATTGCATTAAACCACATCATTAGATCCCTAAATAAAATTTCTAAATAAAGTCCCTATAACATTACTCAAAAATTAATATACAGAATCTCAAGAGCTCTACCTTGTTGACTATATATAGTTTCAAAATATTAAATATGAGTAATATTATATATCTCAAATTTGTATCTAAAATGTGAATTTCAAATCAATAAGCATGGTTGGATCAGTGGATTCTAATTAAAAAAGTTGATAAGACTCACTCATCTACTGATTTTTGTTCATTTGTGATACACATTTGGGATATAAATTTAGGATATAAAACATTACTCATTAAATATTAGATGAGTGTGTCTCAATTAAAAAAGTTGATGGAACTCACCATCTAATGGTTTTCGTTCATTTGAAATACACATTTGAGATACAAATTTGAGATATAAAATATTATTCATTAAATATTACCTTGTTGACTATATAGTTTCAAAACATTAAATATTTAATGCACTTTTTTTTTTAAGGATTTGGTGTCGACACGAATTTGGATTAGCTTAACATTATAAAAGCTAAATAATCATGTTGTTAGATCAAAAGAACAAAGCCCACTTTGTTGAAGGAGGCCCACCTCGACGATAACCGGTCTTACTTGTAGTTTCAGGTTTGCATCGTGTATCAATTATGTATAGTTAAATTCAGGTCCGTATCGACCTATTTATTAAATTAGACAGATTCAGGTATCACTCGAACTCAGTATAACCAAATTTGTATCCAATGGTATTGTGTCAATCTCATGTTGGTTTGATGAATAGTGTTAGAAATTATCAAGCCTTAATTTATACAAAAAAAATGGCAAGAATGTTTTGGTTTTTTGGGTGAGGGAATGCCCAGTGTAAGGGCTCACTTCAGTCGATAAGAGCATCTCTAACAACAAAATCTATTTTAGCTATTTAAAAAATAATATATAATATTTTAACTACTTACTTTTCAATATACACTCCAACAAATTTTTTATATTTTTATCTACTTATTTTAAATATTATTTCTCATTTCTTTTGGATTTTTTTTTGGAATAGTGAAAGAGAAGAAAAGAGAGAATGGAAGAAAGGAGAGAAAAAGAGAGAAAATATTATAATTTTTTTTTACAAATCGCTATAGTGATACTTTAAATATAGAGTATCACTGTAACAAAATGTTATTTTAGATGTTTTGAAAATAGTCAGTTTCGAATGAATTTTTTTGGGCTAAATAGCTAAAATTTGAAGATTTTGTATGTTTTAGATCATTTGTTAGAGATGCTCTAAGTAGTTGCAGATTCAAGCTTCATCCCTTTTTCTCTTCCGTCTCCCATAAGGAAAAAAATAAAATAATTTATTTTTGAAAAATAAAGACAAAATATATACTAGTATCAAGACAAACTAATGTTGGGTTGAGATCCATTATGACTAAGTGTTTGATGACCAAATTTTGAATTAAGTAACTCACACCATTTAAAGTTTTAAGCACTTCTTTAAGATAGACTAAAATTTTAAATAATAAATCATCTACGTATTACTTAATACTGAAAATACTAGTTAGTGAGAATTTTACCCTCAAATGATTTGATCTCAATTTATTTTACACTCCAACTTTTCAACACCCACTATCCAATTGCTGCCACCATAACCCCTTCCCCCTCACTACTACTACTAACACCACTGTCACCATTGTCACCACTACCACCACCACCACCACCATTACTACTACTATCACTACCATCTTGTCACCACTACTATCATCATTATCACCAATGACATCGCCATCCCTTCATCGCCACAACCATCACCCAATACCAGTATCTCTATTGTTGTCACCATCACCACCACCACTATCACCCCATTTTTTTCCATTATTGCCACTCTACCATATTTGTCATCGCCGCCATTATTACTATCACTATTGCTATTGTTGTTATCATTAATGTCACCACCACCTACCTTCGTAATCGTCACTGTTATAACCACTATCACTTTACCATATCCATCATCGTCGTCGTCATCCTTACAACCATCACCCATGTCTACTGTTGCCACCATCACTACATTCCACTTTCACCCCCACTATCTCCACTACTCCCTAATAACCACCACCACTCAATTACCTTACCTCACCATCTACTTACAATCACTATTGTTTTCAACATGCTTACATACAATTTCACCACCATCAACCAACCAACCACCATTTTCACCATTGTATCTGTCATTTCCCCACGACCACCACCCCACCATAACCATTGTCACTATCAATCTATTGTCGCTAGCACCCTTGCACCACCATAATTATTGTCACTATTATCACTCTTCACCATTATCAATATTTCACCACTATCCATCCCACCATCACCAATCATCTTACCATCACCATCGTTACCAATTTTGCCATTACAACCGTTACTATAATATGACCACTACTGTCTTGCCTCACTCACCACGATAGTGGGAATGATGGTGGCATGGAGGTAATAGATTATTAAGATAATAGCAGTTATGGCTATGGTGAGATACGAAGGTGGTGGTGATAATAAGTGGTGGTGTTAGTGATGGTAGTGGCGGTTGTAGCATAATAGATGACAACAAGGGATATTGGTGGTGTGATGGTGGAAAAAGTAATGGTGCATCGATGATAATGACAACAATGTTATGCGTACGACATCCCCACTGATTGTGAAATAATAAAAATATTAATAGTAAAAATAAAATAGTTACAATGAGATGATAAAATTGTTGAAATTGAAAAATAATTAATGAGACTCGAATTCAAGTTGCACATGATGCCGAATATCTCATTGAATTATTCATTGTAATTTTTAAAACTCCATCCTCTTTTCCCTCAAATAGTGCTTACTAAATATTCATAAATTATATAAATCTATATATATATATATATATA
>CM042191.1:3847935-3871820 GCA_023539305.1 Ilex asprella
TATATATAATTTGGCCTTTTCGAAATAGGAACGAACGAGACTCTGGCTCAGCAGAATTTCGATCTCCTAAAAAACCTACCATTTCACCACCTTGCAGGTCGGTTTGTTACCCAAAAATATTAATTATATATATAAAAAAGATAAATAGCAAAAGAAAATCACACACACACACCAACAACAACAATAAGAAGAAAATTGTATACTCTCTCTCTCTCTCTCAAACTATCTGTGTAATTTCTCTCTCTGCATCTCTCCTCTCTTAAAAGCACACAACACACTCTCTCTCTCTCTCTCTCTCTCTCTGTGTCGTCATGGTTAGCGCCAATCGGCACAACCTTTACACCGTTTAAAACCCTAATTTTCTCTCTCTTCACACTATACACTCGCAAGATCACCCAAAAAAACAAACCTTTATTCTCCACTTTAATTAAATATCAGCGCTAGTCTTTTGCAATTTTTGTTCTCTATCGATTTGTGGTTTGATCGGTGGATCTGTGGGTTTTTAATTTTATTGCAGAGAAAAATACTAAAAGAGAAATTGGAGGTGATTTTGAAGGTTGGAATATATGTCCCTCAATCAATCAAGGGCTGAGAAGAACGAGACACCACAGTACAGAAAAACGGGACGAACCGGTAGCTTTAATCAGCAGAGGAACTCCGGTAATAGCGGCAAGGGCGGCGGTGGCGCCACCGCCCTTCCCACCTCTTCGTCTTCATTATCATCGAACAGCAGGTAAATTGGCGCAAACTTAGGGTTTCTTATTTTGATATTGCGTATGTATATATGTGTATATACTGATATTCTGAAATTAGGGGTTGTGGTTGATTTTTGTTTTTTGTGACGGTAATTTTTTTTGGGGGGGTTCTGTTAGCTTTAAGAAGTCTAACAATGCACAAGGAGGGCAATCTAGAGCAAGTATTTCGAGTCTGAGTTCGGATTCCAATCCTGTTTCTGTTACCCGTAGTGTACAGAATGGTGCCCATATTCAACCACCCTTACATGGTATGTGATTAAGCAAAGTACTTTTTCTTTGTTTTCATTGGCTCTGTTGTTAGTTTGCTTTTTAAATTGGTAATTGTATTAATATTTGCTATTTTGGGTATCGAATATAAGAATTAAAAGAATACTATTTACTGCTACTTATCATGGGCTTCGATCTTTTACAGAATCTTGATATTGTGCTTTGGAAATTGTGATCGTAATTTGCATTTTGATTATTGTGTTTTTTTGTATGTTGTTATTCTTGTTGTAGGAGCATCTGATGCACCAGTCACATGTGTTACTGTGAAGCCTACAGATGTTTCGACTCAGAATAGCACCCGACCTGTTCCAAAGGCTCCATCTTCTAATGCTTCTACTGTCATGTCTGACACAAAGGAGCCCACAACCCCTGCCAAAGGTATGCCTAGCCGATGCTTGATATGGTTTTGTGGTTTTCATGAATTATAAAAAAAATTTAAATTTTGCCTGTGCGTCTCGTTGTTGGTTTTCTCATTGATGTTTGCTAATACCATTTTATAATGGCTTAGCTCCAGGTGATCCACCTAGGTCATTTCCTCTTCAGTTTGGTTCGATAAGTCCAGGTTTCATGAATGGAATGCAGGTTTGTTTGTACACTTTTTCACATCAAAAGCTCTTTGTAATTTCATGAAGCTTAATTGTTTTTCCCTATTGTCCTGCTAATTGTAGAAGGATTGTGTTTCTGTTGTGTTTATAGATACCTGCCCGAACTAGTTCAGCCCCCCCAAATTTGGATGAGCAGAAACGTGACCAGGTTTGTAGTTTTGTTCCCCTCTTGTCTGCCTTTCTGAATGAAGTAGTGTTTCAGCTCTGATGTATTATGGTGCATAGAATCATTCTTCTTATGCCTCCAGTGTAGTCAAGACTGGAAAGCTTAATTCAAACCAAGTTTAATTCCATTACGTAACATTGGAGATTGTTCCACATAGAATTTATTTGGCTGGATCTGACTTGTTTAGTAGACTTGGGTGGATCACATCCGACAAGTGTGTTTTGCTTCCTATATTGGATCATTGTCGGGGGACCTTGAATTGAAATGGTTTAATTAATAAATAGGAGAAGGCATATATCATTGGTGATTGTACTTCATGTAGAATATAGTGACACCATTACCAATGATTATGTTGGTTGATCCTCTACCCCTCTTTGGTGATTTTTTCTCTGGCAGGCTCGCCATGATTCCGTAAGAGCTGGGCCCACATTTCCAATTCCATCCATTCCCAAGCAGCAGTTGCACAGGAAGGATGCAGGAACTGTTGATCAATCTAATACTGGTCAGGCTCATCCAATGCCTAAGGCCAAAAAGGATGTGCAAGTTTCAGCTGCACCCCACGTGAGCCAAACTCAGAAACCATCTGTACATTCTATTCCTGGGATTTCTATGCCAATGCCGTTTCATCAGCCACAGGTTCCCATTCAATTTGGTGGCCCGAACCCACAAATTCAATCTCAGCGCATGACAGGTACTTCATTGCCGATGCCAATGCCGATGCCTTTGCCAATGGGTAATCCACCTCAGGTGCAGCAGCCGGTATTTGTTACAGGTCTTCAACCCCATCCAATGCAGTCTCAGGGAATTTTCCATCAGGGCCAGAGCTTGACTTTCTCATCTCAATTGGGTCCTCAGCTGCCTCCTCAGTTGGGCAATTTGGGAATTAACAGCACTCCACAATTCTCTCAACAGCAAGTGGGCAAATTTGGAGGTCCTCGTAAAACTATCAAGATTACTGACCCAGTTACTCATAAAGAGTTTAGACTTGATGAGTTATCAGGCCAGAGGTCACATCCTATTGTGCCACCTCAATCCCAGCTTACTCCTTCCTTTTCACCTGCTCATCCAAATAATTATTATCCTAATACATACAATTCCAGTTCTCTTCCTCTGACTAACATAACTTCCAGTTCTCAGGCACCAAGGTTTTATAATCAGGTTAGCCAGGGCCCACCAACTGTAACTTTTGTGAACCCATCTGCCCTTAACTCATTTTCTGTTAATAAAACTGGCAGCTCAGTGCATAGCATAACCGAACCATCACGTTTGGAACATTCCCATGATGTTCATCATGTAATATCCTCACCTCCATCAACTTCTATACAGGTGACTATAAAACCAGCAGCTGCTGGACATGGAGAAAAGGTTGTTGACTCATCACCTTCAGTAAGCTCATCTGCTTTTGAAACGAGTGAGTCTCCTAAACTGCTGAAGGTACAAGGGGAAGCAAGGCCAAGTTATCCTCAACAGGATTCTGAGACTTTACCTCAAAGCTCTTTACAGCAATCAAAATCCAGTACTGAAACAAAGTCTACATCAATCCATGTGGCAAGTGAACAGTCCGTTGTTGTATCTGGTTCTGTTTCTGTTGAGAATCCTTTACCCAGCTCTTTGTCTCCTCCTCCTGTTCATGTCGAGTATTCTGCATCAGGACCAACCAGTGGTACTGGTGGTGCACGAGGGGAAATGGTTAGGTCTGACTCAATTAAAGATCTGCCAAACAAATCTGACAACGAAGGACATTCCCTCCCGCAGAATCAGGTATAGTATCACTTCTGTTGTATGATTTGTTTCACCAATTTATCACATTATGAGAGCAAGGATTTTCTTGCCAATATTTGTAGGTTGGACAGTCTACTTCTGTTTCGAGCTTGCCTTCTCAGTCTTTCAAAGATACTACTTCTCCTGAGTGTGGAATTCCTGAAAAAGTAAAGGCTAAAACAACTCTTGCTTCATCTGGAACATGTGGGAATGTCTTGGAAACTGACGGGGGCCCACCGGCAGCTATTGGTGTTGCCACTCCTGATGCTTGTAATGCGAGAAATAATCATGCTGGGGAAGGCCCATGTGAGTTATCAAAAAATTTTGGTGCTGGAACCAAAGTTGATACTTCTTTGAATTGTGAACAACCAAAACTTGACACTGTGGGAACCAAAGAACAGGGACGAGATGCTAACAGTTTTGAGACAAGTACAGAATCTGTTTCCGTTGGGCCTTCAGAAGTTGCTACTCAAATAGAACAGAGAGCTGTTCAGGGGGTAACAACTACTGGCTTTGAGGTTGGATCCACAGAAACTGCACAGAGAAAGCTGAAAGAATCTGTAGGCCATCCGACAGAAAAGTCCACCTCCACAGTGCAGGATGCGCTAAATACAAAACTTTCCCAATCAGGTCTCAGTTTGCTTACAATTTTCCAGGGTGATGAGACTTCGTCTTTGGATGCTGCTTTGACTAGAAATAATAGCATTTGTAGTGAAGAAGTTGCTGGAACAAAATCAGGTGATCAGCAGTCACTTCCTGTTTCAATTCCATCCCTTTCAGAACCAATTTTGAATTGTGAAGGTGAAGACACTGAGCAAATAGGTTCTGACGTGGATTCTTTTTGGGGTTCCGGTTTGAAGGATA
Source organism: Ilex asprella (assembly GCA_023539305.1). Lineage (NCBI taxonomy): Eukaryota > Viridiplantae > Streptophyta > Magnoliopsida > Aquifoliales > Aquifoliaceae > Ilex > Ilex asprella. The sequence goes on from CM042191.1 coordinate 3,852,354, forward strand.
AACTCTCGCTGGAGTCAAATAGGGCAAAGGGTAGTGTCGCTAGTACAAAAAAGAAGAGAAAAGAAATGTTTCTAAAAGCTGATGCTGCTGGTACCACTTCTGATCTTTATATGGCATACAAGGGTCCAGAAGAAAAGAAAGAAATTGTGACCTCTGCAGAAAGTATGGGAAGCAGTTCCGGTATTAGTTTGAAACAGCTATATGGTGATGCTTCTCAGGAAGATGATGTATTTAGTGAAAGAGGTGATCAGAGTAAAGTTGAGCCTGATGACTGGGAAGATGCTGCAGACATCTCGACTCCGAAATTGGAAACGTCTGGTAATGGGAAGAACGATCACGGAGGATTAAAACGTCATGGTGAAGATGAAGTTGGAGTAATGGCCAAAAAGTACTCTAGGGATTTCCTACTGAAATTTCAGGAGCAATGTATTGGCCTTCCAGATGGTTTTGAATTTACAACTGATATAGCTGAGCCTCGTGATACATATCCTAGTCCTGGAAGAGTTATTGATAGGCCAACAGGGGGATCTCGCGTGGACCGTCGTGGGAGTGGCATGGGGGATGATGACAAATGGAGTAAACTACCCAGCCCACATGCATCAGGACGGGATATGCGGCTGGATGTTGGTTATGGGGGAAATGTAGTAGGGTTTAGGCCTGGCCAAGGGGGGAATTATGGTGTTCTTAGGAACCCTCGTGCACAGACTCCTGTTCAGTATGTCGGGGGAATCCTATCTGGGCCAATGCAGTCCCTGGGTTCTCAGGGAGGTGTGCAACGAAATGGCCCTGAATCTGACAGGTGGCAGCGTGCAAAGGGTTTAATACCATCTCCTCATGCTACGTCACAGGTAATGCACAAAGCTGAGAAGAAGTATGAAGTGGGTAAAGTAACTGATGAGGAACAGGCCAAGCAAAGGCAGTTGAAAGGCATCCTAAACAAGCTAACTCCCCAAAACTTTGAAAAATTATTTGAGCAAGTTAAACGAGTAAACATTGACAATGCCACCACCCTCACTGGAGTGATCTCACAAATATTTGATAAAGCTTTAACCGAACCAACGTTTTGTGAGATGTACGCTAACTTCTGTTCTCACCTTGCCGGAGAGTTGCCTGATTTGAGTGTAGGCAGTGAAAAGATTACATTTAAGAGATTACTTCTGAACAAGTGCCAGGAAGAATTTGAGAGAGGAGAAAGAGAGCAAGAAGAAGCTAACAAAGCTGAGGAAGAAGGTGAGGCCAAACAGTCTGTAGAGGAAAGAGAGGAAAAGAGAATCCGGGCACGAAGACGGATGTTGGGTAACATCAGACTAATTGGTGAGTTGTACAAGAAGAAGATGCTGACAGAGAGAATTATGCATGAATGTATAAAGAAGTTGTTGGGTCAGCCTGAGAATCCTGATGAGGAAGATGTGGAAGCATTATGCAAGTTAATGAGCACAATTGGGGAGATGATTGATCATCCTAAAGCCAAGGAACACATAGATGCATATTTTGATGGGATGGCTAATTTATCAAACAACATGAAATTGTCTTCTAGGGTGAGGTTTATGTTGAAGGATTCAATTGATCTGAGGAAGAATAAGTGGCAGCAGAGGAGGAAAGTTGAAGGGCCGAAAAAGATCGAGGAAGTGCACAGGGATGCCGCTCAAGAACGGCAGGCTCAGGTTAGCAGGCTTGCTCGTGGTCCAAGCATCAGCTCTTCAGTCAGAAGAGGTCAACCTATGGACTTTGGTCCGAGAGGGCCAAATATGTTACCCTCTCCAAGTGCTCAGTTTGGGGGTTTTCGTGGGGTATCACCACAGCTCCGTGGTTATGGTGCTCAAGATGTTCGTTTTGAGGATAGACATTCTTTTGAGAATAGGACCTTGTCGGTTCCGCTACCTCAAAGACCAATTGGTGATGATTCTATTACCCTTGGGCCCCAAGGTGGTCTTGCCAAGGGGATGTCCATTAGAGGACAGCCATCAGTACCAAGCACTCCATTAGCTGATATGCCAAGTCCTGGAGATTCCAGAAGAATGGCAGGTGGCGTGAACGGTTACAATTCCGCATCAGAGCGGACAGCTTACAGCTCAAGGGAGGATCTCATTCAGAGATACGTCCCAGAAAAGGGTGCCAGTCTGTCTGCTTATGACACTCAAGAGAGAAATATGAATTATGGGAGCAGGGATATAAAGAATGCAGATCATAACTTCGATAGATCTCTGCCAACTTCACCACCCACACGAGGTCCGGGACCAGCTTGCACGCAAAATGTTTTGTCAGAAAAGGTGTTTTCTGAAGAACGTTTGCAAGGCATGTCCATGGCAGCAATTAAAGAGTTTTACAGGTATGGTCTAGTCTCTTGTATTGAAATCAGACTATTGACAATATGCCATGGCTTGCTTTCTTTAAATTTGCTCTTTCTTGAACTTCTCACTGATCAACTCATGGCGTTATAATTGAGATATCCAAGTATTATATCAGACAACGATTTAAGATCCAGCAGTGTTATATGCGGATTGAAATCAAAAACATTGATGAAACATATTAAATATCACAATATATTGGTTAATATATTTCTGAAGATGTTGGTTAAGGAGGGGGATGGCAGAAAACATAAATATGGTGATGAAAGAAGCGGGATATGGTTGAATCCATGAATCCAAGTAGGATCAAAGTTACAAGGCATGATAAAGAAGTGTACGCTGTACATAAAATTCATAAGGATAGAATGCCTATCACACTACATAATTGGAGGTGATTTGACCTCTTAGCACCCTCATATCATCTAGGAAAGTAATAGTGGCCTTGAAATTATGATTTGGCCATTTGGAGATATGTCCAAATTTCACTATGTTAGCAACCTAGGTTTCTCGATTGGGTATTAATAGGCTACGTGAACCAGAATATGTGATGAAGGAAAGAGAGAGATGAGGGAAGTTATGAACAGCAGCAAAAGATGCTGCTGCTGCCTCCTTAGCCTCAATTTTGCCATAGTTGTGGCACAGTCGCTGCCTTCTCCTCCTCCACATCTCAGTCTTTGTTGTCTATTCTACTTTTTTAAGACTTGTGAGAATATTGTTGAACTTGTGGTGGGTAATGGAAACATGCTTTTTTTCATTTTATATAGCTAACTGCCTGTAAATAAATGATTTGAGTTTTTGTTTTATTGTTAACATGAATAAATGGTTGTTTTGGTTTTTTTTTTTTGGGCCGGGGGGGGGGGATAGATAGAGACGCAGGGTTGGAAGAGAGCAGAGGAGGAGCATGATTTTGAAATGATAGAAAAAGAAAAAGAAGGCCTCAATGCATATTTTCAATGCACAGAGGGAAAGGATGAGAGATGAATGGGAGGGAAGGCGCATGAGCCTCGCAATATACACTGAAGACAGAACTAGATAGACACACAAGAGAAGGGAAGAGTTGGAAATGGAAGTGAAAAAGAGAAACAGGGAGTATGGAACATAGAGAGGGGGATAGGATCAACCTCTCAAGTACTATTGAAAATGGATCCAAAGAATGGGATTAAAAGGGAGAACTGAAATGTGAATTATTTTACTCAAAACTCTTCACCAATATCGCTCCTATAGCACATATATATCGGTACAAATAAACATAGTGGCCATGTAAAGCTGGTGTCCAAGTTTGAGTAGACTCCAATTGACCAAATGCTGGACTGTACCATACACAGTGAATCTGGATTCTTTACAATAAGACCAAAAAGCTGACTCAGTTCATAATTTATTCAAATTTTTAATGCAAGGGGTATAGGAAGTCAAATTAAGTTTAAGGGGATAGTAAGAAAGAATATGATAGCCTGTACGTTAATTGAAAATATGACCTTTGAAACAAGACAAGATTCATGTAATCGATCCCAAATGATTGCTGCAATGCTTTGTTAAGTTGTTGAGTGAACCTCGTAACGCCTAAATCAACATAATTTAAAACATTGTAGCTACCCTCATGTTCTTAAATATTTTTGTCATCTTATACAACAACAACGTCATTGACCTTGCTTACATCATTAATGCTAATATTTCTTAGAAGAAGCAACACATAAGATGGGAATGGAGCACAGTCCCTTGGGTAAAATCAGTTGTGGTGGGCAGACTTCTTAATCTGGGTTGGTTTTTTACTGCCAAATTGGTTTTTTCATGTGCCCTGTTTTTTTAAGGCTGTTGTTATCTTTACATACTCTCCCAGCTTTGGTTTTAGGCTATGTTGCCTGTACATTTGTATGGCAATATATGAACAAAAGAATGCAAACAAAATTTTGACATGAAGACCATAATGAGATCACAGTCTTTGTATTTAGTGCACATGTACAGACACAAGCATGTGTGTATGCACATCATTATTAATCCCTCTTTGCATCCCCTTTATTTCTTCAATTGAAACACTCATACTTGATTCGAGAACTGCTGATGTTTTAGACAATCGCTGTTCTTCTCCAGCTCTGCCACATAGATTCTGGATTCTTATAGCTTCGTTGAAAGTCAAAGTAAAAACTTCAAAATTTTAAGCAGTGGATCAAAAGTATATCAAGATAACAATCGTGTTTCAGTATTGTTATTGGTTCTAGACTTGAAAAATCTGATAAAATTGTAGTTGGAGAAACCTATAATTATTGACTTATGTGGATCTTTGATTGGGAGAGCTTTACTAAAGGAAAGATTTTTAGGGAGCATAATTCTATATTTTCCTGTCCATTTCTCTTGTTATGTTAGAATTAACCATATAGTATGTACATGCATTGATGGTTTGTGCATGGACTTGATATATGATGCACATGGAGGGAAAGCAGGGGATTCAAAGACGAATTGACGCTAAGATTTGAGTGAAAGGGGAAGAACATGGAGTAAGATAATAAGACATGTTAAATGGGACTTAATTCTTTGCATTACTTACTGCCTCTCCACTCATCACTTGATCTTCATCTGTTTATTGGATGGCAAACCATCTCATACATAGGGAAGACTGCATAGCTGGGCTGTTAGTTTCGTGTATATTTATACGAATGGTATTCAAACAGTACATGAAACCATCTATGTTCAGAGCAGGGAGGGTCAGCTTTTGTGCCATAAGCCTGCTAAGGGGTTCTATTCCATATGGAGATGGATGGAAGCCATTTAAGCACATAGAAAGGATCTGTCTGGCCAATTAACGAATTTGCATTGCTGATAGGTTTTCAGATTTTCCCGAAACAGTGTATTTCTAATTTGGTGTTCAGGCCTAAAGTTGTCTACATGCTTCAAATCTTTGGAACACTGAAAGTTAGAAAAACATATGGATTACGTATCCTAGGATAGGCGCAGAGCAAAGTGTGGCAACCATAATTATGAAGTGTTTTCTGAGAGACAGGAATTACTACTGTCTGTTTTAATAGAATAATATCTACTGGGTACTCCAACATGACAATCATCAGTCAGTGGATTCCACGGCTAAAACGAATTGGTTCCACCTTAATCTAGACAAATCTTTGTTTACTTGGGTTTAGCTGATGCAGTTTAGTGCACTTCCAATTGAAGATACTCTTTGTCACTTGGTAAATGTCATCTACTCGTGTATGTCAAATGTAATGTCAAGTAGCAACTTTCTATGTACTTTGAATGACATCAGGTTCCATTGTGATAATTGAAGTCTAATAGCTCTGGTGTGAACTACTATTGTTGTGTACCTCTTGAGTATCTACTCAGGTTAATTTTTCCCTTTGATGTTCACTCACTGACGTAAAATTGTATGACCATTTAGGTTGGGAAAAAACGAAGAAACATCCAACGGGTGAAAGAGTACATCATTTGTATTTTTGATTTTATTCTGTTTATTCAGACCATTACTTTTTGGGTTGTGCTTTGCCTCAAATGGTTGTATGTAGAGTTACAAACTTTTGGAATGGGTGGATACACGCACCCTTGTTTGCTAGGCAATTATTTTATTTTATGCATATTAATTGTATTTTGAAAGTAAAGCTTTGTTGAGTTGAGAATTGTGTTTTGAATGTCCAGCGCGAAAGATGAGGAGGAAGTTGCTCAATGTGTTAAAGATTTGAATGCGCCCAGTTTTTATCCCTCGATGATATCTCTCTGGGTCACTGATTCTTTTGAGAGGAAGGACATGGAAAGAGATCTTTTGGCTAAGCTTCTTATTGATCTTGCAAATTCTCAAGATGTAATGATTAGTCAAGATCAGCTGGTTAAAGGGTAGGCACATGACTAGACTGCTTGTGATGAGTAGAACTAATTGTAGTTGTCTGAATTTAAGTTGCATCTCTGTCTGACTAAGTGCTGTTGCATTTTGTTTGTCCAGGTTTGAATCTGTTCTAACTACGTTGGAGGATGCTGTAAATGATGCCCCGAGAGCAGCTGAATTTCTGGGTTCTATATTTGCCAAAGTGATATTGGGAAACGTAATTCCATTTACAGAAATAGGTCAGTTAATATGCGAAGGTGGGGAAGAGCCAGGACGTCTCGTGGAAATAGGGCTTGCTGCTGAACTTCTTGGAAGAATATTGGAGATAATTGAATCAGAAAAAGGAAATTCTGCCTTGAATGAGATCTGTACAAGCTCCAATGTACGACTAGAGAATTTCCGGCCACCAGGTTCTAACAAAAGTTGGAGACTTGATAAGTTTATGTAGAGAATAGTGATGCTCATTGTTATCTGATCAGAAGAAATTCGAGGTCTAGATCGTTAGGTTTACCTTTCCAATATGCAGAAACATATTTTCTTTGTGGGTGGGTGGGGATTTATACATGGGTTTATCTTCTTGTTCTAATATTATTATTTCAAAAATTTAACTGCAATTGTGAAAGGTTTGATTGAGCATCCAAATTTTAGCTTCTGAATCTGTTCACATGGCATACATTTTGTTTTATTTTAGTATGATTGCTGTATCTGCCAGTGTGTTTCATTCCCTTTCTGTGGAGGATGATTTACGATAAGCTATGTAATGAGACGGTCTTTTGTCTCCCCTTGAAATTCTTGCACTGCCAGGACAAAGTTGGTTCTAACTTTATTTGCCATTTTTTTAATACTCCCCCCCCCGCCCACCTCTCTCTGTATGTGCGCGTTCATGCGCTTCGGTTAGTATTGTAGACAAATTGATAGGATTAGAAGACTTACTGATAAGCCTATCAGTTGTGTCTGGTGAAACGATTGGATGTGTTAAAAAATTTTATTCATGCCCAAATTGTTTATTAATTTGTGTTCAACAAATAATATTATATCATATTCGTGTTGTGTATAAATCATGTATAATTAATATATAAACGTGTTATGTCGTTTATTTTTTTTTGATTTGTTTCATCAATACCCAACTCATTTATGTGTCTTTTATTTCTTTTGTTTTGTTTTATTCATATCCGATTTATTTATTAATTGTGTTATGGCACGTCATGTCATTTTTATATCATGGTTATAGATATTCATGTTTGTATTGCCATAACACATTACAGTAATGTACTGATTATTTATTATTAATTTCATTTAAAAAGGATGTGGGACTTAAAAAGTTGATTTTTACTTTATATAGTATTTATATAGTTTTGGTCAAATTCTTCATAAGCTGAAGCATTTGGTGCACCCCATGCAGTTGCAACACAGTTTCTGACTCAGAGTTTCAACACAAAGTAGTTGTAATGAAAGAGCAATGAAAGCAACAAACAATTTGAGTCCTAAATTTTCTATTCAACAGACTGTTGGGGTTGTGGTCCTTGTGGATGGAAATCCAATACAACTCACAGAAATACTTCTCCATAAAAACTTAAAACACTCTAATCATTAAATTCAATGGTGTATAGAGATCTGTACATGAACAACCATTGAAGGTAAGAATCTGATAAGCAACCATGAAAACATATATCACAAGGAGAATGGCTTCATATACACATCAAACGGCTCGCAAGAAGTCAATTGTGGTTCCTGTTAGAAAATAGAACATAGCAGAAAATTGTTAGAATAAATGCATCATAAAATTGCAAGTGTTTTGATAAGCTGGTCCTTAACAGAGGAGAGTTTATGTAGGTTCATGCCAGAGAGGTCTTTCTAGCATGTTTAAGAATTCTGTGCTTGCATTTCACAAATTGCTTTCAATTTGGTAAATTTCACAAATTGCTTTCCATTTGGTAAATTTGAAACTGCGGATTCTTAAATCGACAACCAAACTATAAACACTAGAAAGAATCTGTTTTTTTTTTCCTGATATTTCAAGTCAATTAGATAGAGTTTCTCAAAATCATTCTTCCATGTTCTCTTTGATCATTTGCACAAGTATGTTGATTATACCTGTAATTGTGCATGTGCCACAATGTATGCATGCAAAATGTTTATATGACTGATCTCTCGATGTAATATATTTGTAATTACTATGGCCAATATTCCCATGTATGGAGGGGCATCACCTATAGTTCCCCAAATTACATTATGATTGGTTCCCGATCATAAATGCACCAAAGAGTCCATTGCTCAAAGGGAAACGGACAATTTACTCGAAGTGATTTATATTTTAACAAATTTTTAGACTAACCGATGAAATGGGCAACATGGACTCTATAAGAAGGGATTCAGAATTGTCAGGCAACCGAGACCTTTGTCTTGATATCCCAGCATGGATCAGTGCTTGTATTACTTTAGTGATGAATCAACTATAACAACACGAGGCAATACCTGTGTAAACCCGCCACTGAGACTACCACCTGTCAGAAGCATGGTGAGGAGAGACGTCATTGCACCACCACCACCTCCCTGGGCATTTCCTGCCCCTCGGATGGCAGAACGCATAGCAGTCAGCATGCTTCCATATGTAGTCGCATGTCCACGCTCAATAGCTTGAATGAAACAGAATGTCATGGCACCTGTCGAAGTGATTTTTGATAGAGTCTAATCACATAAAATAATTAGTTTGGATCTTCAATTTTGACCGAGTTAAAAGACTTGAGAAATAAACACTTGAAAAAGGCTTTAAGAAACTCACAGAGGTATCAGCAGAGGTTTGATCATCATCACACCCACTGAAGGAAATGACTTCACCACCATTCGAACTTTTCAATACACCTGATCGAGGCCGATGATCCTCCCATATATACTGGCCACTCCTACTTTCCAGAACATGGAGAAATATAGATATAATGAGAAATGAGAAATTTGTAGAAAAAGACATTTGCAATTACTATTAATCTCCCGGGGAAGGGGAAAGATTAATCTCATTTGTGAAATGATATGCCTAATGCCACTATCATGAGCGCTAATGCTATATTCCCAGGCAAAAGAAAATCATCAGAGACTTTTATAACAATTGAAAATATAAGAAACAGAAACATGTAGAAAACCTTTTAAAGGTGCACATGACCAAAATGTCTGATTTCCTAGGTATTTTTACAACAGTTTCCCACTTCTAATAACTGGCCAAAAAGAAAACAAAACACTCAAATCATCAATAACATCATACTAACCCACCTGTTCATTCGGCAAAGGAATGGTAAATCTAGAACAGTGCCACTATGGCAAGCATCTATTATTGCATGAAGCTTAACCCCATAAGGAAGTGGTCTCACAATTGTTGCATTGATTTCGTCATCAACAATCATACCCTGTGTTTCGAAGTCCAGGGGGCATAAAGTTTCATCATACCCATCAATTTCATCACCGTTGAAGTTTCTTTGCCTGGAACCATGACCAGAATAGTGAAATAACAAGGAGTCTCCAGGTTGACAACCTTGTACAAGCCAAAACAATGCCATTCGCATGTTTTGTTTGGTTGGAATTCTGTAGGGATCAGTTTCTTCTTCTGCATTTTGAATTGAAACAAAAGTATCAGCAGCAGATGTGTTCACAAAAAACAATTAGATTAGATGTAACACAAAGGAGTGGATCACTACACAATGGAGTTACAAATTTTCTCAAAATCTTGCAGTCAAAGGCTAAGCTGAAAAAGGAATTACTCAAAATTATTGGTAGAAAGAAATTGAAAGGTTGCAGAAATCCTAACCCACTTGGACATCATTGCAACCACATTTTAAAAAGAAAACTTGCTCATGCTTTATTTTTAGTAGCCAAGAAACTGGAATAAATTGACCACAGAACCTCACAATTCATGACACAAGTTTGGATCGTGTCTTTAACTTTTTACCATAAATGTTTTCCACAAATAAAAGAATTTAATTTTACCTGTTTTCCTAAATTGACCTATCTCGGTAACAGAATTAATTGGAGAATGCTTGACCAGCTTGTCCGGTGACATCCAAACAAAGTAAGTTGCTGACACAAAAAAGTCAGCTCCAAGGGGAAACCGCTGAATACTTTCAGGAATACTTCCTTGCTTCCCCTCTTCAATAACAGAATGAGCATCCAAACGAAGTAATCTACTCGCTGAAAACATTGCTCCAACTTGGGGCAGAAAGTAAAGGAAAGTGGTAAATCACTTTCACCGACACTTTACATCAAAGGAAACTCAATTGATGTAATGACAAGCCACAAACTTGATTGATTTTTTTAAAATTATCATCCTCCTTATGCATTAAAAAGTTCAATCTTTTAAGATGACGCATTTTGATGGAAAAGTAAGAATATTTCTTCTTCACAGATTGATACACATTATAGGACAGACTAAACAGGAAAGCCAGACTCACCCTTTATGGAACATAAAAACCACAAAACATGAAGTTCTGAATTCAAAATCTTAGTTATCTTTCCAAACACATTTGTTAAAGTTTTCTGAAAGGAGTGTCCTGTGATTGGTTGAAACATGCCCAATATTGTTCAAACAAGACATTTACTTTACCACTTTCACATTCTACCTTCTACCTTCTACCTTCTACCTTCTACCTTCTACCTTCTACCTTCTACCTTCTACTACAAGATAAGTAATTACTTTTTCCTTTTCTTGGCTCAAAATTTGAAACGATAATACCAAAGGTTAAGGGGTTTAATTATTACTTGTATATCCTTCAAACTTGAGATTTTCCAAAGAACCAACTTATCTTGGAACGGAGGGAGCAAATCTACAGACATGCATTAACAGGTGTAGAAGCATTTCTACGCATATACTGCAGCCAACACATCTGTTGCATATAATATACTCAGATACTATGTAGTGAAGGTCACTGGAGAGGTAATTTGTCGGTTGCGTGGCCATATGAAGTGAGTTACAAATTTACTGCCAAAACAAGATAATAAAACCAAATAATTTTGATAAAATAAACTAATCATATTTTAGTATAAACCTATCAATCATTATATCATATTATATTAATTTAATGCCTTCAAGGGGCAGTTCAGGAGTTAAACCAGGATAGTAAATCTAAAGATATCAAAGTTCTTGAGATGATGGATCTCTTGTTTGGTGTAGAATTCTTCTATTTCACACATGCGAAAGTATTATTCTTTCATAAAACCGAAATTGCCACTTACATTGATAGAATCTTTTGGTAGTTAAGCTTTCTGCCTTGTAGTTCAGGGGAAAAAAAAAATTTCTACCTTATAGTCTATGATATGAGGCATAGGCTAAGTTTTTAAGTTTTAGGACCAACATCATATGCAATCCTTCTTAATGAGGACAACCACCACTCCACACGTGGACCTATTAAATATCTAGCATCACATGTGAACGCAAGCATCGACAGCCCATGCCTAGGGAATAAGACAAGAAGCTAAGGCCTTGCTCCTTTGGTGATTAGAAGCCGCAGGAGCATGACAAAGAGAAGAGCCATTTACATGAGACTTAACTGAAGAATGCACTTGGAATGCCAGACCATCAACTCTAATATGACTTGTCATGGCAATACGACTCAAAACCCAACTTGATCCAAAAGCTTAAGTGCTATGTCTTGAGACCTAACGATTTATTTTCATCATTTTTCAATTTTTTTTGCTGAAGTGAGATCAGTGTTTTGAAAGTGCACTTAGAGGCATGCCCAGGCACAAGGCGAGGCACACTTTGCTGAGGCGCACACCTCAGGATTATGCCCTAGGCGCATGAGGCATGGGTTTTCCCCCCTCAACAGTGTATTTTGGGTCATTGGATCTATTGAATTTGGATGTTTTTTTCAAGTGCATGACACCAGTTTAGAGCTAAAGTTAAAAATATCTAATTCTAACTTCGATATTTTGTGATTTTTCTAATTTTTCAATTTCTTTCGGCATTATTGTTTGATTGGGATTTATTATGTTTGATTATCATTAAACTTAATTGTTATACCATGTAGTTGTGTATTTAATTGAAAATGGCTCCTTAAATTGTTTACTTGCTAGAATGCTCTCACTCATAACTGAATTATTATCTACTTTGAAATTTTTAATTGATTCAGATGTTTTATGACTTTATGATTCCTAAAATCCTGATGTTATATTTTTCCAATAACCTTCTACTTCTTAGATAGATTGCGGATTGTAATTCTTATGTGTTATGCTTTTGTCCATATTGGAAATTGTCAATGTGCTTGTCACTTAAACGTGCAGCTCATTTCAATGAATCCCACTCCTCATGCTTAGGCTCTAAGAGACCTTAGAGTAACGGTACACCTTGTGCCTTAAGTACCAATGTGTGGACAACCACCAATCATGTGTGATCCTAGCTTACAAAGCCACAAAAAAATTGCACCTCAATATGCTTTGGATTTGTCTTTGCTTTGTAAATCCTTGAACCATGGTTTAATTGCCAGCACCTGATTGCCTAATAAATTACTCCTAATAAACATACAAAACCTGCTTGCATCATACCAGTCCAAAATAACTTGCTTTCAATCCACACTGGCATTGTCCTTGAATGAATGGTGCCTCAGTAAAATATAAGAATTTTACCAAGATCTAGCAGGAAAAGGTAAGCTTCCTCTCATCAACAGTTTTAAATTCTTCTTTCCTTCTTACTCTTTCCATAAATATCAGCATTTTTTGTCAGTGTATAAATATGTGCAAGATTCTTGGCATCGTTGTTTTTCTCAACTGCCCAAAAAATGCAATATTCAATTTTAGATTTTCGGTAAGTATCGTCAGACTTTGTTTAAGGCAACACCTAAAAGAACCATGACATAAATCCAAAATGCGTTGTGCCTATTCCCAAATCCTTAGCACCACTACCTCAATGTGGTCCTCGTGAAGAAGAAGAAACAGCTGCTTCATACATGAAATATCCTACTTCGTGTGCAATATAAGATTGAATGTCCTTTTGGGCACCCTGTAGGGATCCTTGTGGGAATTAATGTGGGCAAAAGATTGTAAGGAACCATCTAGTGACAGGTCGATGTAATTTAGAGACGAAGCTCATTGAACACCCATAAATGAACATACACGTGTGACCAAATGGACCTAACTTAAGAAAAAATGCATGAAAAAATGTGGGGAAAATAGAGTTAAGAGATGTAGATAAACAAAAATATGGTTTAGGCCCAAGAATTTCATGCAAGAATGTAACCTAATGAATTAATTATATCTATGAGCTTGTTATTAGCACAGTTCAGCTCGTGAAGTGACATGCAATTTAATCAACTTAGAAAACATCCCAATTGAGTAGACATGAGCTTGCTCTTCATATCCTTTGCAATATCTTTTATGATTAAGATGACAACAAGGACACTTCTGTACTTTTTTTAATGGTGGGGACAAAAAAACAACTAAAGGTAAGTTTCAAGTTCTTTTAAACAAAAACAGATAATCAATAACATTTAACAATGTTTCTCTTTTGTTCTAATGCATCGTTTGATATCCACTGTCTAAACTTTAGAGGGAAAAGTTCAAAACTGCTGTGATTTTTTACAAGAGATTGGGAGTTGAGAAGACTACTCTTAAATTCCAAGTTTCCTTCTTCTTCTCTACAAATTCATTGTAATGAAACAGGAATGCACAACAATATTCTTTTGTTTTTCTTTCTTCAAAAATTGCTAATATCAAAAATCAAAATGTACATAATACACAAAGTACAATTGCAAAATTATTCCTCCACCATAAAAAACAAATTCAAATACAAAAAGGAATTAAAGAGATAGAGATCCAGATGATGACAGAGTTAGAATCCAAAAGTTCACCCTCTCTTTTCTTGGGTATACATTTTTCCTGAAAGAATATTCCAACTTTATGTCCATTAACACCAAACAACAGACAGAGACATAAACATGTGTATATATATCTAGAGAGAGAGAGAGAGAGAGAGAGAGGGAGGAGTCATTACCAGTGAGCATGATAATAGAGGACTCCGGAAACTGAAACTTGTTGATCAACAAATACTTCATGCACTTAGCATCATTAATACACCCCTTGAGTTCGTGCCTCGAGAATCTATACGATATCCCGACGATCACGGCTTTTTTTCTCCCGTGCGCGTTTGGCAGGGGACCAGGCGGCGCGTGGTTGTATGGAGATGGTGCCGGCAGAGGACCAGGCGGTGCGTAGTGGCAGTGCCGGCCCTAGGCCTAGGCCACTTAGGTGGTTGCCTAGGGCCCCCATTTTTTAAAAAATTTTGGGGCCTCCAATTTATATTTTTAATTATAAGTACATATATTTTAAATGGTCTGATTTGAGGAGGCCCAAAATTTATTAATAGGCCCATTAGCTCTATAACAACTTACCTAGTAAATTGTTCTACTTGCCAGCCATATTAGACACCTAGACTTTAGCAACAACGTCTCTCTCTTTCTTGACTATGAAAAAAGGAATTTAATTAGCAAAAATACGAGATGTTTTAATTCAATTAGCATTAGTGAATATCATAAAACAAGGCGTGAAGCCACATGCTTAGCTACATAGGATATAGAAAATTTTGAATTTTTATTGGGTATAAATATTTGGTATGTTATATTATTTGTTATTAACACAGTTAGTAAAAACTTATAATCCAAAGACATGTATATTGATGTTGTTATTGATTAATTAAAAAGACTTATTTTTTTTTTTAGAATCATATAGAGAAAATAGATTTCACTCTGCTTTGATTTCATCAAAAGCTACTGCAATTGAAATGAAAATAGAACTAGTATTTTATGAAAACCATAAAATTCTTAGAAAAAAAATAATTTGGTGATGTAGTTGAAAATGCAATAACACTATCAATTGAAGAACTTTTTAGGATTGAGTATTTTTTTATATGTAGTTGATTTAGCTATTTCTTCAATCCAAAGTAGGTTTGAAAAATTCAAAATATATGAAAATATTTTTGGGTTTTTATTTTGTTTTAAAAAAGTAAAATCTTTAGATTATGATAGTTTGAAAATGTATTGTCTTAACCTTGAAATTTTTTTGAAGCATAACTTATTTTCTGATATAGATGGTTTAAATTTATTTCTAGAATTGAATGTATTAAGAAAGTCTTACAATATGAAATTAACATTCCAGCTGAAACCTTAACTTATATAAAATGATTCAATTTTTTCCCAAATGAATGTATAACTTTTATAATATTGTTAACAATGCAGTAGCTTCGGCCGAGAGAAGTTTTTCAAAACTTAAATTAATAAAATTTTATCTCCGATCAACTATGTCACAAGAAAGATTAAATGAATTAGCTATATTATCTATTGAAAATGATATATGAGCAAAACTTGAATATAAAAATTTAATCAATATTTTTGCATCTCAAAAAGCAAGAAAAATAGTTTTTAAATGAATATATTTCAATGAATATTTAGTATGATATATATATATATATATATATATATCTTACCTATTAATAGGGCCCCACATCATATTTTTGCCTAGGGCCTCTTGATTTGTTGGACCGCCCCTGCGTAGTGGAGATCGGAAGCCTGGGGAAGCGGAGGAGGAGGAGCGTTGCGAGGGTCGGCGATGGGAGTGACGGCTTGGCAGATTGCGCAGCGGATGGATCGAGCTCCGGGAGGGAGCTGTAATGCCCTGTGGCAGTTTGAGCAATTGACGAGCATGAACATGGCGGGATCGGTGAACTTGAGGAGAGATAGATGGAGGCTAAAATTGGAATGTAAAAGAAGGGTTTTTTTTTTGGATTGGAGGTGCTGTGTTGTGCCCGGAGGAAGAAGAAATAATGTTGCAGGGTAGGGATATGAAGGTCATAAGGGAGAAAGACAAAGGCATTATGGGAACTCCATAGCACAAGAGTCCAATTCACTTGAGCGTTGAGTCTGCAACTACCAATGAGATGCTTGATGGTATGGTATGGGGTGGTTTGTCCATTGTTAGATTTTCAATTCCATTAAACAAAAAAACTTGAATATTTTTGTTTAATATTTGAATTCTAGCTTTCACCATTCTGACCAATCAGAGGGACTAAACCTATTTTTAAGTACCTAGAACAAATGGTGAGATTTTAATTTCGGTCTCGAGGTAGATGTAGTAGAGTTTTTGGCATATACTTGTGTGGTGTAGAAGGGTAATACTCTCGGTAGAATATGTGAAATGACTAATTTTTATATTAGGAGTAACCCGTGACCAAAAGTACGATACAATATTAATGGTTGTTATATAAATTTATTTAAGACTATTGGCTACTTCTCTTTTTTTTTTTTTTTGTAGGTAATTTAAACTCAAACCAAAAACTAAATTATAATCAGAATTGTGTAACGGAAGAAACATATACGAATTGAACTTGATTCATGTTGAATTATCAAACCGAGTATTTGGTTTAAAAGTTTCGGGTTTGTATTGGGTCGGATATCTTTCGTAAATTGGATTAATACCCAATTAAAACTCTTAATTCACCAAACCCAACCGAGTTTTAACAAAGCCTGGCCCAGTAGTTAGGACGGACCAGGGCCCAAATTATCAAATCATGGCCTTAGGGCAACCTTAACAAAGATCAGAGTATAGACAGTATAAAGCAACCGACGGTTCGTTTCCCTTCTCTTTCTCTCTCTCTCGCCTAAAGTTTGGGTTTTTGCGGATCCAACACCCTCCTGTTCTCAGCATAATCAACCAATTTCTCTGAAAATGGTACCTGATTTATCCCTATCTACTCTCTGTATCTATGTCTCTCTCTCTCTCTCTCTCTCTCTATATATATATATATATATATATATATATGTATGTCTGTGTGTGTGTGTGTGTGTATGTG
Source organism: Ilex asprella (assembly GCA_023539305.1). Classification (NCBI taxonomy): domain Eukaryota; kingdom Viridiplantae; phylum Streptophyta; class Magnoliopsida; order Aquifoliales; family Aquifoliaceae; genus Ilex; species Ilex asprella. The sequence goes on from CM042191.1 coordinate 3,869,344, forward strand.
TTGGTTGATATGTTGTTGAGCTCTTTGCTGATTGGCACTGTCGTTTGAGTTCATTTCAAATAGGGTTTTATTTGATGCAGATGCAACTTTTGTTTGTTTTGGTTGTTATTGTTAATCCGTTCTAATAGTTATTAAGCTTTTGTTGTTTATGATGCGGGCAGATTTATGTGAATAGAACTCACGAGCTTAAAAAAATGGGTTAGAAAGCTTCACAAGAACTTGGGTCTTAAATTTTAGCATAGGAAAGTGCGATTTGTCATATGGATGTTTGAGTAAAAATGAGATTTTACATCTGATAATGAAGCTAATGGTGAGGTATTGTTACATTTATTGTGTTGAGGTTTGCTTTGCTCATATTGATGATTAAATCATTGCCTCTGACCAGCAAAAAATCATTGAAATTGTAAGTGACACGATTTGTGCGAACACGTAACCACAGACACTCATGCAGTGATAGTTTCACTTGATAATGTTTAGAGCCTTTATATTCCAAATCATGGACACCTAGAAATTACTCTAAGCCTCCTGTCAATTGTATCTTGTACCTGAATTATCTTTGATCTTCTAACCACAGTTCTTTTACTAGCTTTGCTGTAGAAATGGGTTGTATGAGGCTTCTGCAATGTGTTTAAGAGAGAGTATGTAGATTTCTATAGTAAATTTTTTTGTTTGGCAGACCAGTACTGATGGTTTGCTACTTAGAAAACGAGTTAGGGTTGGTTTGGCCAGTAGAAGCACGTGGAATATATGCACCAGCACAGCATCTAGGTTAGCAGCATATTTGAAGCTGTATCCTTTGACGGTTTAGGTAACTACCTCAGAATTCCGAAGTAGTGCATGTGAACTGAAAGTCCATACCTTCAATTTAATTAGTAAAAGAAAAATAGAAACAATCGAATAATGCAAATTCCCCCTTAATACAGTAGAAATTTATCCTTACAAATGGTGAGAGTATTTGGAACTTCTTATCATTCTAGTGTTATTTGGGAATATCTTGTGATTTCAGTGAGGTGGCCATTCATTTGAGATTACTTTGAAGATAGGAAATAATGGTTTTATTTAACCTCTTCTCTGTTATGCTTCAAAGAGGCAAGTCTTTCATGTTTGTATGTAGTTTCTAGGAGTAATATTTCCTTGATCTGGCTCTAAATGAGTTGTCTTTGTTTGATATGGATTGTGTGCACGAACACACTCACCCACTGCATTGTTTGTTTTTTCCCCCTTTTTACATCTTATTGGCCTCTTTTCCATTGTTTGCTACTACTTTGGTTTAATTACGAGTCCATTGTTTTATGCAGACGAAAAGAACCAAGAAGGCGGGCATTGTGGGGAAGTATGGTATGCTCCTAATTTGGTCGTTTGTTTATGTTTTACTTTTCTAAAGAGTGTGATACATATAAAAACTAAGCATAATCAAGTGGACAAGTCAGGAAAAGGCCAGATGGGGTCTGCTGACACACACATGCGACCCAACACTTATGGACATAAGTTACCACCTGACTACAATTAAATCGCTAATTGACACTGGAATACAATGGCTATACTTCAATGGTATTGATTTTCTTGCCTCATTCCCTACATGACAAGTATGGTTGCACGGTCACTACTCTGTCTGCTTAGGTGTTTAAATTCATTCTTCAAACCTTGAGAATTATTTTAACTGCAGAAAGTCGATGGAAGGTTGGTAAAGAGTGCATGTCCTATTGGGATTTTTTTGTTGTGGTGCTTTTAGGGCACTATTGCATTTTCAGAGTTTGGCTGTCAGTTCTGATCTTTTTGTTTTCTTAATTGCATTGCAACCATTAGACTGGTCTAAGAGTGATGCAATCATTAGACTGGTATATTTAAATATACTTGCTTATGCTCTTGCGGTTCTGGTTACAATTTAGGTACCCGTTATGGGGCAAGTCTGCGGAAGCAGATTAAGAAGATGGAGGTCAGTCAGCACAGCAAATACTTCTGTGAATTCTGTGGGAAGGTGCACCCCCTTTCAGTTTTATCTTCAATGCGTTTTGGTTCTAGGGCATGTTTTTGTGGTAATGTGTGTGCAAGTTTCTAACTAAAGCTATACTCATGCAGTATGCAGTGAAGAGGAAGGCTGTGGGTATCTGGGGATGCAAAGACTGTGGCAAAGTCAAAGCAGGCGGTGCTTACACGCTAAAGTAATGATTCTTCTTATTTACTTCTCTCAGGTTTTTTGTGTCCTTGAGCGGATATTTCAATGCTATTGTTTGCCTTTCTGATTTTGCCAGCACTGCAAGCGCTGTGACTGTTAGGAGCACCATTCGAAGACTCAGGGAGCAGACTGAGAGTTAAATCTGCATTGATTTGTAGATGGGTATGATCACACCATTCAAAGGGCTCAGGGAGCTGGCTGAGTTTTGAATCTGCAATTATTTGTGTATGGATGTAATTTAGCGAAGGCCAAGTTGTCTTTCTTTTTGGCTTTTGATATTCAGTTAGGTACTTAGGATATT
>CM042191.1:3871830-3944172 GCA_023539305.1 Ilex asprella
GATTTTGGTTCTGTTGAGCTGCATTAAGCTTTTGAAACTCATTAAGGCAGCGATTCTCGAATTCACATGCAGGTGGTTGTGTCTGCTGTGCTGCAGAGGGACTGAAATTTGCTTGTCGATCAACCTTGGTCTGTTAATTAATCTCTGAAGTCCTAGGAACATTTGTATTGTCACAATTTAACACAAGCCATAAAGACATGAACACAGATTTTCTGAGGTGTGGATCTCCAGTATCCTTTGTAAAACTCTGCATAACAAGCCCATATTCAGCTTTAATGTCACAGGAGCCTTGATCCACTAATGTATTGAAAACAGGGGAACAAAGGCCAAGGCTCTAAGCAACAGTTTAACGTTATATTTATTCTCAGTACTAAATTCACATACAATGTCGGCTGGGTTGAGGTTTTCCCTGGGCACCCGCACTTAAAATTTTACAACCGACTACTCTCTCTCTCTCTCTCTCTCTCTCTCTCTCTCTCTTACGTTGTGCTGGGGAAAAAAAAAAAGAACACCAAGCTGCTGGATAATTCAGCCATGTTGAACCTACCAGAAACAAGTGGAAAAAAAAGAACACCAATCTTAGACCTGACTAAACTCTCTCTCTCTCTCTCTCTCTCATAGCATCCTCATTTGGGAAGAAAGGAAAGTGAAAAATAAAGAATAAAAATAAGATGATGAAGCAAAAATTACAAGGAAAATTTTACACAAACACTGGCATCCTGCAGTTGCCTTCTATACTGGTCGCTTGTTTAGACTGACAATGGAGTTGCCGACTCCTACACAGGGGGAACTGAAATTTCATCGCTGTTACTTCTACGATGCATTTGTTTTTGTACAGCCTTTACAGCTGCTACTCGAGCTGCATTAGCTGCCTTGTTAGCTGCAGCAACATCCCTGTTCACCCTGTCATCAACCTTGGCCACGTCGTAGGCTTTCTCTGCAGCTCGTCGTGCTTCCTGATGGTAGAAGAAATCCAGTCAGAAATCCTGTGTTAATTATTTTATATTGTTCTCTTTGCTAATCCAGTTCAATTTTTTTCCCCGTCTTCACACCTGTTTTTCAATTTATTTGGCATTGTCCAAAGAACAAACAACCCACCACCTTCTTACGGGCTGATATTTGGTAGATGGGAACTAGCAAACATCAGAACACACCTTCGCAATCGACTTAGATTTGGGAATTCAAGCTTCTACTTTAAACAAGAACCCTAAAAAACCTATGGACAGCATGGAAGTGAATTCGGAAAAGAAAATTGAGTCTACCATTAGAACTAGTCAAACTAAACTAAATTTGCTCCATGATATTGCACCCGTCAATACAAACCAACTGAGCTGAATTTCATTACGAACTCAGCAACCTAGCACAAGCTTACTAAACCAAAATAACTGAAATTGTTATTTCCATCGAAAATTTAGGAGATAGACATTTGCGAGACCAAACTAAATAATTCTGGACTCAGTTATTATTGTCTTATATCAAATGTAATGGCAGTGCAGCTATATTTCAAATATTGGTGATAATGGTTCAACTAAAATTATCCGAAATTTATACTTGCAAAATACTACAGTTCCATGTAAGCTGGATAGTGTGAAAATGAATTCTAAAGAAATGAATACAAATATGTAATTTACCTGAACTGAGTTAAGCACTTTGGAATGATAAACAGCAATGGGAGACACAGGATAGGTGGAGTTCTGGGAGCTTGGCACGTCAAGAATACCATTTTGCCAGTGCCCAGATTGAGTTTCCCCATTTCTGAAAGTGTACATGCCAAGCCCTTGCCTTCTACCTTCATGCCAGGCTCCTTCATACCGCTGCCCATTCGCAAAACGATAAACTCCAAACCCATGCATCTTGTCCGCGAAATACTCTCCAGCATATGTATCCCCATTCCTGTATATTAGAGAGAATGTTTTAAAAAATCTAATTGTACACATGCTATGGTATTAATACCACAATAGAGAGAACAGAGATAACTTTAGTGGCTTTAAACATGGGTATCAAATCCAAATATGATTCAAGTTAAATCATAAAATTGCCCTCATATTTTGCTGTCCGGACAAATATAAATGTTGAAAATAATGGTTATCACAAAGCATCAGGTCAAGAATAATAAAATAAGTTACAGAGTTCTCATGTACATGCTTGACAATTTACTTGAACTGAGGCGAACACCAGAAGCTGTTCATAAATCCTGAGAATACAGTCCAATGATAAGTTTCATTAACACGGGTTAAACAAACCCCAAGAGTCGAAGTAACGGTGTCTTAAAGAACTAGAGAAATATAACTTTGGCCAATAGGAGATCTAACTGACAGCTAACCTGGTTGCCAGTATTTGCACATAGAAAGCGGTTTTGAGTATTTGCACAAAATAAGAAAGAAAACTTTCCACTTAGTCTCCACATACGATCCTATCTCCATTAACGTGACAGCTAGCCCAGATTGTGAAATTTCTATGAGAAATACCAAACACTAGGGATCAAAAGCCACAATCATGAAGGTCAGGAAGCACCTGGAGAAGGGGCGTGGACCGGGCGATGGTAGGACTAGGGCAGGACTGCACCACCATTGTAAGGAGGAAACACTCGCTAATCATCAAGGGTTTAAGTATAAGATATCCTCAGATTTTCCCATTCAACATGCCCACTTTAGAGTTGAAGACCCAATAAAAAAATGCTCCTTTGAACATTGTATGGAATCAGAGCCCTGATGACGAGCAATGTGAACTTTAATTAACCCTCCTATTTTATTCCCTTTTTTAAAGAGCAAGGATGCGAGGTAAATGGGATGATTCAAATATACTATCAATTATGAATGCAGAAACCTCTTTAACAATCTACTACTTTGTCGTATCAGTGCAATGCCTTCATTCTTCCCATCAAATTCAAACCTCTCCAGAATCACTCGAGTTGGGCGTATACTATGATTATTTAAGCCTCTCGATATGTTCCTGTAGTGACACCATAACTAACTTACAACCTTGTGCTGAAATATGTCCTCTGAAGTTGCTGACAACAGTCCCAATAAATGTCTGACAAGTAGCCTGTACAGGCATCAGCATGGGCATGAGCTGAAGCCCATAATCTCGTAATGAACAAGAAACCCAATCACCCAATACTCCATAAATAAGTTTAACAGTCAAGAAAAAGGTGGCTAGAACACAGAAAAAGCATTCAATCAAAAATATGATCCTTACAGCAATGCAGCTCAAAAATGGGATGCCAAGGTAGAATCGTGTTTTTCCAACCTATAGTGAGGGTGAAAGTAGCAACCTTGTTCCTGACTCTGATAGTGAGGCTGGTCCCATAGAAAGCAAGCTAACCCATACTGACTACTCATATTTTGTGGTAACACAAACTGACTACTCATAGAGCCAACATTAGCGCAACAATAAAGGGAGAAGTCACAACCCAAGTGCACTTATAGAACTGGGCATTGCCTGTTTTATTGCTTATGAAGTAGAGTTTTAATGCATTGGAGTTGCACATGTTATGCTGGTTATAATGCTCAAGGAAGAGCGTCGTGTTCCTAATATTACCTTATTTCAGAATGGTCGTGGAAGCACTACTAGATCTCTCACTGAACCTAATCTGACTGGCTTTTTGCCTTAAGTCGTTTGGTTGCTTATACTACATTTAGTTGCCAAAAAAAACTAGTCATTATGTAAAGGCGTATTTCGTATACATATAAGAATAATACTCTGTCCATATTATCGAGCTAATTTTACTACCATCTGGGGAGGTGATATTATAATCCAGTTCAATTGCATTAGGTTATAAATTTATTGTTTTACCCACCAAATAACCAAAACAAAGATAACTAGACTAGATTGATGGTTTTTCAGTTAATATGTAACTAATACTATGGGATAAGTGAACTAACCAAACATAAGTTTGGAATGGATAGCTATTGTGTCATTCTTAATTCATTCATTCATTGTTTTACCAAACATGGATTACACTGAGTAACATTTTTGTCCCTCATCTAATATGTGTTTTATTGGCTTATCCAGAATTAACTGGATTACCCAATACAATCATCTCTTTTGCAAAACGAAAACCAAACGAGCCCTCTAGATTTACCATCTCTCTTTGCCCCGTTAGTAAGTGAATCCACCGAAACTACCCTAGTTTGGATCCCTAGATGCGATTGATATGGGTGGATACTCACGGTCATCTACCTCGTCATCGAATAGATCGGATACCAACTCATCGTCTATGTATACACCAGTATAGTCAGAGACAGGACTAGAAGTAGTCCTAACCTTTAGTCCTCTAGGAACAATTCAAAGATTCCTCTATTAACTAGGGAATGAGTGGTCAAGGTAATGGCATTGGTACCACTACCTGTGAATGGAAAATATTCAGTATGGGTGAGCCAAGTGTACTTGGATAAGTCTTCTCCTAAATTCAGGTGCAAAAGACTCGATGTTGGTGAGACAAGTGTCCAAAGATAAATCTTCTGGTTCTCTATGTCAATTTCACTTCCTTTTAATGCTAGCACTAAGCCTAGACTCCAGCATCTCAGCTTCTAAGCTAGGAATCACACTGAACTCTAAACAAGGATGCAAGAATGAGAACCATCATAAATATCATCCACAGCACCCCACACACTAAACCAGGGGCTACATCTACTTTTCTTTTTTTCTTTTTTTCTTTTTTGGTACACAAAACCACAGAAAACAGAAAAACCAGTGTGTGTACGTCTATCATCATAAGTGTCTTCTTTTGTATCAAAGTATACATCCATTTTATAATCATTCGTACCACTCATAAATTATCTTGATTAGAAATAAATAGAACATTACCTCCACAAAATTTGTAAATATAAGAACCGACCTATGTATAAAAGTTGCAAGGTCAACAAATTATAGCACAAACTCCACAAGTTAGAAGCTGAAAAACTCAATTCACAGACAATAAAAGCATTTGGAATCAGTTGTTTCAAATCAATAGTTATCTAACAACCCAAGAGGATATTAACACTACCTCCAAAACCAAAACCAAAAGTCAAAAGCCAATAAACTGTTCCAAATAAATAAAAAAAAAACCCAATGAAGCCATATCTAGGAATTACCTGAAATGGTAATGGCCAAGTCCATGCTTAACACCCCACTTGAATTCTCCCACATACCGGCTACCATCTTCACAAGTGTGAACTCCACACCCATGACTCTGCCCATTGGACCATTCCCCCGCATATACATCTCCAGTATAAAATCTATACACCCCAAACCCATGTCTAAGGCCTTGCCTATACTGCCCGCGATACCGGCTCCCTCTCGCCCATGTCTCCACCCCATACCCATCATACTTCCCATCAACCCAATCACCCTCATACCTCCCACTCATGTAATAATGATAAACCCCACTACCAGAACACTTCCCCTTGTGAAATTCACCCTCATACACATCCCCATTGCTGTATGCCTGAACCCAGCACCCAGAATTCACCTTTTTTTCCAATTTTGGCCTTGAACCAATAGTCCAAAACACCGGCAATGGCGGTCTAGACACTTGGGTTGACGAAGAAAGCTTAATTGGGAAAGAACGAGCAAGGAACAGGCGAATTGACGGAAGGCGAGGAAGAGCGAGGTTGAGAGAGAATAACAGTGCGGCAGAAAAGGCGAAAGCGGAGAAGAAATCAAGGAGGAAAGAGCGGCTTGGATGCGAAACCACGAAGTAGAAAAATGGGAGAGACAACAAGAGAATGAGGCGAAGGTGGACACGGAGGCGACGGAGGCGGCGGAGGCGGCGGAGGAGGTGAAAGGCGGCCTCTTTGGTAGATGATGGGCTCAGAAAACGATAATAATAGTGGGTTCTAAATGGAGTTTTCGATGGCGGGGGTGAAGATTTCAATGGTGGCGTGGAGGAAAATGGGTACTGGTGAAGAGAATTGGACAAAGTGGGTGACTTAGAGAGAGAATTGATAGAATTGGAAGATGGGTTTGTCGTGGTTTGGGCCAAAAGGGGTCTCTTGTGAGGGGTAGGTTTGGGGGTTGATGAAGGGGAAGGGGTAACCGGGTCATTTTCATTGATGAGAATCTTAAGGTCTGTATGAGACGATGACAAAGAATGTGAAGAAGAAAGAAGAGTTTGGGGATTTGAGTGAAAATTATGGGATTGTTGGGGGTGTTTCTGGTGAATTGAAGGAGGAGAAAAGAGAAGTGGGGGTGTAGGGTTGAAATCGGAAGAGATGCCGCTGCTTTCTTTTCCGATTTGAACTTCAGATTTCTTCTGATGCATTACACACACACACACAATCACTCCCCCTCTCTCTCTGTCTATCTACTCTCTGTTGTCTTCTCTATTAAGAATTCTTGAAATTGCAGTAGACTTTTAATCTGGATTTTCCCGTTCTTTCTCTGGTTGTTCGGAACTCTCTCTCTCTCTCTCTCTCTCTCTCTCTCTCTCTCTCTCTATTATTTGTTGTCTTCTGTAGGACGATTTCTAGAAATTGCAACGGTGGACTTCCAATCTCAATTTCCCCTTTCGCTTGTTGATTGAAAGCTTCTCTCTCTACAAAGATGGTTGGTTTGCCGTCTCTCTCTCTAAATACATCTCTGTATATGTGTACGGATATGGTTTATATATAGAGACGACGAGAGAGAGAGGAGAGCGGAGACTGCATGGAGTTAGTGGTGTATGTGGTGAGGGAACAATTTAGCCCCATGGGGACATGAAGATTGCCCTTGTTTTTTCTATTTATTACCGAATTGCCATCCCTTACACAATTACGAAATTTGCATTTCTTTTCCTTTTTTTTTTTTTTCCATTTTTCTTAATCACAAGACACCGTCTCATTAGATCCTCTCTTGGAGAATAAATCTCAAATAGCTATAATCACTCGTTATCACAAGTATTGCTTAATTTTGAGACTCACATTAAGGGTCAAAGTCGAACTCGTAACCTCTAAATTTATAATTTATTTAAAGTTCAACACCGCATAAGTGGACGACGTATCTTTTTACTCAAGACATAATAGAGTGAAAATTTCATGAAAAGTAATTAACAAAGATCGATTAATTACCTCCTCAGCTCGTTCAAAGACGGACCATCTTCGTTGGAAATAGAGACTTTGTGAAGAATAAATTTATTATGAATTTGTATAATATTACATGATTTACGTTTTTTTATTATTATTATTGTTTTAGAACTATACTCTATCAACTTTATAGTAATTTAGACAACAAATATTAAACATAGTTGATAACTAGGTGTCGTGTTCAATTGTCTGATTTCATTCAAAACTTATTAGTTATTACCTATTGGAATATATATTTTAGCAGAAAAAAAAGAAGAAGAAGACGACTTTAACAAATTTTAATACCATGCTCATGTTATCTACCAAATAATCCTTGGGGAACAAGTTATGCTGACTATTATAGAACTATGCTAGACTTGATAAATGGGAAATATTATAGGGTAAATATCATTTTGTCCCCTGAAAAATATATAAAAAAAATTAGTTTGCTATCTGAATAATTAATTTTTTTACAATACTCCTTAAAGAAATAAAAATATTACAATGTAGTCTATCGTCATATTTTTGTTTGCTCGTCTGTTTATTTTGTGATTTTTGATTGGTTAATTTGACAACATAAACGGACAACCAAATAAAAATAAGACAGTAGATCACATACAATTTTTTTATTTCTTTGAGGGGGTAATGTGAAAAAAAGAATCATTTAAGAAGATAAATTAAGAATTTTTGTATCTTTTGCGAGACAAAATGTAATTTTTCCAATATTATAATCCCTTTTTGTCAAAATAATAAAGATCTTATTCCTTCCCAATACTTAGTTAAATATGTAGCTTTAACTAAAGGTGTTCCAGTTGCCACTTACTCTGTAGAGTATGTGCTTAAGTGTGAATGAAAAAGAAAAAAAAAATAAGGTGTCCAAATATAGCACGATTTGTTAACACGGCACAAAGTTAGAGGGCGTTTTATAAACGGGTAGACTCGGCACAATACGATTAATAAACAAATCGAATCTAGGTAAAGTCAATCAAACGAAATACACGACTCGGTCCGTTTATATATCAATTATATACGATTAATACACGATACGAATCTGATATAACAAAATTCGTTAGATACATTAATGAATGAATCAGGTATAGGTGGAATACTTTTTTATTTGAAACCCGTTAAGACCTGACACGAACTAATACGAACTATAACATTTATTCATAATTCGTAAAACATATTATTTTTCTTTCCAAAAAACCATTTTTATGTATAAGCCCTTTTACTGATTTTTAGAAAACTATTGACTAATGAGATTGTTCATTGTTTGAAATCAAGATGCATAACCTCTTTTTTATATATATATAAATACTTTGATGTGTCTAAGATATTTTTAATAAAAAATGACAAGAAATGACGAGATTCCAACCTGGAATCTTTCAATTGGAGGGTAAGGCCTAAGCCATCATAACTAAACCATGATGATTGTGTTTCCTTGTATTATTTCTGCTTGTAATTTTTCAGCAAAGTCACCTTCCAACATGGCTCTTAAGGAAAAAGGCAAATGAGAAAAGACAAAGGTCCATATCTTAGAAAGCTGATTTGCTTTTCTTTCAAACTCTAATAGAGTTGTTGGATGAATATGAGCAAGAAAAGAGATGAAATGGGAAAAGAAGAACTCAAAAAAAAAAAAAAGAGGGGGTTTAAAATATTATAATTATTTCTCAAACTTTTGTCTTCTGTTTTAAAATGGGAGCATATCGCAAAAACCAAATCCCGCAAAAAGTCTCAACTTTTCTGTCTAATTGAAAAAATGGAATTTCATATCTCAATAGTTCTAACAAGCACGAAAGTCGTTTTTTCTTGCTTTCAAGCTCAATCTTTGAACTTTCAATTCTATCAATTTAATTTTTCAATTATCAATTTTGTATTAAATAAGTCTTTCCGTCAAATTTAGTCATTAAAACTAGTGGACGCAAATCATGTGTTTATCATATAATCGCTCATGTCATTTATTGTTGTTTGTTCTAATGGCTGAATTGACAGAAGAATTTAATTGAACTAAAATTAGAGACTACGTTAAAGCAATTGAAAGTTTAGAGAACATTTTAAAATAAAAGACAAAATTTAAAGATGAATTATCATATTTATCCCCCAATAAACAAAAATCAGAAAGGGATGTGAAAGAGATTAGTTCTTTACAAATTAAATGAATCCACTAAAAAGTGGGTGAAGATGAGCACAATCAATTGGCTGCTGATGGAAAATTCCAAGGGTGTTTAAAGTCAACAATTGCATTGAGTTTTAAATATTGATCAATAGAATATTCATTGTTTCAGGTAAATATACAATGATGTCTCTATCTTTCTAATTATTATTATTATTTTTTATTTTTTTGTAGGTGGGGGGCAAAGGTAATGTGGTCCCTCAGCTCTCACTCGCTCCCACTCCATATTGTTGGACAAATGATGATGGAAGCTGGCTTGACATTGAATCAGTTATGTTTCTGCATGAAACTATGTTGAGCAAATTATATATATAACCCCCAAATTATAATTTTTGTGTTAATTAAATTATTTAACTTTTTTTTTTTATGTTTATTGAACTCTTAAAAACTCTAATTGTGTCAATTGAACCCTTCTGTCTCCCTTTGTTAGATTTTTTAACCGAAGTGGTGAAATATGCTACTTCCACGATACAAAATGAGTTAAAATAAATTATACATGATACCATCAAATTATGACCCTTATGTTAATTAGACCCTTGATTTTTTTATTTTTTGTGTCAATTGAACCCATGAACTCTTTAATTGTGTCAATTAAATCTTTCTGTCCTTTTTTGCTATATTATCACATGACTGATGCACTCTAACAGAGGCAAACAGAATAGCTCAATTGATATAATCGAAAAATTTATGAACTCAATTGACACACACACACACACACAACATAAAATCATAAAAAACAAACTCAAAGAGCTTAATTGGCACAAAGATCATAATTTGAGAATCATGTGTGTAATTTATTCATATTGACACGATCTAAAAAAGAAGCTACATTTCTGCTTCCTACACATTCCTACAAGCAACTTGAGATCTGAGTTAGTGTCAAACATGGGCAATCTTTGACTTGAAACCCGTAGTGCCCAGCTTACAATGTTGCCTTGATTATGGACACAAAATGTTAAAGCCGCTGCAGCCAAGAAATCACCAACTGAAGGGAAAGAAGCTTTAATAGCTTGCCTAAAGGTTACACGGCAATAGAACTCATATTTTTCTAACCATTATAACTATTATGTATTTCAGTATTAATCTCCACCCTTAAACCGATGGCTTCACACAGAATTACATCTGGAAACATAGCTCTACAGACAGTGAGACAGCCCTGCCTAGATTTTAATAACTAACATCCAATGAAGAGTATATGATAAAACAGAGGATCCACAAACTTCAACGAAACGCACTTCAAACAATTTCTCAACCATGAAAAACAAATAAGCTGGCACACGCTCTGCTAAATTCATGGACAAATTTAGAAGACGGTTTACTGGACAGATGGGCCATAATTGATTTTCCATCAAGTAATCAGTTTCAACATCTTGGGAACAGCTGCGCTTAACTGGGCTTGTTAGTAGTACCTGTACTTCATAGAAGCGAGATGTAGATTGCCACTGGTAGACAAATGAGGTCTCAAGACATTGTAGCAGGGAACTTGTCTGTCATGGTTTGTGGAGCTTGAAACCAAATACTCTTGGGACATAGCTTTGCGTTGCTTTTTGTGGCTTGAGGTGTCCATAACTCATCAAAAACAGGTGAGGAAATGTGGTTCCAAAATAGGCCCCATCAATGTCTTGGCAAACTTAAGGAAATTCTTCACAATAGAGCAGTTAATACATGTATTGAGAGCACAATGATTAATTAATGTCTCCAGGTTCACTAGAATTTTTCATTACATTCGTTCATAAAGGAGTCCATTGATAACAAGGCACATTACCTTTCACTATTTATGGATCGATGTTTTACTTGAGCCATTTATATGGACTATGCCTGTAATATCCAGACTTTTACAGATTTTAATCAGTCTAACAGCAGCAACAGTGCTAGTGAAATTTTTATCACAAGGGAACTGGTCAAGTCATGGAGGTGGGAATGTGATCATGTGTATTCAATGTATCACATAAGAAGTCAATTTACTTTCAGAAGTACAAGTCTACGACACATGCACATGTGACACCATATGAACAAAACAACAAAAGATGAGAGGACTGGGCAAGTCATGCAGAAGCACTAGAATAGAGGTATCTATGTTGAACTTCTAGCTGAAATCGACAAGGGGTATAAAATCAATGGGAGAAAAATATAAACTGATGAATTTATCTATAAGTAAGAATGGCATAGTGAGGCAAACAAAAGGTATTTGCAGCAATAGTAACAAAGCTAGAAAAAGTTGGTGCAACAAAAGGATACTGCCTTGATACTTGGATCGAGGGTAGTAAATGTCTTCGCATTTGGGACAGTATATTTTTACAGTACTTGACCGTGGAATGTCTGATTGACCAACTGGAAGGCAGGGCTGTCCACAGCAGTAAACTCTTGGGCATCTCCCAAAGTCGTAGTTTTTGTACTTCTCCAACTGTACAAAATTCCACAGTAATGTTTTAGCCACAACAATATTATACAGACAATGAACAACAAAAAGATAACTCCAATAATCTAACTTAAAATCTTACCATTGCAGACATTCCCTTGCTAGTCAAAATGTATCGGACATGAATCAGACCATACAACATCTCTGCTGCTGATTCAACCAATTCATTCTGTTCTTCTGTGAACATATCACCTGCTCATGTCCATACCAGAAAGAAAATAACAGTATCAACGGCTAATCTTCTGAATCCAATTAGCTTAGGCATATGAAATCACACGTGACGTGATCTTATTCCTGGGTTTAGGCCCTGCTACATCCTTCATTTGAAGCTTAGATTTCCAGTAATAAGAAGAAAAAAATCATAAGCAGCAACATACAGAGAAAAATTTGAAGGTCAGATATTTGTTAGTTCATCTGACAATTGCGTTCAAGCAAAATATACAGAGAGACAAGTAACAACTAGCCAAGCAATTTTCAGATATAAGGAACCTAGGAAATCTTAAAGGAAAAGCAAACCAGTGCATAGTAATCAAAGTTGACCATCAATCATTACATATATTTCCAGAAAATATCCTGAACTAGTGAGTCCACCAAACTCAAGTCACTTAAAACTTTTAGCAATTAAAGATTTAACAAGTGGCCTAGTTATTAAACCATTTTATAACCACCAATTCATGTTGAATTTTCTTCCTTATGGGTGGTTTCTGAAATAGATGTGCTATTTGTGCAATTGAACATCTAAAAAAGTTTTTTGTTCACTAATGTAGAATCAGGAGTCAACTGGATGTTGCACAATTGCTCAAGACCAACATTAAATAGCTGGGTTACTGAACTCACAAGCAATTTGTCTCGTCAGGGGATCTGTAATCCTTTTCTGAATCAAAATACTAAGATAAATTCAACAACAGTGGCATTCAGAATCTTTCAAAGCAGCAAAAATGGAACAACTCTTAGAATTACCTTTGATTTGCATGGTTAAGTATAGCTGTTAGAAATTTAGCTCAGGCCCATAAAATATATATTTAAGGAAACTAAGGGGAAAACAGTTAGCATTCATATTTCAAGAAAGGGTGTCATAGCTTGTGGTTTAACAAAACACACTCATATGGCCAACCACAAAAAGTTTGAATACAATTTTGTTGAATTGAGTTGAGTTAATACCCTGGAGACATGTAGATTAAAAGTAATTCAACTAAAGCAAGCTAAAATGCTTACCATGAGAGGACTCAACATCCAAAATTAGATCTAGGGCATAATCATAATATGGAACTTGACTGCTTAATCCACAAAGGTTAAAATCATCTTGAATGTATTCATCATCAACTTCACAGAAAAATTCATTTCCTCGCAGATTGCAAAACCATGAAATCCAAGATGTGTCATCCCCATCCGAACCACTAACATCAGACTCTTCACTGTCTGTTTCAGATTCCTCTGTAATATAACCAAACATGAGCATGTCAATATTCATGAAATGAGATTTAATGCACATCATAAACCAATTTAGCTTCGCCTTATCGAGTTACAAAAATATTAAGAAACTGAAAATCTCAAAGAAAACAATATACCACAAGGTTTAACTCTTTGGTCAAACAACAAATCAATTAGAGTAAACAGATCTGAATGTCTTACATCCAGAAGGGCCAACACTAGGACAGATTGATGTACTGCTGGAATCTCACAATTTATATAAAAATCTTATCCTAAAGACAACTTTTCATACCTAGGAAGAACATAACAAGGTAGCATAGTTCAATCGGATCCAACAAGTCAATCCGTATGCTACCTGCTACCTTAAAATCTTCGCATGCCACTGT
Source organism: Ilex asprella (assembly GCA_023539305.1). NCBI lineage: Eukaryota > Viridiplantae > Streptophyta > Magnoliopsida > Aquifoliales > Aquifoliaceae > Ilex > Ilex asprella. The sequence continues at coordinate 3,885,265 of CM042191.1, forward strand.
ATTCTTCGCTGACAGCATGTTGCTTGATAACTTCGTAAAGCATGTAAACATCACTTATTCAACATCCAAGCAACTATATGCAACCTATCACCAAGTAAAATGAACCAAAGAAAAAGGAACATTCTTCTAGATTTGTAACTAATCATAACGGTTTAGAGTTGTCCAAAAATTTATTGATAATACATAACACAAACCCTCAAAGATCCCTACAACCCAACACAACCCGTCTTATCTTCCAATCATTTCAAATCATGTGAAATTCATCAAGCCCGTAAGTTTACAATCACCCTTTACACCTCATGCCACGTGGAATACACATGTAAATATTTCCTTCTTATGTAGTTTGCCACCATCTTATACACCATTTCTCTTGCTATTTGCCCCGGGGGGAAGTAATTTCCACCATACCAACAAGCAAGAAAAAGCTGGTTTTACACCTAAATGCATACCTTAAGCACCTCAACACCGGAGGTGCGACACCCATTGCCAATTGTTTAAAACAACCACACCACTAAAATATATAACCTTCTAAGCTCACACATTTCAGACAATAGGCATAAATGTACACAAACATGAATTACCACATGTAAGGAATTCCAAAGCTCACAGCTTTAAAAACCACCCAAAAAATAAATTCTTGCGTGCGGCATGAATTTCTTTTTATACAGAGCAAACCCAGATCATATGAATAACTAAAGGCAGATTAACAAAAAAAAAAGTAATTCACGACTCAATGACGACTAAATTTTGTAGCAGCCATTAATGAAAAATTATTCTTAAAAGCAGGAAACTCGTAATAATAACCATCAGAGCATTTATTCTTGTTGGTAGCGAGAGTTGAAGAGGATCGAGTGTCGCGAAGATCAATATGCTGCTGCTGCGATTTAGTGCCACCGCCACCGGCAGAAGTCGATGGCACAGACAATCTCTCCTTCTCCTTCAAACCCCGCGAAGTCGACGGTGAAGACTTCTCCAAGTGCTTATCTAACGCATCGTTGATTCGCTTCCGATCAAACGGCCCTCCTACCATCTCCGACTTCGACGATCCTCCTCCACCACCTCGATCTCGATACATATCCTCTCTCTATATATCTATATGTCTCTATATGTGCACATATATAGCTCCAAAATCTAGAAAAAAAAATGAAGATTTAATTAAAGGTTTTTTCAAGATTTTAATCGAATATGAGGCGCGCCTATGTGTGGACAAAAAAAAAAAACACCTGAATTTGGGGATTTTGGGAAGATCGACGCAGGAAACCCTAAATTTGGACAGAAGAGTGACACTGTCAATTTGAGGGATAATGTTGGAGAGAGACTGAGGAAACTAGGGTTTCGTTGAGAGAGAGAGCGACCTCCTCTAAGATTCTTTCTCTCTCTTGTCGTTTGTTTTCTTCTTGTTGATATTTTTCTTTTTTTGGGCTTCTCTTTAATTTTTTAAAATTATCTTTCTCTTATACTTATGATATGGTAAATTTCACTAACAACCCCTGAATTTAAGTCATATTTTTTTGACACCTCTTATAGTTTCTAAAATATCATTGTAGATCATATATGCATTTCTTTTCGGAAGGTAGATCATATATGCATTTCACTAATTGCCTTAATGCAAATTCCACAACCAAAAAAATAACTGATGTGCCTTAGCTCTCTATATAAACCAAGATTAGACTAATGCAATTTCATTATTTATTTTTATTTAGAGTTGGTCTCTAAAACAACACTAGTAGTTCAATTTGATGAAATTAAATATTAATTAGGTATTTGTTTAATAAAATAAATCTTAATTAAATGAATTGAATGTTAATTTGGTAAAGTTTAATATTACTTTGATACAATTGGAGTTACATTTGGTCTTAATTTTATAAAATTGAATATTAATTTGATGTCAATTGATGAAATTGAATAAAAATTTGATACTAAATTAATAAAAAAAACATTAATTTGATAAAATTAAAGGTTAATTTGGCAAAGACAAAAAAAAAGGTTAACTGGATAAAATTAAACTTTAAACTAATTAAATGAAATATTAATTTGGTGTTAAATTGACAAAAGTGAATATCAATTAGACAAATTGAATATGTGATTTGATAAAATTGAATATTAATTTGATCTAATTTAAGATCAATTTTGTGTCTTTTTGATGAAATTGAATGTTAATTTGGCGTTAAATTAGTGAAATGACTTTAATTTGATGAAATTAAATATCAAATTGATAAAATTGAATGTTAATTTGATGAAATAAAAAATTAATTTAGTTTTAATTTGATAAAATTAAATATTAATTGGAGTAAATTCAATGTTGATTTGATGAGATTAAATATTGATTTGAGGAAATAAAATGTTAATTTGATAAAAATTTTAGGACAAATTATTTTTAATTTAATGAAATAGAATATTAATTTGGTATGAATTTTTGTGAAATGGAGTTTGATTAGATAAAACTGAATATTTATTTGATAAAATTGAGTGGCAAATGAATGGATTGAATGCTAATTTGATGAAAGTGGATATTAATTTATTAAAATTGAATATTAATTTTTAAAAACCTATGTGAATTGAATAAATTTGAATGTTGATTTGATGAAATTAAATATTAATATGAAAAAATTAAGATCAATTTGATATTAATTTAATAAAATTAAATATTAATTTGATACAATTATATTAATAATGGTTGTATGTGAAATGAACACATAAACTCATCAGGTAAAAAAAAAGGCTTTGTGATCATAGTTATGTAAAAGAGTAATGTTATTGAGACTTAATTTACTGACCTAATTCACTATGACTTTTAGATTGATTGTGGGGGCACCAAACATTAGAACTTTGTGTTGATCCAATGGTTTTACTGTAGCCACATCATTAGGTTAGCAAATTAGGTTAGTGTTTTAAGTCCAAATAATATTATTCTATGTAAAATGGGAAAAAAAAAATTGTAGAAGTTATGTTAAGAGCAATTACATAAAAATGCAATTATCTATGTACTTCGTTAATTGACAAAAGCTGGCAAGGATAACAGTGATATTTCCGAAACCAGATGGAATGTCAATGAAATATAACCTAAATTCAGGGGTGGCAATGAAATTCATCCTTATTTACAATGAAGTGTCACAACCCCATCTCAATTAATTTAAATTATCTCTTTCTCAAAGAAATGATGTGCTACAATCTCATTTTCAAATCATATGCATAGATTGGTTGGAATAAGGAGTCACTCAACGAATGGATGAGCTCAAAAGCAAGAAGAGCGAATGGAGAGTGGAGAGTGGAGAGTGGAAGCATACCTTTTTTTTCAATATTCAAAATTTAACAACAATTATAAGTATCCTCGCCCCCTTTCCCTCTCCTAAGGGAAACCATAAAACAGAAACAACAATTCCATGAATTGAATAACACCATAAAGATTACAATTTTGTAAGGATGAGGTTAAATTAAATCACATGAGCAATTCTATATTATTCTCGTGACCAACAATACCCAACCATGATTGACCTCTAACCGCAAAGGTCAGACTCTGCTCTTGTTCATCGCCTACAAGAATTGATAAGGAGAAAAATAAAACTTAAAATTTACTGTTCAAAATGCTGTTACCCCTAGATTGAAGTTTCCTCCGTTTCTCCTATTTTTGTTAAACTCCAATTTCACTACTCTTCTTCCTTTGAAGGGAATTATTATTCCACCCCAATATAAATTAATGAATATAAATCCTTTTTTTTTTGGCATTTATGATTCTAGAAAAGAGGACAAATGGATCTTCATAGTCTATGAAATATAATTTTTTTAATTTCTCTTGTTTATATATTATTTATCATGAATTCAATGGAATTTTCCTTTACTTAACCGATTAACAAGAATTTCAGTTATCTCAACTATATCGAATTTTTTTAAAATTGGTCAAGACTATCTTGTTTCTAATTGTCTTTTTATGATACCAATTGTTACTTTATTGAATTTGTTACATTATATTATACAAGTTAGGCTTGCAATTCAACTTTGATCTTTATGGATTGATATCTAAATCAAGCCTTGAGCAAGTCGATCTAATTTTACCAGCCGGCCATAATAAAAGTAGATAGAGACACAATGAAAATGACTCATTCGGTAGTGAGAATACAATATCTTCGCTAGATCTTTCAATGGGTAAAATGAGATTTACCCCAAACGTAATCTTGTTTGGTTGTAGAATATAATGGGATTTTTGTATTTTGTACCCTAACAGATATCTCAATTTTCACTTTATACTCTAAAAAAATAATTTTTTTCACATTACATCCTAAATGTCATAAATCGGCTCCAATATAACTCTCTGATTAACATCCATTTCAGATTCTGTTAAAAATTGATACATATGTCATCCAAAGATATGAATTGTGAGTTTACATTTTTGTCCAATGACAACATACGTAAGTGACAAGTGCATTGATTTTTAACAGAATCTAAAATGAATATTAATTTGAGGGTCATACTAAAAGAGAGTAATATAAATAACAAATAAAAATTAAGACATCTTTTAAGGTGCGAAGCATAAAAATCCCGAATATTGATTATCGCTTTTTTTTAAGCAATTCCTATCATCATAACAAAAAACACAGACTATTTTGTGTAAGAAATATATATCTTTTATATAATAAAATAGTTTACAATTCAAATTTCAAAAATAAACAAAATGATTTTTATTATTCGCGGTTGAGATCGTTTTAAATTTAATTTAAAGTTAATCTAACAGCCAATATTAATACCTTAAATTTAATAGGAAAAATAAGTCCTAAGGGTGTATTTGAAATGATTTTTTAAAATTACTTTTATAATTTTTTTGATAATTATTTTAAAAAAATAATAGTACCACCCCCACCCCCACCACTATTGCAACTCTCACCACCACCACCGCCATTGCAACTCTCGCCGCCAACGCCATCGCCGCCACTATCATTGTCACCATTGCTGTCATCGCTGTCGTCGTTGCCGTCACCATCCACTGTCATTGTCACCCCACCACCACCACCACCACCGTCACCGCCTCCACCACCACCACAGTCATCAACCACAGCTATCACCATCTCGTACCATTACTATTGTCGCCCACCACCTCACACCCTTACCAGAAAACCGTTTCTCAAATTTTTTTATTTATTCTCTACATTTTGTGATTTGATTTAAAAAAGGAATACAAATATTTTTATTATTTTTAATTTTTAATTACATCGTGCGTTTGCACAAACGAGTATATATTTATATATCCATAATGAAGTGAAGAAGACGAAGAAAAAGAGGAGTGAGAGAATGGAAGCAGAGCTGAGTCGCACAGCAAAGATCACTCCGTCGTTAATATTTGGTGGGTTTGTATTGCTTTTTGTGCATCTCTATAGTGTTTTAGTGTTGAAGCAAAAAAGGGTTCGATCAAAGCTTCAAAGCCAAGGGGTTGGAGGACCTTCACCGTCTTTTCTTTATGGAAACATCCCTGAAATGAAGAAGATCCATCTCCATCTCCATCTCCGATCAACGACGATGACATCTCCGTCAGACCACGACCATGGCGATGGCAGTGGTGGTGCTCTTTCTCACGATTGGCCTTCCACTGTGTTCCCGTATATAGCCCGGTGGCGGAACGAATACGGTAAACAATAACTATTTGTCCGAAAAAAAGTTTTTTTCTTGTTTATTTTTTTTCCAACCAATTAAAAAAATATATTAATTAATTTCATAAATTAAATCAAAAAATTAAATTTATTTAATAAATATTTTTATTTTTATAGATTTAATAATTTTAATAATATTAATGTAAAGGAATATCCACTTTATAGCTCTGATTTATTAGAGTCAGAAAAAGACAACAGAATCCTTGTCATATGATTCCCGGGTATACCGACCGCTTTCAAAAAAGGGTCGTGAATTTGGTTGTTTTTTTCTAGTATCCGACCTGTTTATAATCCGATTCGACAAAACTGTATTGAATAGCTGTAATTTGCTAGAATAGTATATTACCTACTTTAATTATTTGGATCGGGTCAGAATATTGAATCAAATATCCACTTTATAATGAATTTAGATATGAACTATGTAAATAAAATGCGGTGAATAATTGGGTCGAAACTTTTTCATTGATTTTGGATTGAGTGCAATCATATCCAAATCCGACCCGCTGACAAGTCTAGCTGCTCATGATTAGTATTAATTACACTGGTTGGTTGTAGGACCAATCTTCATGTATTCAACAGGGAACATACAGATACTATGCATAACAGATCCAGAGATGGTAAAGGAAGTGAGTCTGTGCACATCTTTGAACCTAGGAAAGCCTTCTTATCTATCAAAGGAGAGAGGGCCTCTGTTAGGCCAAGGCATTCTATCATCAAATGGACAATACTGGGCTCACCAGAGGAAAATCATTGCTCCAGAGTTCTACCTTGACAAGGTTAAGGTACTTACTCTTATCTTAGAGTTCACTTTTAATATTGTGATGTCTCGAACCCGCATTATACAATATTGTCTGTTTTGTGTCAGGTTTGCGTGACTTTAAAATACGTAGTACAATAAAGGTTCATAGTTTAAACCTTATGTGTCATTCAATGCCTATTTTATCAGTCTAACCCCCTTAAGCGCAAATGTCCTCATTTGAGTTCTACCCGCGACTCTGGTGATGTGGGCTTCCGAAAAGTACTCTCACTACTCTACCTACCATGGTCCAAACTCCTAAGTCACTATCCTACCGAACCAGCGTGCACCGAGGGATGCATAGCTTTAGGTGGCCTCCACATTACGAGGATCAATGGCTCTAGTACCAATTTTAATGGTCCACTGTATGCTTTGGGCCAAGCCAGCACGGCTTTAAAACACATTTTAGAATGAAGGTCCAAAACTTACATTTATATAACATTCGACACCCACTTCACCAAGTAATGTAGGCTTAGGTCAACACAGATACACACAGAATAAAATTTTAGAAAAAAATTATGTATGCTACTCTTTGTTTTAAGGGCATGGTGAATCTTATGGTGGAGTCCACTGCTACAATGATACAATCTTGGGAGGCTAAAATCGAAAATGGGGGTGGCAATGCAGAAATAAGAGTTGATGAGGATTTGAGGAGTTTATCAGCAGATGTAATCTCAAGAGCTTGTTTTGGAAGTAGCTATGCCCAAGGGGAAGAGATATTCTTAAAGCTCAGAACTCTTCAAACTGTCATGTCCAAGGGAAACATTGGTGTTCCTGGCTCAAGGTAAAATTACTTGTCGTTTGCTCGGCCATCGACTTTGAAACTTTCTTTTGGATGGCCCGGATCTACTAAAGCAATTGTAGTTTTTGCCCCAATGATGGCTTTTTTTATCTTATTCTCATTTAGATTGCCATAGCAGATATAACTCATTCCCATTTCCTTAATTTGCTACCCTACCTTGGCATGTTGCATACATTGACGTCCTTTTTCATAGTAGTTATGCAAACTAGTTATATTGGTATCAGCTGAAAACTTGATGTTCAAACCATGTCCATCCAGCTGAGTTTGACTCTCTTCAATGTTAAATGTTCAATTATACCCAAGGACCATAATTTGAAACAATTGAAATGTTTCAGACTTTCAGTTTCATTGGAAACCAAAACCTTTAGTGATGGACAATTCAAATAGATATGTTTCGTTCTGTTTTGGGATGCTTCAGTATGTTTCGGAATGTATAGACTTCAGAACGTTTCAAAACAAAATATTCCAGATTTTTTCTCTGTTACATTCAGAAATGTTTATAACTCCAAGCTAATTGAAATTATGTGTCAAAATTAAATGTAATATAGGTATCTGCCAAGCAAAAATAACAGAGAGAAATGGAGACTGGAGAAAGAGATCAGATCAAAGATATTAGAGGTAGTAAAAGGGCGCGGTGAAGGTACCTGTGAGAAGAATCTTTTACAACTTCTACTTGAGGCTGCTAAGAGTTTTACTGACAATGATGATGGTATTAGTCCCAGCAAGTTCATAGTCGATAACTGCAAAAACATATACTTTGCTGGCTATGAGACCACTGCCCTCTCTGCATCATGGTGCTTGATGTTGCTTGCCGCGCATCCAGAATGGCAATCTCGTGCTCGCGCCGAGGTGCTCGACGTTTGCAGCAACAACCTTCCAGATGCTGAAATGCTTCGAAGCATGAAAACGGTATGTTGTCTAAACACTGACAAATTTCTTTCTGACATTAGAGGAGAACTTGCTTATCTCAATGTATTTTGTATCTTTTGTATGCATAAATTCTATTATTAGTCCACTAGGCTTGGGCATGTATACACATCAGCAGCAATAAAGCAGGGACATGAGTGCAGGGTATTAGTAAGACACAGTCCAGTGCACCATGGTTTAAGGTTGCAGTATTAAGCATTGACTTAGAGAACACTAAGATACACAAAAAATGTCATACAAAAGAAGAACTTGAATTTAACGAAGGACTCAATACTATATTGTGATATGGCAGAACAATTTTGACTGATTCGATGATTATGATTCGGACGACTCGGAATTGTCTGAGACTTGTGGTTTACACTGAACAGTATAAGATCGAAAGATGTCTGATGTAGAACATGTGGTTACTGATTACTTGGAGCAGGAAGACTGTCGTACGTCCAAGGCCCAAAGAAAAGCAAAAAGGTGATAGTAGAGGTGAAATGATTAGGACTTGGAATTGAATGAGACTAGTAGTGTTTGAACTGTAATGAGCCAACGATAAAGACTCATCGCTTCAACATGAGCTGCTTTAGTTTTAGGTCGAATTACATCATTTAGACCCTCAAAACTCTCTTTTTTTGGTCGTTTTAAGTAAGAATTCAGAAATTAATAATAAATCATACGAATTTTCGAATTCAATATCGTCAGTTGGGTTGGACTTCAGACAACACGTCATTTTATGTTAATTAGTTAGATTGTAAATTTTCATTTTTGGTAATTTTTGTATAATTAGGAATTTTCTTTTATTGTGGAGACGATTAGTACTTTTGCCATTTCTATATATACTCTCTTATGTAATACGGATTATTCAGTTCTTCTGTTTTTTTTTTTTTGTGCCAAAAATCTCATTTTCGTTTCATTTGACATTTTGCAGTTAAACATGGTGATTCAGGAGGCACTGCGTCTATACCCACCGGTAGCATATGTAGTAAGGGAGACCTTAAAAGACATGAATGTCAAAGGCATACAAGTACCAAAGGGCATCAACATTCAGATTCCAATACCAGTACTACACCACCACCCTGACCTTTGGGGTGCAGATGTGCAACGTTTTAACCCGGAACGGTTCGCACAGGGAACCACCGGGGCCTGCAAATTCCCGCAAGCTTATATGCCATTTGGGGTCGGAACTCGCGTCTGCGCAGGCCAACATTTTGCCATGGCAGAGCTGAAGGTGATTCTCTCTCTCGTTTTGTCGAGGTTTTGCTTCTCACTGTCGCCTGCTTATCGACACTCCCCTGTGTTCAGATTGGTTATTGAGCCTGAACATGGAGTTCATCTCCATTTCAGAAGAGTGTGAGCTTTTCTTATTTATGTTGTTTGAGAAGATTTGGCAGGAAAAGGTGGTGGGAAAGAAAAATGCTTATTTCTTTGCCTTTATGTACTTAATAGAGTGTGAACTTTATGTATGTTGTTTCAGATACCGCCGTATCAAGTTCGTGTTAATTATTAATCAATCATGACTCTATTTTTTCAATTAATCGTGTCTAATTTGGTGTTACTCGTATTTAATATTAACCCAACCCAATTAGTATTCATTTTAATAAGCCGTGACATTTTCAAATTTATATCAAATAATAATCAACCCTAATCAAATTATTACATATCAGATTCGTGTCTGTATTGCCACCCTCTGTTTCTGTTGGTAAGATGGATTACGGCATGCATGTTTAGGTGAATCTCTATACACTTTCATGACCAGTCCCAGCAGCACCTAGAGACTACTGTTATAAGTACTGAATGTTTAGTAGTACTCCAGGTTGAACCATACAAACCATTCCAGCAATAAATCCAGACCCAATTTTCTCTGATCCTTTGATATAAACATTCATTCTCTTCATAAAAGATAAGAGATGGAATCAGTAAAGGTTTCTTTTCAATTCGTCCCTGGAGTTTAATACCTCATTCAAGATCACTAGCTCCATGCTCTAAATGTGCTGCTATGTGATTCTTTCTACTCAAACAGTGACTGTGAGGAGACAAACATCATTCCCAGCTCTCCCTCTATCTGCAGTATGGAGACAAACACACTTGACCTGTCAATTAGCATCCACTTGCAGAAATATAACTCAAGTTCACTGAGCTACTACAGTGATCTGGCAAAGGGTTTATACATTTACAAAAGGTAGCATCGAGCCTCGCCTAACATCTTGAATGATCCTAAAATCCAACACACTGGTTTGAGCACTATAAAAGAATTATTTAACAGTTTGTGTGTTTTATCATAGATCCCATCTTATTAATGTGTAAAATTTAACTAAAAAAGCTACAACAGAAGAGGTATCAGCACTCCCTGTAAACTTCATGTAACTCCTATTTATAAGATTGACTAGCAGTTCTCCACAAGAAAATTCATGAGAACAACGACCGGGTTCGATTGCGCTCCAGTCGAGCTTCCCTCTGCAAAAATAACAACAAAGTTCAGTATACCATATTAACATGTATAGACAAGATGCCATTCAGTTATTCTGACAGTTACTGAGTTTACCCTGTTGGTCAACAATATTCAACTATATGATTGTCTGCAACAAAAACATTTTAAGAGTGTTGTCTTGTTTGTAGATAGGGAGACAAAATAGAACTTGGAAAATTGCAATATTCCAATGTATTTTCATTATTAGATGCCAAGAGTAGGGAAGGGAAGTAAATGTTTGGAAGTCTCAATTGTCTAAAAATCCTGCAAACTCAGTATCATAGACGTCAACAAACATAAGCCACATTTGAGCTGACCATCTTACCACGGAGGGTGTCTGTGTGTGTGTGCTGAGAGACAGAGAGAGAGAGGAAAAATAATTTGATCCCCTTTTATTAGGCACACAACGTATAGAAACAGCACTCAACGTCATAAATGAGGAGAATGCTACCACTAGATTTTTTTTTGGCTATCACAAGAAATCACAGAACAATCAACATATGCAACATGAAATGATATGCGAACTAAATTGTATTGTACAACAGAACGAACCTCCTTCCTTTGGTCAGTTCAAATTAACAGACACGTGAAGCGTACACAACCCAGGCTACGCAGGAGCCAGAGCTATTATTAGAGATTGCTAACCGTTTCATTGTACCCTTCTCCAGATACATGGCCCCGACCATCAGCATGGCAGCCGAACTTTGGGACCTTCTAGATGGCATCATCCTAGTTTGAGATAAGGTCATCCAACCAAGACAATGCCTACACTTTTTGAAAGGGAAGATGGGATTTGCCTTCACTATGCAACTTTAAATGACTGCTGGTGGCTGATTAATCATGGTGCTGACATTTCCATCACCCATGGTCCCAGTGAGGCAAAATATTATGCTGATGGATTATCCAAGCAAGAATGTTCCCAAGTGTATCCATTTATGGTTCTAATTGTGTATTTTTATTAAAACGCACTTTACAATGGGTATAACTGTTACCACATTAAAGTAATTGATAATTTATTTACTGCCTTACCATTTTAACTAACAAAAATGAAAGAAAATGTAACATGCATTATTAGAATTTTTTTATCAGTAGGTTCTTTTAAAGAAAATTTCACCAGGAAGTCTCCTGTTATGTTGCATGGAAGATGGAAACCTGAATTGTTCTGCAGACAAATTTTGTCGATCTAGCAGAGATAACATCATGATTCGAGAATACTTGGGTTCTCCTAGATTACAGTCAGAATGATAAAACAACAATTTAAGAGGTAGCCAGACTGGGATCCACGTTTAGCTTCCTCGGTCCACATCCTATAGAAGCTGATCAATGAGTAAAATCAAAGGGGAAAAATACCACAAATTCCAGTAAATAAGAAATTTTATCATGGAATCTATTATTCAGATTCAGAAATGTGTATATATGTGGTACAAGGCATATTTTATACGTACCAAACACAAATGAAGCAATAGAAGAAAGTCAATGCAGGATATGGTGGAAAAAAGTTCAGCTTCGGAAACAAAGTGGAGATGCAAAGTTGGAGGTCAATACCTTCTTGTGGACAGAGCTAGAGTTAGATTTTACCTCGTCTAACCCTTCAAGCAAGTAGAAAATGCGGGTATACATGACCAACATAGGTTTTTATCCTTTTGCATTTCAAAAAGTACATATATATGACAAAAGAATTAAGAGTAAGTATTTTTCTTTTAGAAGATCCCAACGGGAAGGAAATTGTGCATATAAGAGTCATGAGACTCATGACCCATATAAAGAAGTGAATCAAAGGATGCCAACAAGGTAAATGCCTGCTGGAGATATGAGACCATTTTTTTCTAGATGACAATAATGAATTTCTTAATATAATACTACTATGAGACAAACACAACCACAGGTAGGGCATCAACAAAAAAAATGAAGTATTCATAACTTACCTCTTTTTTCTTGCATTCCTTGTAAACATCAAAATGTTCTTGACACTTGCTCTTGTCAGAGTTAGACTCTAAACCTGAAAATTACGCTTCACAAGTTGATACACAGGTGATTGTGTGAACAAAAAATGTTCGCAAAAAAATGGTCCAGACAAAAGTTCTAGCCATTCCTTCAAGTGGAAAAAATATTTAGGTGGACAATGACTTTAATATCCCTAAATGTCACTGTGCACCACTGAGTAACCATCTATTGAAGAATACTAGAAATATACGATTGATTTCCAATCAAGGGCAGATCGGGCATAGAACTGTATTACAAAATTGGGGCTTAGTTATGCTTTCAAAAGGTAATGGATGAAGAAGAGAGAAGCGAGAATATTGGAAGGATTTGCTTGTGAGTTCAAAAATAAAAAAGGCAATTCTCAATTATGCCTCAACAAATAACGTTCTCATACTTTTCGAGAAATTACCTTATATTTAATTTCTGTGCCAGGGGTGTTGGCTATTGTTAAGTCTGGACTCTAGCCACATGTTAATTTATTTAAGTGCTTATTGTTTTGCAACACTCTTACTAAAATTCTACTGAATTGGCTACCAAGATCACTTGGATTCCAAGCTTGAGTCCAAAAGTGATGTTTAACATTTTAAAGGAACCAAGTTAACGAAAAAAGGATCGAAGCCTGAAGCAATGACTGACACAGTCACAGACCTTACTACCCAAGATGCATACAACTAGTTTAGAAGACATTTACAACATTGCATATTTCATACTTTGACATGAGACTTAATCATGCGATGCTCCTACATGTCAAAGTCTTATTTTATCAAATCCGCTGATCAAGCTCTAGTGCCAGCAAATGCTAGATTGCTAGATGGTACAAATGTGAGCTAGTACACCATATTACATTTAAAACTCACATTTACCAGAAGATCTTTTTTCTTTTACTTGTTACAGTAACGTGTCTAGTTACGCCAATTTCTGATTAGAAAATCAAGGAAGACAAAAAAAAGAAAATTATCACTAGCACAAAACATTATATTTACCTACGGATCTATTTTCTTTTACTTCTTTGAGTAATGTGCTTAGTTATTCCATCTTCCTATTAGGAAATCAAGCTAGAAAATACAACGAAAACTAATCACTAACAGAAATTTTACCTAACAACCAAATAAATGAGTATATTTCATATAAAAGTGAGAACTAGATACTGGTAAAGCACAAACCCTTGTTGACCCTTCTTCGGCATTTGACGCCCAAAGTAGGCACTCGTATGTCATTTAAATTGTCCTTTTAGGCCAGTAAATACTTGCCTAAATACTTATAATTCCACACCACAATTTTTTGGATCAACAATTGCCAAAAAAAGTTAATCTTGACGAATAATACATCTTCAAGAAACCCTCATTCCTAAATTACAACATTTTACTTTGAACTGCTTTAACTTTAAAAGAACATTTTGATCAAGCATTCTTAAATCTTTCTAATTTATCCAATATCTACCATAAATTGCACAATTCCATAGCTCACATTAATCGCTTATGGTTTATGAATAGGGTTCTCAGAAAATTACACACACATATGTGTATATGTAAGTGTAGAGAGAGGTGTATAAATACATAAAGAGAATTTATGACTAGGGGTTTAAGAAATTACACGAACATACACAGAGATGTCAATGTAGAGAGAAGTGTAAAAAAATCATGATCATCACACAGAGAGAGAGAGAGTCGGCATACATTTGAGAGAAGCAGTGTACTGAGGGTAGCATGATGAATCGGAGATCCTGGCAGCACTGGGGTATGGCGGTGATTGAGCTCTGGAGGAGGAAGCCATTGAGGAGAGGCTGTGTTCGGGTGTGTTCTACCCGGGATGTAAATGGGTAATTGGTGTAGTACGGCGGGTTAGGACGTAACCAGTGGACGACGGAGATTTTATTCGTACGCACAAATTCCTATGAAAATGTAAATAGAAAGTCACAAAAAATAGAGAGAAAATATAATATATATATATATAGGTCTGATAATGAAATTGAGTTATTCGACTTTGGTTTGGATTTGACTTGTTTTAAATTCGGAACAAATTTAACTCATTTTTTAAACAAATTAAATTTAAACAATTTTTTAAGTTTGTTAAAAAAATGAGTTCGACTTATTTATATGTAAAAATGAAGTTAAAAGTTCGAGTTCAGCTCTTTTTGAATAATTTTTTTAGGTTTATTTAGAAAATAAATTCGACTTAATTATAAAATTTAAGTGTATATGATGTAATTTTCACATTTGACGTCTATTATTTATTTAAAATCTAATACGTTAAGAAAGAGCGATAAATTTATCTCGTCAAAATTACTCATTTCTCATTGTCATTCAAAAAATAGGTTAAATTGATTAAGATGTTTATCGTATAAACATGTAATCTATTCCTATTCCATTTAAAAGTGAGTTGAATTTAATGTTGTTAACACATGTTTCTTACTTACTTTATAGGTAACAAGTCTTTGTTTAACTTGACCCAAGCTTGACTTAGTCTCAACAATGTCCAAAAACTCTCGATGCCTTTCTTGGTTGGACCAACCCAATCTTTCATCATTTTTAGAGGAAGAAAGCAGAACTACAACAAAACAAAAGATATATACATATCATACCCTTCAAATTTAAGTCGTTCAATTTGATCTTTGAAATTTTATTTAGAACAATTAAATTTAGAAATTCTAAATTTAAAACTTGATAACTCTTTTGGGGTGAAGTCATCCCTTATGAATTTCTTTGTCTTAGCATGAATTACCTGCATTTGATTGAATTACAAAATAAATTAATCAAAATACGTGTAAATCGTCAATCTAATCCACTTTCAATCAATCGATGATTGTTTCTCTGCCATTCGCTAGGTGTGTTTGGTATGGGGGTTTGGGAACATGGGTTAGGGGGTAAACCCCCTTAAACCCATGTTTGGTATGTCTCAAATAGGGATAGGATTTCAATCTGGCCCGGTCTTGACCCGGTCATGAAACCCTCATTCATGGGTTTCATGGGGGGTGGGTTTCATATGTGGGTTTGAGTGTTTAGTATACAAATAACATTTATACCCCTATATATCATATATACTTCATATATATAAATTGGGTAAAGCCCAAAAATATTCGATTGAAGTTGAATAAATTTTATTTTTTTTAACGTATTAAAATTTGAACGTATTAAAATTTATTTTTTACATATTAAAATTTAATTCGATTTGAACTTTACCCGAGTTGTTAGTGCCAATTAAAATTTACTTTCGAGTCGATTAAAATTTATATTTTTTTACTTATTAAAATTTGTGTCAATTAAAATTCGATTTATTAAAATTTGAGTCGATTAAAATTTATATTTTTATGTATTAAAATTTAGCTGATTAAAATTCAATACGAGTTGATACATTATTTGACTTTAGTAAATTAAAAATAAATTTTAATTTGCTTAAATAGAATTTTAATTAGCCAAAATTTAATTCGTAAAAAAATATAAATTTTAATTGGCTCAAATTTTAATATGTTAAAAAATAAATTTTAATTAACTTGAATCGAATTTTAATTCACTCGAAATTTTAATACTTAAAAAAAATTAGAAATTTTAATAATTAAAAAAATAATTTTTAATTGGCTCATTGTTTGTATCCCCGTATAAGTAAATGTTAGAAAATTGCTCTCTTATTGAGTTAATCCTTTATTGCGTTTTATTATAGTTATGAATAATAGTTATATGTTATCAACATTCATTATTTTTTTCATAAGTTAGGAAAAAATATTTAATCATACATTTAACCCATAAGGACAAATATTTACTCATATATGTATCCAAACTCATGTTTAACGTAAACAAACATGGGTTTGGATTAAATTGATTTAGGGGCAAAATAGTCATTTATATACAAATACATTATCATAATAGTCATATCCCTGCATATACCAAACATGAGTTTGGACAATATTAACCCCCTCAAACCCAAATTTG
The DNA here is from genome assembly GCA_023539305.1 of Ilex asprella. Classification (NCBI taxonomy): domain Eukaryota; kingdom Viridiplantae; phylum Streptophyta; class Magnoliopsida; order Aquifoliales; family Aquifoliaceae; genus Ilex; species Ilex asprella. The sequence continues at coordinate 3,901,793 of CM042191.1, forward strand.
AACAATCCAATCTAAACCTTTCTCCAAAAACATACCAAACATGTCCTTAAAGTCTTAGACTCCATCCATCCCCTACCTCAACAATCATTTAAAGATGACGAAGCTCTGGGCCCATTTCAACAAGATATTTCAAAAATTGGTGAGTATAAAATAGATTTTAGACAATTTTAAAGTAGACGAGGAGGAAAAGATAATTTGTCTTTAATTGGATCTGGTAATTCATATTTTAGTTACCTAACTTTTGAATTGATATAGATTACCATTTAAAAATTAATTCAAGATAAAAACTTTTTTTCTCTCTCCATGGTTACTTGTATTGGCTACCAGCCTACCACCGGACAAAGAGTATTCCCATCCCGAGCCTGCTATTCTCCCCCCGGTTGCATCGTAATCCCACCCCTATAGCCAAACAACACACACATACATATTTTGGCTAAACATATCGGGTAAGGCAGGTTCGTGAGGAGTCGTAACGAGTTCGTATCAAAAAATATTTTATTTATATCTGATTCGTTTGTTAATTTATGTCTAACAAATTGTGTCATATCAAATTCGTATCGTGTATGAATTATGTATAACTGATATATAAATAAGTTAAATCGTATATTTTTTTTAATTGATTTTATTCATACCCAATTTATTTATTAATCATATCGTATCAGATTTACTGCTTTAATAAATGGGTGAGTTAAAATTGCCAACACATAATCTTGTGTCAGTGTTCGTGTAGTAATGCTATGTATCCCAAATCTCTATTCCAAATCAAGGAGACCATTGGATCAGTGGGTCCCATTTGAAAAAATTAATGAGACCCACTCATCCAATTGTCTTCCTTCATTTGAGATAGGAATTTGAGTTAGAATTTTGAGATACATAATATTTTCCTAATATTAATATTAACGAATTATATCATTGACCATTTTTAATTGTGACCCACTGTAAACACTGACCTGCACCGATACATCGAATTTATGGGGCTGACCTGTACTAAAATCTCACGTACGCGCCTTGTAGCGCGTGCTAAAAATCAATTTTCAGTATTTTATTTTTATTTTGAGATAAAAATTTGGATTAGAGATTTGGGATAAATAATATTTCCCTTTTAATTAGCTATTACAAATTATATAACTTAAAATTAACGGTATAGATTTAGTTTTAGCTTAGTACGTCGCCAATACTATAGTCTTATTTTTGTATTTCGAGGTGTTTTATTTTATACTTCCTATATTTTTTGTCCAATAAGTTTATTATTAGTTGTATTAATAGAATTTTTATGTAACCTCATCTTATCCAAAATTATTGATAAAATAGGTGTCTATATCATATAAATCTCTCTATGATTGGGAATCATTGGCCACTAATACAAAACTTAAGGAAGGAAAGATTTGCGTTTTCGTTTCGATTTTAAACAAATTACCCTAAACAATGTTTTCTTCTTATTTCAAGAAATTAACATGCATGATTTGATAATTGTTGACTTCTTGTGTTTAAATTTTAACTTAGTTGATTTTTAAAGATTAATCGAAAATGGATCGATAATAACAAAATTATACACCATATAAATCTGATTTGCATTTGAAAAATATTAGATGAACATTTTATATATGAGGAAAATTATATTTTTTTTATCAAAATTTATAATTTTGCATTGACTTTCAGCTTACTATTAATTGAATTGTGTGAGAAATTTATTGAATATTCATCAAGTAAAGAATAACATTACAACCATAAGAGAACCAATCAATACCCTAAAAATATTTAGAAGATCATTAGAATAACAATGAATTTTGAGATGTAACACTTTTCTTGTGTATATTAAAAAAATTAAAAAATCTAATGATTTAGTTTAAGTGATAAAGTATTCACAAATGTTCACTATGTCAACTCCATTCCTTACTTAAAAGTAAATCGGAATTTAAATTTGAGTAAAAAAAATTAACAATTCTCTGCAATTTTTGACTCAGACTTATATTAAAACAAAAGAAACCCTTTCCTCCTTCAAGCCAAAAGCTTTGAATTTCACTTCCTCCTTCGAATTCCAATTTTAGTTTTGCAATTTGGAACAATTCGGATGAAAAAATATAAAAGAAAAAAGTTTTTGGGACAATATAGAAAAAATATTATAGAAAGATTTTAGTATAAAATTGAAATTTTCCATTGGAGAGATCTATCTCAAGTGAAGTTTTTTACTTAATTTTGAGTCAAATTTGAGTCAGCATTGAAAATGCACGAGATCAAAGTATGAGATTTTTCCTATCAAGAATAGACACATGAATAAAAATTTAAAAAGTAGAAATAAATTTAAAATTTTTTAATTGAAAAATATATTATTTTTAAATCGATTTTATGAAAATTATACAAAAATACACTAACCTATAACAACTTTTTATTTTTATTTTAATGTAATTTTAAGTAAATATAAAAAAACACACCAAAAATTTTAGCGAGAATTACATTCAGACCCTTGAAGTTTATCATTTAATTACTTAGACCCCTAATATTTAAAATATTACACACAGATCTTCTGAAATTTGTATCTGTATGTAAATTATACTTAGACCCCAGAAGTTTATAGATGTATAATACTTAGACCCTTCAAGTTTAAAATATTATACTTAGACAAAAAATATTAAATCAAAGATAAAATATCAAATATTTTAAAATTTACAACCAAAATTCATGTTATGTTATGACATTTATTGAAATAAAAATCTAATTTTTTCTTAAAAATTATAATTAGTATACAATTATACTATCTATCAGAATAAAGATAAAAAATTAAACAAGGGGTTAAACTGTAATGTACATAATATATTCTAATTTTAATTGAGGTAATTTGATAGTCTAATTTGATTGTTTAAATGACCAAATTAAATTCCAATAGATAGTATAACTGTATATTAATTATGATTTTTTTTAAACATAGATTTTTATTTTTGATTTTATTTCAATAAATGACATAATAGAACATGAATTTTGGTTATAAAATTTATGTTATATTATGAATGACTTAGACCCCTTCTTTGATTTTTTAGTTTTATTTCAATAGATAATATAATTATATACTAGTTACGATTTTTAAAGAAAAAATTAGATTTTTATTTTTAATTTTATTTCAATAAATGATACAATAGAATATGAATTTTGGTTATAAAATTTAAAATATTTGATATTTTATAATTAATTAAAATATTTTTTGTCTAAATATAATATTTTAAACTTGAGAGATTTATGTATTATATGTTCATACACTTTAAGAAATTTAGGTATAATTTATTAACAAATATATTAATAAACATTGACAATATTTGAATCTAAGTGATTAAGGAATAAGCTCAAGAAATCTCAACGTAATTCTCTCAATATTTTACTTGGTTTCATTCATTCCATCAATTTTGTTCCATTTGGGTCCGTTTGGTTAGAAAGAAAAAGATGGTAGAAAGTGAAAGTGATAGAAAGTGAAGTAAAAGAAAAGAAAGTGAAAAAAATATATTTTCTTGTATGAGTTTGATTAAGATGAAAATTTTGTAAGAAAGTTTTAAGAAAATTTCATTTTGTAGTTTGGAAAACAAGAAAGTTACAAGAAATTTTATGTAATTGTCTGAATTACCCATAATGCTGAGAAGAGTAGTGGTATGCTAAAATAGGGGCAAAATGGTAAACAATACAATAGATAGATAAGTTTCACAGGAAAAAAAAATTTCTTGCAAATTTTGTGGGAAATTAAAAACCATCAAATGTGGGAAAGTTTGATCATGCGGGAAAATTTTTTTTCCCGAGAAACCTTCGTTTCCTGCTAAACAAACGTCAGAATTTTTTTTTTTTTTCCCTTTCCCCCTTTTTCCACCATTCTCTTGCTAACCAAACAAACCCTTTGTGTAGTCCCAAGAATTTGTCTCACTTGCGCAGTGTAGGCGCGTGAATAAAACTGCTTTCCTTTTTGGAGTCTGCCCCTGCCTTGTGTTTTCGTTCTTTTGCCTCTCTGACAGCTCAAAATAAAGTCCTCTCATCACTTTCCTGCCGAGAAAAGCTCTAAGAAAATGTTGCTTTTCTAGCTCCCCTCCCCTTGTCCCCCACTCTCTCTCTCTCTGAATTGATGGTCACTGACAGAGAAAGAAAGATTTTTTCCAAGTGGGTTTTTGATTCTTTCTCAATATGTGCAACTTCGTGGTACATGATTTATAATAAGTTAATATTCAAAAAGAGAGCTTGTTGGTTGGTGTTTTTTTTTTTTTTTGGGTTGGTGGTCTTGTGTTGGTTGGTGTTCTTGTGATGGTATTGAAGTGTTCTGGTTTGTTGTTAGGATAATCAAATGACATCCACAACAAAAGAAATGGCTACAACAACAAAGTTCATCAAATGTGTAACGGTTGGAGACGGAGCTGTTGGGAAGACATGCCTTCTTATCTCCTACACCAGCAATACCTTTCCAACTGTATTGAACTTTATTCTCTCTCTTCCTATGTGGTTTGTGTATTGCGTCGTTGGACTGGTTCTGATTCTTTATGAGTACTCAATGTGGGTTTTTCTTTGGTTCTTGACAGGATTATGTTCCAACTGTTTTTGATAATTTCAGTGCCAATGTTGCTGTTGATGGGCAGACTATCAATCTGGGTCTTTGGGATACTGCTGGTAATCTCTCTCTCTCTCTCTCTCTCACACACACACACACACACCCACACACACGCACATTTTGTGTATTTTTTTATCATAATCTCCAACGCTGTCATCTTTCATCGTTAATGGGTGTAGAATGGAGCTATCTCCAAGCCATGATTCCATGAACAAAGAAAGTGGTATTGAAAACTGTATCTTTTGAATTTGAGTAACCTGTCAATTTGGGATTTGCTAAAATCTGAAACTACCAGTTATAATAGATTTTGTTCTTCAAGGAGAAGCTTAATTCTTAATTGCCTTGTCTCCTTACTGAGGAATGGCAGTGAACAAGTTTTGAAATCTTTCAAATTTGGTTCGACTCCGCAAGTGTTGAATTCTACAAGAAAACTAGGAGCTTTGTAATTTAACAGCTAAATTTGAACTTGCACCTACTAAATAGACTGAAAAGTCTGAAATTGTTGGTCCATCCATTCACTTTGTCCTTTTGTCCTCTCTGACTTCTTGGCTACCAAGCACAATATTTTGTGCTGTCTACTAACTTGAAAGAAAGGTGGGGCTTGGCGCAACGGTAAGGTGCGATTTTGGAGGTCACGGGTTCGAGCCGTGGAAACAACTCTCTACTACTTGCGTAAGGTTGCTTGCATCTAGCCCTCCCCAGTCCCGTAATGGCAGAGCCTCGTGCACCGATACACCTTTTTTTACTAACTTGAAAGACTTCATATTCAGATATTAATTAAAACTTAAAAGGAAAATCCATTGAAGCCCAGCAATTGGTGGTATTTTTATTTTCTATTTTGATGGATTTAGTTCAACAGCTTTTTTTCTGAATTTTTTTCATGGGTATGGTATTTTTATCATTAATAGTTTGGTTATAGAAAAGTAATTCTTTCAAATTACAAAGAAGGTGGATTTTTTTTCTTTTTCAACTACTAAGTCAGTCTTGTGGATCAGTCCCCATACTAAACCAAGTCATCCCAATTAACAAGGAATGCAAAAAACTAGAGTGGCTTGATTATTTTTGTTTCTAAAAAGGAATCTTTACTTGATCCATGATTATGGCCAGTCTACTAGAACATTATGGAGTTTTCTAAACTACAAGAAAAAAATCTATCATGAACTTGAAGGCAATGTTTTTTGAAAGACTTAAGAGTAATAATTAGCCAATTGATACTGTATATCCCACATGATGTTACTAAAGTATTATGTAATTTCTAAAACTCATCTGTAGTTTAAAGCATTCATTCCTATATGCAGGTCAAGAAGATTATAACAGGTTGAGACCTCTTAGTTACAGAGGAGCTGATGTTTTCCTCCTTGCATTCTCTCTCATAAGTAGGCCTAGCTTTGAGAACATATCAAAAAAAGTAAGCTTCTTTTTCCTTACTTTTTTGAATTTAATCCTTATTAAGTGGTTCAATGATAGTCACTTGCTTTCCTAATTATAATGTCTTCTTTTACTTTGTGCTCCTTGTTCTGTTGGAGAAGTGGGTCCCAGAGCTAAGGCATTATGCCCCATTAGTGCCCATTGTTCTGGTGGGGACAAAACTAGGTGAGTAATTTCCTATCCTGCACTGCATGATGTTATAACTTCTTTCAATGTGTATTGTTGAAGATATGCCTTTATTTTTCAAAGAAGTTTTAACATGCTTCAACAATTGAGTGCACTTTTTTTGAAGTAAAAATAAAAAGTGAAATGGTAAAGCAAAGTTCATCTCTTTCTTCCTTTTCTTTTTTTCAATTGTCATCGTCTATCAAGAGGCTGAATGTCAAAGTCCAACTGGGCATTTTCAGCAATATTTTTACATCTCAAAAATTAAGGAAGAAAGATTCATACACACACATGTTGGCCACAAATACACATACACATGCACCCACGCCTATATGCCTTTATGTTTCATAAATGTGTGTATATGTACACATAGCTGATATCTTTGTTATTGAGGTCGTCTTTGTTGATTGTGCTTGTGTACATGGCAATGATGGGATAGTCTAAGATAATGGAGAAATGGTTTATAATACTTGAAGAGGGGCTTGATTCTGAGTTACATTAGTGTGTGTGTGTGCACATGCCTTTCTGTGTCTCCCAGCTATGTGGTATTAAGGTTATTGGAGTTGAGTTGTCCTTCGGTTAATTGGTTTAGGCATGGCAGGGCTTAAGTTAGTAGCTCACAGAACAATGGGGGTAGTTTACTATTTGGTTATTTACGAAATGTGAAGTGAAAGATGACGCCGAGCCACCTATGTCCCTATATCAGTTTGCCTTTTTGTGTCTAATAGAGTTCAGTCTGATGGCAGATTTGAGAGAGGACAAACAGTTCAAAATGGATTATCCAGGGGCATGTACCATTTCCACAGAACAGGTATTTATTCTGTGCTGATACTTTTTTCCTTTCCTCTAGCAATTGTAGACTTTATGCCACTTTGGTATCACTTGTTCTGTGCTATGCTTGGCAACTTGTCAAGTGGTAATTTCTGGTGCAGAACTTCTTAGTATTCCAATCTGAGTACTCCGTAAAGGCTTTCTACTTTAAACTGTTGGTGTTTCCATACCAAAAGGATGGGAAAAAATGTCTAGACTCTTGCAACTATATGGTTGGACGATTATCTGCTAATTCGCGTGTCTTACTCTTCCTTTATTTTCTTGGCAACAGAAGGGAGAACAAAAGTATGATGAAATCAAATTAGCCATGCAGCATAGATATTAGATATTGTTCTCTGCACTCTCAATTGGCAAACAAATATTGACATGTCATAGTGAAAATGCATATCTAACATAATTTTCACAAAAGAAAAGGTAAACCAGAAATCTCGACTTTGTTAAACAGGCAAAACCGAATTAAAATTTGTTGACTGGGCCATTTGGTAGAGAGAATGGATTGAAAAATGTTAAAAATGGTTTCGAGATCTAACACACTTCACAACCTGTTCATGACAGTATGTTAATTGTGAAAAAAACTGACTACTAGGATTATTATACACATGTTTGGTGCTAGGGTAGCGTATGATTTCAAGATGCAACCTTACTTAGAGAATCGAACTTTTATTTCTTTAATTTCTTGAATACAGGGTGAAGAACTAAAGAAACAAATTGGAGCAGTGGCATATGTTGAGTGCAGCGCCAAGACACAGCAGGTTTATCCCTTGCCTGTATAAGTTCTTGTACAATATATTTGTTGAATATATCTTATTACACATATTTCATTGTCGAAAACTATTGGTTGTGGATAGTCTGAAATAGTTCGTTTATTAGAGGATATCTGAGAGCGTTAGGAACCTCAAAGTTTATTTTTATGGGTTCGTGATGTTCTCTTTGGCCAATAATCTACACCATGGGTGTCATGGTGATGGCAAAATCAGTGAAACAAGTCATTTTCCATCGAGGTGTTGCTTGTTTTGTTTTTGTATCCCCTCACCTGTAAAAGGGAACTAAAATTGCCGAACTAAATCATGATCAAGAAATAGTACAACATATTTTCCATAAAAGGCAGGAGTCGACTGATTTTATGTTTGGAGGTGAAAAACATAACAGGAGTTGAAAATTTGCCTCGACTTTTCCTTAGAATACTAGATTTAGAACCATTTTATCCCAGGGTGTGCTGATTGTTCTGCTTATATTTTGACTAATTGGCTTTTTAGTTAAACATGACACAAGTCTCGGAAGATAAGTACGAGCGCCATTCTTCCACAAATTTGGTTCAGATAGCACCGAGCTGAATTTTTTTTTTCCTTTTGTAAAATGCAGAATGTGAAGGTTGTCTTTGATGCTGCAATCAAAGTGGTTCTCCAGCCTCCAAAGCCCAAGAAACTGAAGAGAAAATACAAATCCTGTGTCATACTTTAACTGAGTCCATTGAAGTGCAGCTGATGTTCCATTGATCATGATGACTCCCTTCTCTCCTCACTCTTACCAGAAGTTCATTTCCTGTGTATTCTTTTCTCCTTTTGGGATATGTTTTTAATTTCTTTTTACTGGTTTGAGATATGCAAGGGTTGCTGCTCTTTTTTCCTTTTGTGGTCCTTAAGAAGATTGATGATCATGTGACATTTTAATTTATAACTGGCATAAATATATGTTATATGTATGTGTATTTATCTGTCGGGAGGTGGCATTGTTTTGAATGGATTGGATAGAACTGTCATTCGATAAAAATCAATTTGTAATGAAATTTATTGTGTTGTGTTTAATTATAATTTTACTAGGGTAACTGGTGTTTGAAGATACGGTGCAATGTGAATGGTTTTGAAAGTGATGTTGGTGGTCGTTGGATGCGTTTATTTGAGATCGTCGAATGAATTTATTAAAGTCTGTTCTGTTTTTATGTTATAGATATACAGTTAGACTCAAGTCAAGTTGAATTTATACTCTTTATTAAGTTATTTATAATTAGGACTTATTTATTTGATAGAGCATAATAGATGTATTCATTTATTAGTTGGATTCATTAAAATAATATATTTTATCACGATAGATACTAAATTAAACTCGTTGATTTTGTGTTGATTTGATTTTTAAATTATGGTATAAATATTACAATTTTTTTTGTTTTATTTTATAGTGGTCTATAAATCTTTAATTACCATAATTTAGTGTTAGATAAGTCTATCTTATGGGTGACAATTTCTTATACTACACCAAAATACGATTCGAAATCGATGTAAAATTAGTGGATTAGAATTGATAATTTGTTGGCATGAACTCATAAATAACACGACTCGTTGACACAAATAATAAACATGTTGGATTAGTGTTTACACGATTAACACGTTTAATTAATATTATAAGAAAAAATATCAATTTTTATTATATTTTATTAAATAATGACATAATTATTTTATAAAAAAATATATTTTATTATTATTATATTTATTAAATTAATTTTTAATTTATAAAAAAAAAATACGACAAAAAGTAGCACAAACTCGGGAAGAACCAAACTTCCAGACTGGATATACAAAACCCTCGTCATTTATTTTCCTGGAAAACAAAAAGAGGAAAGTATCGTCTCTCTCTCTCTCTGTCTCTCTGTGACACAGGATCTGAGATGGCGACCCTTAGGAATCTGAAAATCAAGACATCGACTTGTAAGCGCATCGTGAAGGAGCTTCATTCGTATGAGAAAGAGGTCGAGAGAGAAGCTGCCAAGACTGCCGATATGAAAGAGAAAGGCGCTGATCCTTATGACCTCAAGCAACAGGTATTTGACCCATCAATGTGTGTGTTCGCGCAATATCTTTCTGCAATTTATTATGTGTTATTGATCTATGAGTATGAAGAAAACATTGTGGGTGTATACATTTATATGTTTGTTTTCTTGTTAAACACAGTAACTTTTTCTAAAAAGCAATACCAAGGTTTTGGTTTTTAGCAATAAAGGCAAGGTTTTATGAAAATGTGCGGTGTAGGCTTTGTTTTGGGTGGTTTGGTTGGAAAGAATTGTGAGTTTTTTTGAGGATAAGGAGACTCATTTGGAAGATTTATGAGATAAACTATAATTCTTAGCTTCTCGTTGGGTTTCAACGGCAAATGATTTTTTTAAGGGCTGTCGTTGTTTTTGATTAAAGATCATTGTGCTCAAGTGTGCGAAGACTGTTGATGAATGGCGGAATTTTGTCATTGTACTTTATTTCTCTAGATTTTGCTACATTTTCTATTTTTTTGTTAATTTTTCGTTGTTCTTTGTATCGTGTGGTGGGCTGCTTGTTCTTTCATGATATTTTGCGTTTGGTATTTTGTTAGTTGTAATTGCTTTACTATGAGAAAAAAAACTTAAACCGGATTTTGAGTAAGAAAATCATTACTCTCTCTTTACCAGCCTTGAACCCCTGGCCTAATGGTTGGAAGTTCACATCCAAACCATCAAGGACCAAGGAAGACCAGTGTAAGAAAATCATTACAAATGATTAAATAACACAAAAATCATGGGGATTTTAGTGGGCTCTAAGCTTCAATTGACAGCATGGAAACCATACTCTGGAATCGGTATTAGAATTGGTGTCCACATTAGTTTGAGAGAAGACTAAATTTAGCGGCCAATCGTGTTTCCAGGCAATGGATTCCATGTTTCAACACATTGTTATTTGTTATAGCCAGTATTTTTATAATTTTGCATACCTGTTGGTGTGTTCTTTTCCTTTGTGCACGTGTGTGCTGTGGTTTATGTTAAGAACATCTGGATATATTATATAGCTGCAGCACCGTTGGGGCTTGAAGCCCACATCTTGTAGACTTGTACTGACTACTGAGAAACCTCATTTGGTAGCAATTTGGCAACAAGGCCATTCATCTCTTCCTGATGCTTGTTTGCTTAAAGTATTGGGGATTGGATTCGGGCATATCACAAGTACTTCAGGTTGTGACAGTCCCTGAACTTGATTATGGAATTTTTCCTGCATTATGGATTCAGTTTCTTTTTAAAAATGTTTTGGTTTGCTTTTAAAACCATAGCTTAATGTATCTTGCAAGGCTATGAGATGGAGTAAATTGTTTTTGTCTGAGATTTCAATTTACGCAGAAATACATCTGGTTGCTTTATATGTGGTGTTGAAATTGCCCTTAATGATTCAGTGGCCAGTGTATCACTAAACCTGCCTAGTCAAATGCTTGTTGGGGCTTGATGAGAGTATTAATAATTCAATTTGGCAAGCAAATGCTCGAAACACCTGAGCCTTGTTGCATCTGTGGTCAGCCTGAATTGCAGATTGAACCTGTTATTCTCAGTGGAGTTGCCCCCACTTCATTAAAAGTTCTTTCAACTGAAACTCTATCTTTTGGTGGACTGCCAGTTCTTCATATTAATTTGGCAACTCTAAGTCTGATCTGTAACTGGTCAATTATTAATTTCAAGGTCATAGGCATTGCTTCAAGTTTTAATTGTAATTTTTTGTTAGCATTGGTTTCATTCCTTCCTTCACGTAACTGGCAGGAAAATGTGCTGGCTGAATCGAGGATGATGATTCCTGATTGTCGCAAGCGCCTAGAGGCCTCACTAGCTGACCTAAAAGGAACATTGGTACTATATCTTTTATGATAGATTATATAAGTGCTGGGAAATATGTTACATGTGGCTTGAGCTCGTATTTAGCTGCTTTGGATCATAATAATGATGCACACATAAAACTGCCTGATTCCAATATCACGGCTTTTGGGTTTAGATGCTGAAGTGTTATGAATTTTAATGGAATTTACAGGTTTTTGAACTAGACATTGCTCTATGATTGCTTAATCAAATGAGTTATCCCTCCCCACCCTGCTGGACAGAACTGTTACTTATTGGCCTGGGTTGAGACTTGAGACTGGGCCACATTCTATTTCTCAACAATGCGTATTTAAGATTGCGCTGGGCTAATGTTTGTTAGTTACATTCATCTTTAACTCTTCATTCATTTGTTGCGACTTTAATTAGGAAGGATAGAGCTGCTGAGGTTAGGGTGGAATTTCGTTTTTATACTATACGTTGTTCTTGGATATGCCTTAGCTAGAACATGGTTGGTATGGGAGCACCCGGTTATTATACTTGATACTCACTGTTTTTCTGTTAGGAAAGTACAGTACTTGAGCATTGAAGTCTTGCTTAGCATGTTGCTTGTTATAAACTGGTAGTGTGTAGGTAGCCTATAAGCTAGCCTTAGAATTAGATTCTTTTCATTTAAAATGGAGCTAACCCAAAAAGAAAGATAGTAGAATTAGTGCAGGGCAGCTCAAAAAGTCAAGATGCAGTCCACAATATGCTATTCTACTCTATTTTGTGAGTGGTGAGCAACAATGAAGTTTTGTATTTCGCATTTAGGAGTTAAATAAACATAAGTGGATATATTTCATTGCTATGAAGAGCAGCTAAACACAATAAAACTGAATTTCAGGCTGAATTGGAGGAGACGGACCAGAAAGAAGGCACTGAAATTGGAGAAGCCCGCACTGGCATAGCTGAGGTTGAACAGTTGTTTCAAACTGCAGGAGTTTAGTAACCGTCAGCTTGCGGATGTGGTTAAAAAGATTTGTTTCTAAAGATGGTGATGTATCTGGTATCACTAGCCTTTACTTTTATTACTGGTGGATATTTTATGTTTATGTTTCTCTGTTGGATTTTGGTGCATTTGACATGGCCTTGATTTGTCAAAGAGGTGTACTTGAAATTTAGAACTTGGGCTATCCTATCACCAATGCCGTACAAAACGGTGTCTGTCATCTGTCTATGTTTTATTAGGTGCTAGTGATATGACTTTAATTCCAGTATCTAATACTATTAACTATCAGAAGATGAGATGTATAAAATGTGGATGGACCTTTTCTTTTCAGTGCCTTCTTCTGTGGGGAAATTCTAGAAAAAAAAATTCGGTATTGTATCGTCAGTTATTATTTTTTATGGTTAAAGTTACAACTTTCAAAAAAAAAGTTTTAAGTGTGTATGGAAAGTCATGATCGCTCATGAACACTTATGATTGATCATTAAAGACGCAGTATCGATTTTAACTTTCTATGATTAATTATGTTTTTTGAAGTTATAATTTATATTTCAAAAATAAATAAAAATTGAATCAATATTAGTTATTATTATATTTTTATAAATTGATAATTTAACTTTTACCCAAACAAACTAACTCGATGCAATATTTTTCTGTTTTATTCTAATAGTATAAAATTTATTCCCATATTTTTTTGCCCCTACTCCTCTTATCTTTTATATGTTCACTTTAATTTTAAATTATGTAATTTTTCAAAAAGGGAAATTGTATTATTATTTAAAATATGAATGTATACAATTAATATTTAGTTTTGATATTATAAAGTATATTCAGACAAAAAAAGTTACCGTTAGAGCATCTGCAATTCTTACTTTTTTTTAAACTCTTTTTAAAAAAATTCTTAAATTTTTTCTCTAAAGACTAATACCTATATTAAATGGAAGAAAATTATTTTTTAAACCCAAAACAAGGGAAATTAAAATTATTATTTTTGTAACTAATAGTTAGATTTCATTTTCCTTTAAAGGGCATACACTATCTTTTTTTAAACGGGTTTATTCTCATTTAAATTTGAATTTATTTTTTAAATTTGGGTTTATATTAAATTAAAATTTTATTATTTTTTTACTCAAAAATTGAGTAAAAATTTGAGTCTCCATTAGAGATCATCATAATAATGATGATTTTCTACCGGATTAACCTTATCGGATTAAGACTCATCGCCTAAAACACTTTCACCGACTCCGACGTGTTAATCCAAACTCGAGTGAAATTACCAATACTTCGGCTCCAAGTAATTAGTTAAATACACATAATACCCCTCCATTTATTAATTACTCTCTCTCCACCCAATATATATATATACCACTAGGGTTTTCGCAACCGATCCCCAATCCTTCACTTCTTTTAGGTTCTTTTACTCTCTCTCAACATCTAGCGTTTCGAATCTATCTTTATTTAGCTTAATTTAGGCTTCAATTGTGTCTTGGGTATCGAATTTCGGGATTTTCTTGTTTGTTACCGGTTAATTCTGTGAAACAATGCCTCCAAGAGCGGTGAAGAAGACGCCACCTGGGCCGGGGACGAAGAGGACGGCAAGGGTGACCCGAGGGGCGCCCAAGGCGAAGATTCAGCCCGAAATCGTTGAAGATTCGGTGGAAGTCACTGAGGAGGTTACGGTGGAAGTCACAGAGGAGGTTACGGTGGAAGTCAAAGAGGAGGTGAAGGTTGAAGAGGTTACTGAGGATAAGCTACCGGTTGTGGAGGACAAGGCCGTGGCAACGGCGGTTCTGGAGCGAGAGGTGGAGACGAAGACGGAGGCAAAATCGGAGGAGAATAGAACTGGGAAGAGTAAGTCTTTCGTTTCACTAATTATCTTAGGATCTGGTCGATATGTTTATCTCTTTATTTGATGGGTTTGATGAATTATTGTAAAATCGTGGCTTTTTAATGTTTGTCGATATCGAAAGGGAACTGTACATCATATCCTTTGTTGTGAGAGGCTTGTTTCTGCGGTATTGGGTTTCTGACATTTATGCCTGATCTGTTATTGGGTTTAAGTGCTGATGGATATCGGAATAGGATTTGTAAAAATTTGCTATGGGTTTTGTGTGTTCTTGAGAAATTTGTGTAGATTTTGGGTTCATGGAATTGTGGTGGAAAATTCTTTTTTTTTTTTAGAATTATTAAAGTGTGCTATTGGTGTGGCCTTTTTTAGAGGGTTTTTTTTCTCTCAAAGCATTGGGTTGTTTAATGAAATTGTGTTTTTAATAGGTTTGTTGGGAAAAAAGGTTACTCAACAGAGGGATAAAGATATAGTGTGTTTAGCTGTACAACAGAAGATGAATAATGGAGATCTAGATCTAAATTGATCAATTCATGGGGTTGGATGGGGGGGAGACGTCAGATCGTAGGTTCTTTGATGGGTGGCTAGGTTATGCTTATCACTGTAGTGTAGATTATGGTCCTATATTGTCAGCAGATTCTTGCTTAGTCTGCAAATGAGTTCCTCTGGTTTTCGCCAACTAAGAATGCTGCTTTGTTCAAATGTTAACTCACTGAAATTCTTGGTTCAAGTTTTCTGCGGAGTAGATAAAAGAAAAAATCTATCGGGACGTAAGAGTTGAACCAACATTAAAAGACAGTTTCTTTCTATCCCATCTGTTTGTGGTCTTCTCTTTTGTCTTAACTGAATTGATATATATGGTTCTAGTAGCATTTTCCACTTGCTGTTGGCTCCAGTTGTGTCTCCTGATTAGGAGCTGCAGGGCTTGAATCCTGATAGTGGAGAGGGATATTGTTTAAGGATTCTTTATATGTCACCTCAAAATAAATAAAGTTGAGTTGCAGACACGTGATTGAAGTTTGCCAAATTAAAACATGGTAATCCCTGGTGGAAGTATTTTTGGTGAGCAGAAAGTCATATTCTAACTTTTTCCTTCTTGCATCGGTGATTTATATTTGCAAGAGCACTGGTTGATGACCCAAGCAATTTCAATATGCTTTTGTTGTTCCAATTTTGTTTTTGGCTAGTGAATGTTAATGGTACTAAGTTGGTATTAGAAGGACTTAGAACTGTTTATGGTATCACTCTGTTGACTGGGTTGGTTGTCTGCATCTCCTTTTTTTCCTTGTAGAGGAAGGTGAGGTGAAAGTGTCTGTTGAGGAATATGAAAAGAGTGAACGATTGGATTTGGAGGATAATGAGCCTGAATATGAACCTGAAGAATATGGCGGTGACGATTATGATGAGAAGGAAATCGAACAGGAGGATGTTTATGATGAGGTAGATGAAGTTGAGGAAGAAGTTGATGAGGGGAATGTAGCTGAAGAGGAAGAGGGTGATATGGTTGAGGAGGAAATGGAAGACGGACATGACGATCTTGAGGGTGAGGAGGATGATGGGCATGCTGGAGAGGAGCATGGTGAGATGGTTGATGCAGATGAAGAAGAACACCATAAAGTTTTTAAAGAGAGGCGCAAGCGGAAGGAGTTTGAAGTTTTTGTGGGGGGCTTGGACAAGGATGCTACTGAGGAGGATCTTAGAAAAGTCTTCAGTGTCATTGGTGATGTTACTGAAGTCAGACTTATGATGAATCCTCAGACTAAGAAGAATAAGGGGTTTGCATTCCTGCGTTTTGCAACTGTGGAACAGGCAAAACGAGCTTGTACCGAGCTGAAAAACCCAGTGGTATTTCCTTGCTCCTATCATATATCTAATGCCAACTGATTCTTGATTGTTTGCTGAATCATCTCTTCTTGACAATCAATACTCCAGGTTAATGGGAAACAATGCGGTGTTACTCCAAGTCAAGACAGTGACACCCTGTTTTTGGGTAATGTATGCAGGACATGGACAAAGGAAGCTGTAAGTAGATTAGAGCAAATGAAATTAACATCATCATCAAGCATCAAATTATATGTACTAGAATGCTTGCCACTACTTAATTGTTGTCTCACTTATATTACATGTGCTTCCAGCTGAAAGAGAAGTTGAAGCATTATGGAGTTGAGAATATCGAGGATTTGACATTGGTTGAAGATGGTAATAATGAAGGAATGAATCGGGGCTTTGCTTTCTTGGAATTCTCTTCTCGTTCAGATGCTATGGACGCTTTTAAGCGTCTGCAGAAGAGAGAGGTCGTTTTTGGAGTTGATAGGCCTGCTAAGGTTTCTTTTGCAGATTCCTTCATTGACCCAGGTGATGAGATCATGGCTCAGGTAAATACTTGGATTGTGACTCTACTGGATTCAATCGAGAAGAGCATTCTTATCAAAAATATCCAGAAGACCATTGTCTCTTGCTGTCTTAGCTCTCTCTCTGTCTTTTATGTACCGCTCTAGATATGGTGTTAGAATGGGTTAATAGGAACTTCTCAATCGGCTTGAAGCGTGGAATTCATTTTATTTGGGAAATTCTGTAGTAGTTACTTTTGTCAGCAAGTTTGTGGTCCAATTTTTTTGTTTTGGGCTAATTATACTGTTTGGGATGGTATCTCTTTTGTGTGATGAAAATAACTGTAAATAAAAAGGTGGAAGAAAGCTGTGGATGATAGTTGTATGATTTGTTTTCTCCCTTTAATGTTTTGATAACATAACCCTCTCGGCCATATAGATCTTTTGGTTACTAAATGGAATTCCTTGATGCAATTTTTTCGTTTGGGCACGTGTTAGATTGGACTGTGTACTGTGTTTTATTTGGTTTTAATGCTCTGCATGGTTACTCAGAGATAGTTTTGTTGATAACATATTTTTGGGTTCAGGTTAAAACTGTTTTTGTGGATGGTCTCCCCGCTCCATGGGATGAGGATCGCGTACGGGGGCTTCTCAAGAAATATGGGCAGATTGAAAAGATTGAGCTTGCTCGTAACATGCCATCTGCCAAGAGAAAGGATTTTGGATTTGTCACATTTGATACCCATGATGCTGCAGTGACGTGTGCTAAATGCATTAATAATGAAGAGTTGGGAGAAGGAAACAATAAGGTTGGTCCTTTGACTTGAAGTTATTTTTCGGTTGTTGGTATCTGTTGCTTGTCGATTTGTTTAATAGCTAGTTTTTTAGGCGAAAGTCAGGGCCCGGCTATCAAGACCACTACAGAGAGGCAAAGGTAAACATGTTGCTCGTGGAGATTTCCGTCCTGGGCATGGAGCTGCACGAGTTGCTAGGGGTCCATGGAGTCGTCCAGTTCCACATAATTTCCCCGTCCGAGGGGCAAGGGGATTTGGAGGACGCATGGCCCCGGCTGTTGATCGTGGTTTGAAGAGGCCTGTTGGATTTAGGGATCGGCGACCAGTTATGGCTATGCCTCCAAGGGGCAGGCCGCTGGCTCCATCGTCAAGGTCATATGACAGAAGACCCCCCCCTGGTATGCATAAATTTTTATTTGCGATCAATTGCCTAGACTTATGTAGACGGGTGAACGATAATGAAATGTTGTCCTTATCTGGGAGAAATGATTAGTAAAAGCTGTGCTTACAGTCCCTTCATACCCCAAGAATATCATGAAAAGGGACTATGGCCGGCAAGAGGAGTTTCTTCCTAGGAGCAGAGCTGCTGCAGAGTATGGTTCTAGAGTTGCCTCAGAGAAACGTACATCATATAGAGATGACTATTCCTCCCGTGGATCTGTCTATCCTGATTTGCCCAGAGGTACATCCCGCCCTGCAGCTAGGAGAGCTTATGTTGATGATGGCTATGAGCAAAGGTTTGAAAAGCCTCCTCCAAGTTATCGTGAGGGACGTGGGCGTGATTATGATTCAATTTCTGGGTCAAAACGTTCGTACACTGCAATGGTTGGTGATTCTTCGCATTAGTGATATCCTAGGCTGATTTTCACCTTTGTTTTCTCATTTTCTATCTTGCTTGAAGTGTAAAATCTTGTGTTTTCTAATCTGTTGGTGCAATAAGGACGACGTTCCTCCACGATATGCTGAGACAGGAGTACGCCAATCACGTGCTCGTTTGGATTATGAACTTGGTGGTAGTGCTTCTCAGTATGGGGATACTTACAGTGATAGGTCGGTTATAGTATTTAGACGTGAAGGAGTTGTTCTAATGAGTTTTTCTGTTGATTTTTTTGTGATTTACCTGTCTTTAACAATATTGGCAGACTTGGGAGATCTAATCTAGGATATGGTAGCAGCAGCAGAAATTCCATCTCCAGTCAGGATTCACATGGGCTTTATAGCAGCAACAGCAGCAGTCGTCAGGGTATGGGTTATGGTGGAGGTGTGTTGTCAATGTCATACAAGATAACATATTTAATATGTCACCTTTAAGACGTTAGTGTTTTATGATATACATGTACTCCACATTGTTTCTGGCCCTATATGTTTTGCGGTCATATTTGTTTGTTGCTTGCAGGTTCTTATGGTGGCAGTGATGCTGGTAGGATGTACTCATCAAGCTTTGGTGGTGATTACATGTCTCGTGGGGGTGATGTATGATTGTGCTTTCAACTCTGGTGTTTTTGAAACTTTTGTTGTTTACCAGTGGTTCCTTTGTTACTCGTGCTTGTGCTTTTACTGGTATTGCAGGTTGGTGGTAGCTCTTACTCATCGCTATATTCTGGCCGTGGTTTGGGTGGTAGTAGTTACATGGGAAGTGGTGGTTCTGGATCATATTATTAAGGTACGCCATAATGTTGTTCTATGCTATGTGATTGATAAGGTATGAGAGTTCTAGTATTTGTGTGCTTTAGTTGTCTTTTGTTTAGGATCATGGTTGCAGAAGACTGCTTCTGTTTCTTCTCATAAGCGCTGTGCTAAGATAAAGGAGCATTGTGGTTACTAGTGAATTCGTGTATGGTACAGATTTGAGTTGACAAAGAGGCAGCTGTAGGATGTGAATTATTCAAAGCTTATGGATTGAGATGCTCAGAGAGTTGAAATGGAAGCATGAAAAGCCTCTTCTGTTTGGGTACAGGGAAAGATCTATTGTAGTTGAAGTTTTTTACTCCAGGGCGTCTTAGATCTACAGTTTCAATATTTAGATGGCTCGTATTTTTCCTGCTGTAAGGACACTTGAGCTGTTCAGAATTTCAAAAAGAAGACATGTTACTATGTGGTATTTATGAATGAATGTTTTTATCTGTATCTCCCTGTAAGATTTTGATGGACAGAGAGGAGGTAAGTTACTGTATCCATTCCACTGGACAAACTATACGTGGTTTAAGCTCAAGCTGTTCTTAATGTGATTAAGGGCTTTTGGACGAGTAAGAATTTGAGGGCATTATATACCGTTCTAACTAATCTTGGTTTTTTTGGTGTTACAACCCTTGATCCAATATCATAAAACATAGAGGGTTGGTCAGCCAACGTTGTGATTTTGTACCTTACCTGATTAAACAAGTTCCTCTTAAGCATTTATGGATCAACTTACTTCCCACAATGCCCCCATATTACTGGAAATGGGCTGTTTAAGATGGCATTGCACTATTAATATCCGTTAGAGCAAGTATGGATGTATTGACGTTTGCGTTTAATCTTTGGTCATCTATTATACTGCTTTTTCAGTGTTGGCTGACTTCACTAAAAAATGTAAGTTGGATATCATCTTGGTTCCATTGAAATCTTCAACCAGCTATGTTGAAGTACCCCCTCTGTTGATGAACCCTCAGACTAAAGAATGTAGTGTTTGTGCAACTGGAGAATGATTATGGCATCTGTGCTAGTCATTACATTGTCAATTGTATCTTGACGAAGCTAAAGTCGGTTGATGGAATCTATTGGTTCGTTTCTTTGGTTCCTCTGGCTGGTTGAAGTGACCACACTGATTCTTTATTTCCCCTGGAAAATTGGATTTTGTGCTGTCTGTAGGTATGTGTACAAATTATGTTGTCTGTAATGTCCACTTGTATATCTAACGCTTGTTGGGGATAGACTTTTATGAAACACGCGCTGCTTGACATTGGTGAAATTTGTTGTGACACCCTTGGTAAATGCCATCAAATGTCGTGATGGTGAAAGTCACCTGGAACATAAATAGTTTTTGGTTGGATAAGAATGAGATGTTGAATAACTTCGTTATGGGTGATGTTTGCTGATTGGTAAGTGAGATGATATAGCCAACATGGTAGAGGTTTTTTTCGTATCTTGTTGAAAGTTTGGAATTTGGAAATCTGGATCTACCTATTATGTCATTGTTGGATAAGAAACTATTAGAAGGGATCTAATTACAATACAAGGGTTGTATTAGTAATGCCATTGTACATGCTTTGGGAATGTTGCCCAAATAATCCTTTGGATAAATGATCTCTTTCTTTTAGAAAACTTCAAAGGAAGTCGGTTATTCTTCGTGGATCAGGTAGATAGCCATTCTATAAAGAAAATCTATATTGCATGTTGATAAGGTAGAGGCGGAGCAATTGAGCAACTGGTATTGTTTGTGCTGGTGCAGTGAACAAACAGTGTGTTTTGTTTGAATCTGAGAACAATTACTTTGTGCGAATTAATGCTGAAGGTTAGGCTCTTATCTAGTCCATCCCTCCGAGCACCCTCAAATCATTTGGGGACCAAATTGTGTATTGGCACTGGAAATGTTTTAGAAAAACTACATGTCCATTATTGGCATTTTGTGGCAAATATCACCCAATTAGAAATTCTTGATGATAATCTTTTGATAGCTGTTTTGTATCCGAGTAGTATATATAAGTGACTTCTTGTTGACTACAGCAACATCTCTGGGTTAGGTTCGTTTTTTGATTTTTGGGGCTTAGTAAACACTGCCTTGTTCTTTAGGCATTTAAAAGTACTGAGTCATTCCCTTGTCTTTGAATATGTATTTGTCATGGTTTTGTTATGTTCAATAGGATGTATGTGCTCATCTATGACATTTTGATATTGATTCTACTTTTTTTTTAGGTGATTGAATTGTTGGTGATTTTTTCCTGTATTTTTTTTGTAGATTTTGTTGTCTCAAATATAGTGTCTTGAGCAACTGAGTTTTTGAGATTGTCCAACAGATAGTGTCCTGGTTTGAAATTTTGGCTTCATGGTTTTTTACGCACTTAATTTTCCGCTGCTCATCTCCAAGAGCAGTTCATGCTGTGAAATCCTGCATTAGAACTGGTTTTATTGACGGTGATGCATGTGACTTTCCCCTGCTCCTGTAGTTCATGGATGAAATAGCGGTAAAACGATTGTTAGACTATAGTTTTTGCCATCTTGGTTTGCCTACCATACACTTTTTAGGTCAATTATCGTTGAATGCAGACGTACGTTTGCTGTAGCTAACCTTCATGAGGTAGCAATTGTATCTGTTACTTGAGAGTTGTATTTTGCTGGGTTTAAAAAGTATTTACTTTTCATGAATTCAGTTAGGTGGCATTCCATGCCATATTTGCAAATTTGTTAGTCAAAATTTTTAGGGAAAATTCCATTTTATTCACACATCCAAAATGCACACAAAATCACACCCAAGGGGCTCAGAGATGGTTAAATCTGGTGTTGTTGATACAGACATTATTGAAAGCGGGGTTGGAGAGAGGTGTTGATTAAGAAGTTCATTTCAATGAACTTTGCGACACCTCACCCCCTCTCTCTGTAGACATAGCTATTCATAGTTGAATTAGTTTTCTTGTCTATTGAGGAGGGTAGGGGTGGGTGTGGCGCGGATTCTGCCAGAGTTGTTTGGATGTTCTGCTGAACGAGAAGAAAATAAAGATAGAAGCGGTCATTTTATAGGTGCTGTTGATTGTGTTGTACACTTTGGTCTATAAACCACATTAGGATTTTGGTTACGATAGGGAGATGAAAGCTATGTGGGTAAACCATAAGGGGGTAAAAATAAAATTTATCTGAGTTTTTGTTGGACACCCCACAATTTTTGAAACTAGCGTGTGATGCCTTTGATGTTCAAATATATTGGATTTGTATTGTCCTTTTTGCTTCCATGTTCACAGGGGTTGAGGTCCTGAAAAGTTCTTACTTGGCAGCTAGAAGAGAATGTTAATGCATTCTGTATTTTTATGCTCCAAGGTTCTTGATTTATGTAAATTGTTTTTTTTTTTTTGGTTCCGTAAGCGGTTTTTGTGTGATTAAATGGTATTTGGGTTACTAATGCGTCTTCTATTTTAAGACCAAAATATATGAAGATTGATTGTATGCGAATGTTTTGTTTAGAATCTGAAATTTAATATGAAGATCGATTGGATGGGTGTATGTGTTGTTTCAAGGATTCAATTGCATTCTTCCATAAATTTCAAATTTTATGTCATCTATAGCCATAATATTTGACTTGTTTAGAATTGGCGTTGTTTTTATGAAAGCGTAGTTTATACTCGCGACTTTACGTTCTGTATTTCCAAAACATGTAATGCTTCGACGTTTTTTCTATCGCTTCATGTGTGCTATACAAACTAGTACAAGTACAATGTTTGAATGAACTCTAGAGTCCAGGCGTGTGAGCTATATGAATTTTTCGAGTCTCTTCAAGTATATAAAGCTTGAATATTTAGTTTGAATGATATCATTTGCTTAAAATGTAGTGTCATTTTACTGTATGCTGATTCCTGTGAGCACGTAGGTTCAGGGTCAGACAGACGACTCCTACAGCACTCATCCACCAACCGGTTACTAATACAAATAACATAAAGAATAACATAAAGAAATGTAGTCAACGTTTATTGGAAAAAAAGTATACAATGTTTAAAAAAACATTTTGTTCCAAGGTCTAGAAGCTTCTTTCTATAGAGTCTGTGATGAAAAAAACTTTGAGATTTTGAGTGAGATTAAGAATGGGCAGAAGGCTGTTTGAGGGTTCTAGGACTGGAAATGTGGAGAGCTTGCCCACCCTGTGATCTACAATGAACCTCTGCTACTGCGTTGGCCGGAGCTGAAACTGGCCACCTTGATTGTGTAAAAGAAATCATGAAATTACGGCGAGAATTCGTTGAAGGACCCAACTAAGATGGTTTCAGCCTACTGGATATTGCCTCTGCTTGTGGGCATACTGAGATTGTGAAGGAGTTATTGGAAGCTGGTGGTACAGATCTTTGCCTGATAAAGGAGAGACTGCTCTGAACTTGGCAGTGAGGAACAACTAGTTTGAAGCCTTAAGGGTTATGAGGACTCGAACTCAGAATGTGCGTGTGCTTACACCTCTTCATGTTTTAACTACTTGAAAAAAAAAATACCGACAATTATCCATAAGTCCATTTCGGTGACAGAGGTGCAACATATTTGAGCTTAATTCAGTCTTTCACGCGAGGACTAAAATATAGAAATAGATTTTCACCATGTCTGAGAGCAAGTTTTGCAGAAGTTACAAATGTATTTCCTTCTATCAAAAGATCAATTAGCTGGTCTATTGATTAAACCACTGTTCGGTTTCAAAATGTATGAAACCGAACATGTCCATTGTTCTAAATATTAAACCTGGCACAATCATCACTCTTTTGATAAAATGGGACAATAAGTACTACGTGTCCTTGACTAATTGATCTAATAGACCACGTCCCGTCAATTAGTTATAGACTATAAAGTGTATATGTGATGTTCAGTAAAATCTAATCCAAAAAACATTATTTCCAAATCACCAAGGTCTAGAATTCTACACTCAGTCAACAAAGCTCACGGCAAATGGGTGGAGACATGGGGTGGGACCCACAACTGGTGGCAACTTTCTTCAACCGCTTTTGAATTTTTTTTCACGACCTCATTACCACGCAAATGGAGGTGGGAAGAGGTGTGGCTCGAGATTTTTTGGGACTTAAAAGCGAAAACGATGAATAAGAATTTTTTATTTTTAATATTAATAATAAATTTTATTTTTAATATTTTTAAATACAAAAATATTAATTAAATTTTTATATTTAAGTTTTTGTTATCATATTTAAATTTAATGGTAAGAGAGAGAAAAAATAGTTGAAAAATTATGATGGTAAGTTTAAATTTGATTTTTTGGGGGGTTAAAACTAGATTTTTTAGTAAATTTAGTTTTACAGTTAGTGTTATTTTCTTTATTAACAAGCCCAATCTATTTAAATTAAAATATTTTGTTTAGGCATGAATTTAAATTTTTTGTTTGGATTGTTATTGTACACATATAAATTATGGGCCTTCCTTGAAATGAGGCCGTAATTTTTTTTTAGTGGAGTTGTATTTTTATAAGGACTTTTTGTAGGACTTAAAATATTTATAGATTTAATTTTTTATATGTACTGTTTATAATATTTAAAAATTTTGGGCCTTTTTTAAAAATGGGACCTAAAACCTAGACTTTTTCAATAACCTTGTTGAGCCGCCACTGAGTGGCAATCACAAGGTGGGTATCGCGTGCTTCGGTTGGTGAATCTTTGAAGTTATGATACTTGAAGTATTCTAGCAATTTCATCTATCGTGCTCGACTTGGTTCTGTAGTTGATTGGTTATTTCTCTCAAATACACTAATTCTTTTTTTATTTCTCGAATTATTCTAGTTTGTAATTATACGTATTTTCAACCCAAACTTTTCAATTTGAGAACATGATTGCAAAACTCGCTTTTAAAGTTTCTATTAGCATGTTGAAAACACGTTTTTAGAAATAGAAACGTAAATATAATGTTCTCGTATAAACACCATAGATTGAAGAAGAAGTTAGAAGCCATTAATGTCATGCTACCAATGGGATTAATTTTACACACACAATGGTACTATGGTGAAAATACTACAACATTGAAAATTATATTTTTGTACAATATTGAAAGTTACGATTCAATCAGATTAAGTTAAGCATTAAATATTCTTATCAAAACTAATATTTACATCAATGAAAAGACCAGAGAAATACAAATAAAATTGAACCTCTCTACAGATTGTCCGAAGATAAAAACAACGTTCTTGTCACTCGAAAGTGCACATGTATTTTTTGCCAAAGACTACTATTTAAAATATGATTTGATATCGTTACGAGTCTCACAATTAGGGATGACAGTGGACCGGAGCGGGAGAGTAGTCTCTACCTCGTACCCATTTCAAAAATATTAGTCCACTCTCGCTAGTGGGAAAAATTTTAATCTCTATCTCGTCTCGCAAATAATTTTTATCTCCATTCTCGCCACCGTCCCCACTCATAATAATTAAATTCTATGATTTAAAAAAATCATAAAACCTTACATATATAAAAGTGATACATAATAATGTTTGGGATTTTCTCTTCACCTTTTTAAATAATATTTGTGATATTATATATATGTAGTAATAAGTGGTTGGAAGGAGTGGGTGGGTTTGTATGGTCTATTCTCGATACCCGTTTTTTTCGTTCCAGTGTCATTCCCAACTCACTGTATAAGATCGAGTCATCTAAGTTATGATTATCGAATCAAATTGATTGGTATCAATATTTCACAATGTGAAGCAATAGATTCTCATGTGATATCTTGCATGAATAATGGTATATGAACTTAAAAACTACAACTATTGATTTTATTGTGGGTCCCATCATTTATTAGAACCTACTGTCTATTTAATGATTGAGATTATCAAATCTATTTTTTAAGTCTAATTTTTAAGTCCATCTAGCATTACTTATCTTGTATTATTTGTGTGTCTTCTTATACATTTTAATACCCTCCTAATTCATGATCAATACCGCAACCTCGAAATATCACTTCAATCAAAAAATAAAAAATAAACTAAAAGACATGAAGTTCAAAATCTACATGTTTTCATCCCAAACTGCATCCACAAAGTCATAGAAGACAAAAAATTATGAGTAAAAAAAGAAGAGGAAATTACCACCGAAGCTTCTTCTCCAATGCCCGGCTGCTTTATCCAACAATGTATATTTCATTCAATTTTGTCTCATCGTACCTCACTACTTAAAGTTTGAATCTGTGGCTGAGATTCTCTACAAGAATGGATACAAGGCTGTTTGACGCTGCTAGGACAGGAAATGTTGAGAACTTGCTCAACATGATCAACAATGATCCTCTTATGCTTCAGGCCGTCGCGTTGGCCGGAGCCGAGACTCCGTTGCATATTGCTTGTATGGCCGGCCACCTTGATTTTGTAAAAGAAATCATGAAATTCCGGCGAGAATTCATCGAAGAACTCAACCAAGATGGTTTAAGCCCACTGCATATTGCCTCAGCTTGTGGGCATGCTGAGATTGTGAAGGAGTTATTGGAAGCTGGTGGTACAAATCTTTGCCTAATAAAGGGAAGAGAGAGAAGAATTGCTCTTCATTACTCTGTGATCAAAGGTAAAGTTCAAATCATTGAAGTACTGCTTTCGGCTAACATCGATTCTGTTGCAGAAGTGACAACTAGAGGAGAGACTGCTCTGCACTTGGCAGTGAAGAACAACCAGTTTGAATCCTTAAGGGTTATGGTGGAGCATCTCAAGGAGTTCAACAAGGAAGATGTGTTAAATATAAAGGATGATTCAGGCAATACTATCCTGCACCTTGCAGTCTCAAGAAAACAATATGAGGCAAGTACACAACCCCCCCCCCCCCTCCCCCCAAAACTGCAACTCCAACTCCTATGTTGAATCATTGAGATCATTTCCGTTAGAATTTCATTCAGATCATCTATTATAGATTTAAGTGGGAACTTGTTATGATTTATGACAATTGCAGTCTTCACCCGGTTAAGAGACCGAGTCAACTCATTGTCCTCAAGGTTGTTAGAGACCTAATGAGCTCTTCTCCCTTATATAGGGTGAGAGTTATACAGAAATAGCAATGCTATTGGGACCTAATTTATTGATCTAATTTACTATGACCTTTGGATTGACTGTGAGCTCCATCAAATATTAGAATTTTGTGTTAATCCAATAGTTCTAATGAAGTCACGTCATTAGGTCAACAAATTATGTCAGATTTTTAGGTCTAAATAACATTTTTCATACAGAAAATATACAAAGAAAATTCATCACTTTCTCTCTCTCCCAAAGTTTTTTTTTTCCTGGGAATCACCATCTCTAAGGATTCCTTGGTTTTGTGAGTGCAGGGGCAGAGCTACACTTATCTTCCCCCACTGAATTTTTTTATCCAAGCATTTTTTATATAAATTTTAATATATTCTAAATTTGCCCCAACAAAAATTCTCATACATTTTAATTTACTTAATAATTTCTAACATTAAGATTAAATTTCTTTACCTGATTATTGATTATTTAGTTGAATCTCTCAACATGTGTTCAAGAAATTTTGGAACTTTTCGTTCTCTCAACAATATCAAGCCCCCTTACTATCACCTTTGTAAATTTTGATTCATCGAATGATAATATTATGATGCAATATTTCTATAATATAAAAATTAGTCAAGAGAATGGTAAAAATAAGATATATGTTGCTCCTTTATGACTTGAATGTCAACAATTCAAGCTGCAAAAAAAAAAAAAACTCTCACACGCAAGATAAGAGTACACACATATTACTTCTAGACCTTGCAATAGCAGAAGCCACACGTTAGGCCACCTCGTTTAATTTATTATTACTTCAAAATTTTAAATTTTACTTTCGTTAAAAAAATGTTACTAACATATACTTGAAAGGCCTTATTTGATAATATAATGTATTATTATTGTTGAATTAGCACAGGGTATCAACATTAAATGGATTTTATTTGGTAATCCAACAGTAATTATGCATTAACTTTTCCAATCTAGTACATATAATATTGTTGTTGCTAAAATTTTTGTCCCTATTACCCCAAATTTCTGGCACCGCCCCTGTGTGAGTGTGAATGCTAAGAGGACTCTAATAGCCCTCTTCCCACCAGATTATCAAGTTTGTAGACACCAAGTCGTGAGGATACAAGCAAGACTCGCAAAGCTAGTTGATTTGATCCATTTTCGCGCGTGAGGAGGTAACTCGTGTAATCTCTATTTCTAATAGTGATGAACAATCAAAGAAACAAATAATTAGAACAAGAACACAAGAATTTTATGTGGTTCGGCAACTTGCCTACTTCCACGAATGAGCAGCAGCCTTGTTTTTATTCCACACAAAATCAGGGTTACAACTTAATATATATAAATATATATTATGACTCTGATAACTGACTCATTATCTAAGAACTTGGTGTACCTCTCCATACCTACTATCTATAAACGAGCCCCTTACTCAAATATGGTGGATGGGTGATCTACAATTGAATGAAAATATGATGGAAAGGATATGGAGCTCCCTATGTTCATGTATTATTTGTGTTTTCAATGTTGTTTGAATATTTTCACCAAAGAGGGGAAAACATGTACAGGTGGTTGACTTGGTGCTCAATAGAGACCTCATTTCTAGGGGTGTGGTGGAGGTCAATTCTCTGAATGAGAGGGGTCTCACACCTATGGATGTTTCATTACTTTTTCAAAGTGAAGGGGGTGATAGAGAAATCGAGGAGATTCTCCAGCGAGCCGGGGGTATGAGGTCCGGAGAATTGCATTCTTTGGCACAGACAACAGTCCGTGACCAGAATAATGCAGGTAATAACCCATCAAATAACCAATCAAGCACGGAACCAAGCCGAGCAACCTTTGGGAGATTGTTTCCTCCTAACATTAAAGATTCTTCAACCCAAGAAGCCACTGCCCTGCTTGCGATTGCTCTATTTATGGCGAACACGACATATCAGTCTATACTTAGTCCTCCTGGTGGTGTATGGCAAGATGATGAGTTTGGTAATAATTTCAGCAACGACACCAAGACCAATATACCACACATTGCTGGGAAGGCAGTAATGAGCTACCATTATCCACACAGCTTCGCTGTATTCCAATTTTTCATCACAGTTGGATTTGCTTATTCTACCTTCATGATCATTATTCTCACTGACGGAGTTTTTATGCACTGGATATTGAAAACCGCAGTGGCTGCACTTGTTGCAGCTTATTGTCGCGGCATGGATGCAATAGCATCCCAAGCCAGCACAGCGACATTGTGTATTTTGGGCATTTTACTAGGGACTATTGAGATCGTGCTGTTAAGTATTAGGTATTTTCAGTGGAGGGCCAGAAATGCATTGTCGCTGACAGACCAAGTGCGTGCCACCACCGAGTGGTTGGTCCAACTACCACAAATTCAGACTATTCGGACTTTCTCGCTCAATGATTTTCTCGATACTCTTCGACGCCCTGAGCAGACGGTGGAACCTTAACTTCAGCTCCGACATAATTGGGGTGAGGTATTTCATAGATAGTTGTGAGATACTGCGAGACAGTAGTCCCTACATGATTGGTGCTCTCTCTCTCTCTCTCTCTGGGTGCGTGTGTTGGCTTCTGTGTTGGAATTATATGCAATTCTCTATGTAGTGTGAATATATATATGTGTGTGTGTGTGATATGCTAAGTTAATCGGTTCATTAATGTCAAAAATAGCTTTTGGTTATTCTGATGAGTATATATGTCTTGGATGAACTTTCAAAATGGGCAGTCCAAAGTACTCTTACGAGAATAATTTTATATAGACTTAATTTATAAACCAAATTTGTTGAACTAATCATTTATAGTCATTAGATTGATAGTGTGAGTGGTGGCTTTAATTGAGAGAGAAAGGAGCATCCTTGATACTTGGTTATTGGTGCACTAGTGATGCGGATCAACGTGAACATGACGTGATTAACAAACGTATTGGGTTAGTGTTTGAACATCTACATAATTAAATGTGTTAAAGTAGGGTTAATAAGAACTCAACTTGAACCAGAAATAAAACAACACGACTTCATTGTACATGGTACTTGCCTCATATTGTTTTCTTGAGACTGCAAGTGCAAGATAGTGTTGCCTTGATCATCCTTTCTACTTAAGACATCCTCCTTGTTGAACTGCTTGAGATTCTCCACCATAACCCTAAAAGATTCAAACTGATTGTTCTTCACTGCCTAGTGCAGAGCTGTCTCTCCGCTCTAACTGTCACTTCTCCAACAGAATCTATATTAGCTGAAAGCAGTTGTTTAATGACATCAACTTGCCTTTGATCAGAGAGTAATGAAGAGCAATTCTTCTCTCTCTCCCCTTTACTAGGCAATGATCTCTGCCTCCAGCTTCCAAAAACTCCTTCACAATCTCAGTATGCCCACAAGCTGAGGCAATATGGAGTGGGCTTAAACCATCTTGGTTGAATTCTTCAACGAATTCTCGCCGGAATTTCAAGGTTTCTTTTACAAAATCAAGGTGGCCGGCCATACAAGCAATGTGCACGGAGTTTCTGCTCCGGCCAACTCCACGGAGTGGAGGCAATATGGCGTCGCGTGTTACCTTCCGGGGGGAAAAAAGAAAAGAAAAGAAAAGTTCCTACGCGTCTTGTCAAACTTTATTGACAACAGATGTCTGTGTAAATTTTTATACATAAGTGGTCTATCTGATTAAGAAATAAATCTTAAGGGGTCAGAGTGTAATTTATTCAAGACGTTTAGGGTCGACCAATTTGGATCGGTCTAAATTTTTTCGTCCATTAACCCTCGTTGTCGGTAATGTCATAAATAAATACCTTATGAACTATATATCTTTATGAAATATATCTTTTATTTTAAATTATTATCTGAATTATCAATTGTTTTAATTTATCTTCTGAACTATATAATTTATTTTAATAGACCCATTTCGTTATCATTAACCCTTAAATGAAATATATTAATCTTAATTGAATCTGTCTCATTTTATGATTAATTTTAAGATAATGGTATCTGAATTTTACTTTTAATTTTAATTTAATCCCTGCAATTTATAATCTCAATTTTAATCTATTTTCACATTTTGATCAATGCTGAAGTGGATTAGAGTGGACTAATCTCTAAAAATTCAAATGATGAAGATTGATATGATTTAATTAAAATAAAATTAATAATTGAGAGACTAAATTAAAAATAAATTGATCAAATTGAATCTAAAAATAAAATTTAGGGACTAACTATACTTTTTAACAAAACCTATCTTATTTTTTGATTAATTTTAATGAAATTTGTTTCAAATTATTTTGAAGAAATTGATTCCAAATAATTATATAATTTTAAGGGATAAATTAAGATAATTTAAAATTTTAAATATAATTTAAAAATAAAGGTTATTTATCAGGGAAATTTATGAGATTTACAATAAATTAAGATAATTTTAAAATTTAAAATAAAGGACATTTATCTGGGAAATTTATGAGATTTACTCAACAATTTTTTTTTTTCCATAACATGACCAGGAATTGAAAAGTACTAACACAACCCACCCCCAACATTTTCTCTCTCATCATCCCACCAGACAAGACTCCTACGAAGCGAAGGGCCGAACGACGAGAGAGAGAGAGAGAGAGAGTAGAGATGAGCGAGAGAGAAGGGGATCGAACAATCAATCACACAGATACCACACTGTGATCGAGCTCTCTTTATCAACCGAACAGTCGGTTGTGCTCTCTATTCAACTGATGCTAATCCGGCGCTTAACCCCTCAAATCAAACCCTAGAGCAACTCAAAATTAATTCAGTCATTAAAACCTGTTCTTTGTTCCAGATTCTGCTAAGAAGAAAGGTCCGAGAGGAACCCAAGTACACCTACTGGTCAGTATATCTATTCCATATGTATGTATGCGTGTGGGTATGATTTTATATGTTATGGGTTTTTGAATTTGATGGAATTGGTTTAGTTGAATGATTTTGACAAGGTGGTAGACCGGGAGAATTGTGGAAATTTATGAGTTTTTTTTGAATTAGTGTTGGGATATATGAATTAGGTTTGGCGAGTAATGGGCTGGGTTTATACACCAAATATATTCATTATATACAATTAAAAAGAGAGATTTTGTGCGTGGGTATTCGTGCGTGCTTGTGGTTGGGTATGTGTTGGACTGGGTAAACTTCTTTCTGTTATGTTGATGCGTTGTATTATGGTTTTTTTGTACTTACAAACAAAAATGAGGGATGCTTTTTTCTAACAAAATTTGGAAGGGATTAAGTGCTTACTGTTTAGTGCTGTTGGAATAATGTTATAGTATTATGCTTTTGTGTGTACAAAAGTTGAATTCTTCAAGGGATTGTTTAAAATTCTTAACTAGCAAAATATAATATAAGATGGATATATGCATTGATATTGTTGGGTTGTTTGCGCTTCTTGTATTTTTTTCTTTGTTTTATCAAGATCTTGCTATATCACCGTATTTGTATCAAGTCATATCCCTCTTTATATCTATTGGTATGCTTGATGGTGAGGGATTAAAGTGGCTGGGGAAGAAACTGGTACATTTGGGATAGACGAGGTGCGGAAGGAAACATCTTAAAGCCTTGTTAACTTAAGGGGGTAAAAGAGAAGGGAAAATGAAGTTCGATGCTCTTATGTCACTAGTCTTTCCATAAACAAACCCTTGATTCATGGCCGACAACAAAGTTTTATGTTTTGAGAGGAGATATGTTCTTTACTTTTAGTTTTGTGATGAATTTACTGTGATCAAATTTTCTATTGGATGCTGCACTGACGTCTCACTGTTTTTAGGGACTGCATGTCGGTCCATGTTCGTTCTCCATGATGTTGCTTTAAATTCCACCTATTTTCGTGGACTGCATACTTGTTGAGAAATAAGTACCAAAGTAATTTGTACTCTTTTGGGATCATTTCATCAGCATTGACGCATAAATATTTGGCCTAGTTACTCCAACCCATGCTCTTTGTACTAGTTGAAATTTCTAAACCTAGATCAATCACTGAAGTAGAGAGTTTGCTGGTTAATTTTTCACTCATTTTCTTCAGTTGGGGGTTGAATCATGATTTTTCGATAAGGCCATTATTATGTACGTGTTAAATGCCATAGACATGATGCCAAAGTTGTTGTGGGATAGTTATACAACGTCAGTGACAGTATCATTTTTGTTTTTTTTTTTTATTAATAGAAGAAATATTTGAGAGAAGTGTTAATTCAAAGGGGTGTGATTGTGTTTATGTTCAACAAGGAAATCAAAATACAACCGCACACAAAAATTATTAAATAAATAGAAAAATAGGAAATGGAGGAAAAACTATATTGTTAGATTAAGGTTTATAAACTTTGAGTAAATCTTGAGCCGAACAAGAGTTGCCATTGGGAGGAAGAAAGTATGATGACTTGATGTACCATGAAAAATGGAGATGAAGCTGCTATTCTATCCAAGCACTAGGAAGTGTGTGAGCAAAATTTTTGAGTGTGTTTGAGAGAGAGAGAGAGAGAGAGAGAGAGAGAGTTTTTGCCGTTTTTGGTGATAATCTGACAGCTGAAACATTGGAGACCTATTGTTTATTGACAATTTTCACTGAGAGCAATTGAGATGGAAATGCCTAAAGTTGGTTAACTTATGTGGTGAGCCATCTATACTGATTTGTTGGGCCGCTGAAAGGCTCTTACAGATTGCTATTTAAATTGGTGTCTAAATGGGATTTCGTCGATGAAAATATTTCTTAAGGGTTGCTTTTTTGCTTTTGACTGTGTCTTTTTTTATTCAACTTTAATTTTTTTTTTTTTTTGGGTTTTTTTTGGTTGTTGTGTGTTGGGGGGGGGGTTAGGACTTAGGAGTCACTGAAAGGTCTAGGTTTTAAGGTCCTGCTGACAGCACAACTCATCTGGCCATTCTAATAATTCTTCCCCTTCCTCACGCCTAACTGTATTCTTGGTTTTCTATATCATATAGACCACATATATAGTAATTTGAAATGTATACTTTTTTGAACAAATAATATGGCATTTAGAAACTTTATTGTCCTGGAGTTTGCAACGACTTAAATGCATTAGTGGGAATGTTTCATAAGTATGTTTATTCTTTTACGCATTTTGTTGTCTTTCTGTTGACAATGGGTTGAAGCTTGTTCTCTAACTTCTATTCTTTATCAATCAAAGACTTGAAGATGATTCCATGGGTTTGTCCTTGCCTAAATGACATTTGATAATGTTTGTTTATCAAATCTTTCCAAAATGAGAAAAGCAGATGGTGTTGTTACAAATGAAAGCGGTATAGTCATTTTGCCCGAAGCGGTGGAGGGAGTTGTTCCTAGTTAATGAAACCCGCCAAAGTTTCATTAAGGGGTAAGTCCTAGGATCAACTTTCCCTATTCCTCCTTGGGGCTAGCCGTTAGCCTGGCTTTATCCCTGGTGTAGCCCGGCCCATGTCGATTGGTAATGGGTGTGGTCAGCTGAAGACCTGGATATCCTAGTAGCAAAAGAAAGAGTGTTATTCATATATAGACTTTTGAGTGTTATTCATATATAGACTTATGTTCTTGACCCTTTAATTATGCCAAATGCTTTACTTTAGCTTGTAGAATCACATTCTTAGGTTATACATCTATAATGAGCACACCCTTCATTGGACATAGCCACCTTTGGATTTCAACATGATTTTAGAATTCTCGATGAACATCATCATTGGAATTGCAAAATTCCACTTTGAATATAATTCTTTATTGGCCTTGTTTTGTTACGAATTAACATGACATTTAAATGTTTCCGCGTAAAAGAATGCTCTTAATTTTTGAGAGATCAAATGTAAAATAACATGTTGAAGACTGTAGGTCATAGTTATCAAAATCGTAGGATTCATGATTCGATTCATACGATTTGGTTCGATATAGGTACAAAACGATTCGTATCTTGTATGATAATTGTTTTAGAGTTGAATCGCACCTAAATCGTACGATTTGATTTGTACTTTACGAATTGTACGATTCAATCACTTTTTAAAAAAAAAAATTAATTTTTTGGCAAAACGATGTTTTGTCTGCCAAATAGTAAAACAACGTCAATGTTCGCTAGTAAAATGACGTCGTTTTGTTTGCATAGGAACCCATTCCCTAATAAAAACTCAACCTCTTTACTTGTTCTCTCTTTGACGTCGTCTAAAGCTCGCCATGCGTTGTCTAAAGTTAAAGGTCACGGCTGACGCTCTCCCATTATCGGTTGATTTTACTCTCAATTCTTTCATGGGTAGTTTGTTAGGTTCTAATTTGTTGTTTCAAAATGTTGGCTTGTATGTTTTCTCCCAATTAATTTTCTCATTTGTTCTTTTTTCATTCAAGTTTGTAACCTAATCTATACTGGGTGTCACTATTTTGGTTATTGAATAGCCATGGTTCTTTAATGAATTTTTTTTTTCAAGTTATTGAATTTGAAAATGGTTAAGCAAAAGGTAGAAATGAATCAAAATGCTAGAGTCTTTCCATTTAGATGACGTGATTATGTCAATTTATTATTTTTAGAATGCAATAATGTTCAATATTCAATATTTTGTCTATTTTAAAAATGTAGTATTATTTTTTATTTTTTTTTCAAAATTTGTGTCGAATTTTACGATTCACGATTCTCAAATTTAGGATTTCGATTCACGATACGAAGCGCGATTTGACAACTATGCTGTAGGTTTTTGGTCATGAATCTTTGTGGGCTTCTCTTTGAATTTATTCGTCTAAGATCCTTGACTGAATATATCTATATGCTTTTGGGAGAGGAATATTTGTGCAATTTAATGACAGACCACCATGGTGAGAGTCAGGACCTAGGTTACTGTAAAAAAATGGCTGAAAGCCTGAAACTATTTGATTTTCTCAAATGGTTCTCCAAACTGTAGAACATTTAGTCTAAGACTTGACATTCCACACTAGTGTTAGTATCTCTGATAGATTGTTCGTACCTGCATACAACAACCCCCCACCCCCCTCCTTTTTCTCTTTCCTTTTCCCCCAACAAGGCAACAACCCCAAACACATGTACACACATAATTAATCTACATTGTATCCTTTATTTTTTGAAGTGCCTTTTGTGAATTGCCATTTTTCTTGTAGTAAAGAACCTATTAGTTGTGTCCAATTCTCATTAGGTGAGGTAAATTATTGCAGTGGGTGTGAAAGGTTATAATGAAACCTAGGGTATAATACGCAGTTACAGAACACTTGACAAGATGCAATTGTTGTGCTTATTGAATCATTTTTGAGATGCTTTTGGTTTCGTTTGTGATGCCATGATCGCCATCACTTTTTGTTATTGTTGTATTGAGTTTGAACTCTCATAGCATGTGTCTGACTTTGTATGTTAATTCTGGACAGGATGTTATTTGGATGTTGTGTGGTATATATTGTGTTAACTAGAGAAATATTTTACATGATTCCTAGATACATTTTTTTGGAAAGAGGTACATATGGCTGGGTTGATGCCTGGTGATACTTCACTCCATGGATTGTATGAAGGTGGGTCTTACAAACTTTCTGAAGACAAGCCAGAGGAAGTTGGTGGCCGTTGGTATTTGTCTAGGAAGGAAATTGAAGAAAATTCCCCATCTAGACGAGATGCCATCGATTTGAAGAAAGAGACTTATCTACGCAAGTCATACTGTACATTCCTACAAGATTTGGGCATGAAGCTTAAAGTGTAGGTTTTTATACTTTTGATTTTGAATCATGTGAAATCCCGTTGCTGTTGTCCTTTTCTGTATTGCTACACGCAATAACTGCCATTATGTCACATTTACTTAAATTGCTAATGTTCATGAGGTTGGAAGAACACAAAAAGGTGGAATACTATTCATGTAATAATTCCATTACAACTATTTGGTGAAAAATTAGCCATCATGACAACTAAACCAAATTAATAAAAAGTGTAATGTAACAGTTAGATAAAGATGAATAGTATTGTTTAAATACCACAGCTAAATTTTTTGAATGTTACATTATACTGTCAGGAAACGATAGCATATTTGACAAAAAAGTATATCTCAGTTAGTAGTAAAAAATCTAGTTTTGCTGTTCGACGCAAAACTACACTACTTTTGCAGTTCAATAAATAAACTACACAAGAGACAAAGAAACTCCACAAAATCCAGGAAACAGCATGGATATACATGCTTTCTTTAGTTTATTAAAATGAACATATGTGCTCGTGTCCTTATTAATGAACAGTGGGTGGTTGTTAAATGTCTGACTGCAACAATATACTAAGAAGTGTCCTTTCATAACAAAAAATACGATCTAATGACATGTGAGAAATTTAGGGAAAAACCAGCAATAGAAATATAATGCATATTCACTTGATTATTATTATTGGCAAGTCAAACAGAGCTCACTGTGATAGTTGTGCGATATTGGACAATTGTATGGAAAATCCATAAAAGAGTTGGCTATTGCATAATAGATGGTTTTCAAACCGCTTGCAATATAAAGAAAGTGTTTCTTTAAGTATACTAACTGCTATTTAAATAACCTAATGAGTTTATAGGAAAGGGGAGGAATCTTAAAATCAGTACCTCTGTCTTGATTATGTTTAGGAGCCTTGGATATGCTTGTGCTTTTGAAATGTATGTGTTTATACATAATAGATGGCAACATATTAGATTTATATTGTTAAAGTAAGAAGGGTCATTGCCTAATTTGGTGGTAAAATGCTCGATCTAACTGTCAAATTGTGGGTTCGAATATAAGAGTAGTCACTTTGTACAAAGAACACCAAATGTTAGGCTTGTGCCCAGACAATCCCTCCAAGTCATATTTTTAGAACTCAGCTATTATGGGATGTAACGACTCTTGTGAAATGGTATCAGTGGCCTTTGATACTGTTATATATAGTGAACACTTTCGATGTGTCGGGTCAATTATCCATATAGAGGGTGAGGTTCCAGATGATGTTACTCATAGAATTGAAGTAGAATGAATTAAGTGGACGAATACATATGGTGAATTGTGTGATTAATGCAAGATTCTTAATCTGAAAGGCAAGTTATAAAGACAGTCATAAGGCCAGCCATATATATGGTACCAGATGTTAGGAAGTTTAAGATATAACACACTCAAAAATCAAATGTGATAGAAATGAGGCTATTAAAACAAATTTGTAGTAAAACCAACGAGGATAGAATTAGATCTAGTATAGAAAAAATAGAAATGCCACCAATAGTAGATAAACTAAAAGAAAAATGATTTGTGTGGTTTGGACATGTTTATCGAAAGTCGATTAAGGAAGATTACTATTTATTCAAGAAGAGTGATGTGATAACTGTTGACCGTAATGCGAGTCGTAGAGAGAAGTCGAAATTAATTGTGATTTGAATTAGTTGGGACAAGGTTTTGTTTAGTCGAGTTGAGTTGCATTTGAATAATAGCCTATCACTAATCGGTAGATATCAATACCTCCCCTTATTTCTTTGATCACCCCTGATCGTTTGAGGTGTCTCTGACCTCCCTTGGGCTTGAAGGCTTTTATGCTAGCCTTTTGGGTGTGAAAATTTTTACTGATTAAGTCTATTTACGCGCCCACTACCTCTGTTTGAGGATATATCGAAGTGAACCTTGAAATTTAAGGTGGACACATTGACAATGGAGGCCTGTGGTATTTTAAAACTACTACAGATGTGAAATATTATTGTGCCAATCCTCATGGGAGGTTTCCGATGCCTACACTTCTTATCCGGTGGTCAGATAGATTCATGTCTATGGACCTGTCATGTGGTTCATTATTAGTTGCATGGCGTCCTAAGTTAAAGGTATATACATCTGTCAGTTAATACCATGTTGTATCGTGGTTGAAGAATAATGATTTATATTTGACTAATGATTCAAAGGTGCATATTTTCAAATGCAGGCCCCAGGTGACCATTGCTACGGCAATAATTTTTTGTCATCGTTTCTTCCTTCGACAATCCCATGCAAAGAACGATAGGCGGGTAAGTTTTTCCTTGTTTCTCATGATTAGTTATTCATTTTGTGGCCAAGTGGGAATCCTAATTGACCTGGATTGTTTGTAGTTCTGACAAGAATGATTACTATGTAGTCTGTTCCTAAGAATATTGACATCTAGTCAACTTAATGAATGGGATAGTATTGGTCAGAAACTGAGTAAAATGTTCGTGGAGAATGCTGATCATCCATATATACCACACTTGAAGGACCTAAAACCGTCCATGCTTACTTTTAGGGGTACTGTTCATGGCACTTAAAAGTCCCAATGAGGTTTGTATAAGTGACGAAGGTACTCTTGTTCCACTTGTGACTTGCCTGATCAGAGGCTGAAGTTCAATTTGTGAGATGTGCAAGCCAAGCTTGAACTTTTTTG
Source organism: Ilex asprella (assembly GCA_023539305.1). Taxonomy (NCBI): domain Eukaryota; kingdom Viridiplantae; phylum Streptophyta; class Magnoliopsida; order Aquifoliales; family Aquifoliaceae; genus Ilex; species Ilex asprella. The sequence goes on from CM042191.1 coordinate 3,941,334, forward strand.
TACCTCATTGAATAATTTAGTTTGACTTGAGCTTGGATCAATAAGCTGGTAAGCATCCTATGCCATATAAGAAGCCACACCGAAGTTGGCATGTGGTTGCTCTGTTGTAAGCTTACTCGAGATTGACTCATGAGATAACAGCCAAACTTGAGCTTTATTTGGAACTCAATAAAAATTTTCAGGCAAAGGTTAGACAATCTACTAGTAAGATCAACTTGGATCATTTACGCCCCTAAGCCCAACAAACTTTCATTTCTCTTTAGTGAAAGGTTCTATTCTGCAACATTTTATAACCAAATGGAGATGTAGACGATTTACCATTTTGTGGGTTGTTTGGTTAACCTAAAAAATACAACACTCAGTTGAAAAACAAATGTCACTTCTTCGTATCACCTTTTTTACCGGTCGAGCATGGCAGAAGCTAATGTTATCAAAAGCATGCGCAAGGCAAGGCCTGATGAGGCCGGCTTGCCTCAAGTGGTCCAAGGGGAGGTGAATTGTTTGAAGCAAAGATTAAGCAAAAACAAAAAGAGCGTCTAATGGGGCTATTTTCACTCTATAAATCTCCGTTCCCACCCTGTTAAACTCTAAATCATAAAATTACTAAGTCCACCTTTTCTATATTCACTGCACAAATAACTAAGTTCGCTCTAATATCCCATCTCACACAACCTATACAACAATATACTCAACTTGATTATCTAATATAGATTTCTCAAGTGATATTCAAGTTGGTATTGGTTCCAAGTTTATTTCATTTTGTTGAACGTGTTTTTTTTTATCAATATCAATGATTTTCATTTGAGGTTTGTATATAATATATATAAGGTTATATATTAACACACACACACATACAAATATACAAACTTAACTTTTTTTTTGAAGAGAAATTTACATGGAATGATTAGAATATAAAAAATATTTGTGAAGGCTTATCTAGTTTAGTCATTAATGGGGTGGGTGTAGAATGTGGTGGACTTTAGCCATTAGTGAGGTATATATGGCAGGGGGTGAGTTTAGTAGTTTTATAATTGGGAGTTTAATGGGATGTGAATGGATATTTGTGGGTTGGGAATAGTCTCACCCGAAGCCTAATGCCCAGGCAACGAGGCGAGTGGTTTTCTATATTTGTCTTTGCTTTGTTGATCTCTTATGAAGGTGGATTATTCCACTGCACAGATACTTGCCTTGTGCTTCTACTTGTTCTCCTCCTCTTCCTCTTCTTCTTCTTCTGCTGGTCTGGTGATTGGAACAGAGACTACCAGACGTCTTCTGCGACATTTCTTCTTTTCCAAACATCTTTTGCTGGGACGAAGACCTGTCTTGCTGGAACATATACTTGTCTGCTGTTGCTTCTAGCTTAAAAGAGACCAAACTACTAACGTCAATTTTTTTTTTGTGTTCTTTTTTGTGCTGTTGTTTTTTTGTTTTCTGGAAAATGATCTTTTTCATCTTGCTGTTTTTCACTTCATCTTTGCCAAGACTTTAGATATTATTGGTGTTTGTTTTAATCTAAATGTTTATGCTTTTGGTTGCATTTTTGAATATTTAGTATTTGAGAAGTTAGAACTTGAATATTTAGTACTTATGATGTTAATAATAAAATATTTTCTTGGTTTTTATTTTGTTGACCTCAGTTTGATGAAGCTTTTGCTTCGCCTCTTGCCGCATAAGCTGACCGCATCGTGTGCTACACTTTCCCTCTGTTCGGACAGAAAACCTAACAGTTTCATTGGCCCAAAAGTATAAGGGGGTTATTTGTTTTTTTTTCTTCATGAATCGGGAGGCAATATATTATGGGGCCAAACCACAAGGGGGAAAAATGTATTTACCCGAATTTTGTTTAAAAGTCCCATATCCCAAATCCTAGATTCAGTGTAGTAGTTTTTTTTCAAAATAAAAAGAAAAAAGAAAAGAAAAATTCAGATTTGCAACATTTGGAATGCTTTATGGGATCCAGAAAGAGATGGGAGGGAGAAACAATTGAAGAAAAATGCTTCAGAGATCTGCTCTGCAAATTAAACTATTTTATTTGTTTGACTTGATGCTCATGCTACAAGCCTTTTGGAAATGTCATTTTTAGTTGTTTTGGCATATGCTTCATAGATGTTAGCACAAAAGTTTATTGGGGCTTCAAAGATGAAAGCTCTGGAGATGTTTGGTGTGGTTTAGGGATGAGAGCCCACTTTGACTTTATTTCACTTCCCCACTATGCTTTTGTTTTTGGAAAGAGCAAACTGATTTTTGGTTTGAACTAACCGTTTCTCACTCTACAGGTGGCTTTGATGTGAGGCAAAATTGGAAAAGACAAGCATAAACCATGTTATATATTTGCTGTCACCAGACTAGGGCCTTCAAAATTGAAATAGGAAAAACTAATTGTGTTTAAGACATATTCTGTAGGCAGAAGTATTGGATATGGTGCCTAACTTCTCTCGAAATGTCTTGCAGACCATTGCGACAGTTTGCATGTTTCTCGCAGGGAAGGTTGAAGAAACTCCTCGTCCTTTAAAAGATGTTATACTAGTTTCTTATGAAATTATTCATAAAAAGGATCCTGCAGCCGTACAAAGGATCAAGCAAAAGGTATTGTAACTTTTTTGGTGGGCTCTTCTACTCATTTTTACTTATTGGTATTTCTCCTATTGGCTTATTCCCATTATGTGAGGTTTTTCTCTTTTCATGAAACATAATGAATATCTTAATCTTCTATGCTCTATTTCTCAAATGCCTATAGCTTATAGAAATGAAATAATGCCACAGCAAGTAGTATGGTAACCATGACTAGTCTTTTAATATATATATATATATATATATATATATATATATATATATATAC
>CM042191.1:4034172-4090484 GCA_023539305.1 Ilex asprella
GACAGCAATTATATTGTTTATTAGAATTTAATTTGGTCGTTTAAACGACCAAATTAAAATACCAAACTATCTTAATTAAAGTTAAAAGATATTGTGTCAATTACAATTTGATCTCTTGTTTAATTTTTTAGTTTTATCTAATCAATAGTATAATTATATACTAATTATGATTTTTTTCAATAAATAATATAATAAAACATGGATTTTGAATGTAAAATTTATGTTATATTATAAATGACTTAGACCCCTTGTTTAATTTTTTTGTTTTATTCAAATAGATAATATAATTGTATATTAATTACAATTTTTTAAGAAAAATTAAATTAAATTTTTATTTTTAATTTTATTTCAATAAATGATACAAAAAAACATGAATTTTAGTTGTAAAATTTAAAAAATTTAATATTCTATCTTTGATTGGAATATTTTTTGTCTAAGTATAATATTTTAAGCTTAAGGAGTTTAAGTATTATATACCTATAAATTTTAGGGGTCTAAATATAATTTAATAACATATATATTAACAAGGTTTGAGTGTTATGAGTGTACAAACTTTAGAGGGTCTATCTATAATATTTTAAATATTTAGAATCTAAGTAATAAAGTGATATATCTCAGATAGCTTTAAATTTTTCATGCCCCACTCAACTATCAATTTTTTGGTTCAAAAAAATGTCAATTCTTGAAAGATAGAAAATTCAAACGTTTTGAGTCATTTATTCTTCATGATTATTTTAGTCTCGAAATAAATAATCTACTTTTAATTAGATTAAAAAAGAGATTAATCAAAATACGTACAAATAACTTGAATACTCAAGACCGTTGAACCAAAAATAAAATATAAAAAATTATCCCGTGGGTAATGTTTAGGTATCCAAAAAAAAATTGTTATCCAAAGTTATTATTTATTGAGGTTAATTTATTATAACTTTTATTTTTATAATTGATAATAATATTTTAAGATCGAAGTCTTTTACCGTTGTAACTTTTATTTCAAACTATTGTACCTTGACCTTAAAAAGTCTGCAGGCTTCTTCCAAGTTTGTATAAACCTATTATAATGATGGGGAGTAAATATTGGATGAAATAGTGATACTGTCACACCCCCTCTCGAGAGACTTTTTTTGGTTTTATAGAGCTAAAAGCGTAACTTAACACGTGACAATACTTGCATTGGTAATGCAATAATGTATTTTAAAAAATCAATAATGCCACCTAATACCACAATCAAAACAGAAAACTATATACCGAGTACACAACGGTGTCGTTTTTGCCAAAAATAAAGGATTAGAGATTTCATTCATTTACAGCAAACAACAGAGAAAACAACACTCTTGTACAGTATGTACATAATTAGATTCATTAGTTTTTTCTCCCATCTCTATCATGCTATTGCAGTAGTGGACCTCACTCTAGACTACGACGTCCTGAAACCAATAATTTTCTTGAGTGTACTGCGCATTATAATAAATGGAAAGATTAAAAATATGGATCAATATCATTTCACCAAAATTTGTTCACAATCTGAAAAGAACGTCAAAATCAAAGTGTTTTCATCTCACTTTGAAATCTCATAATCTCTGTCAATATAACAACATAATAAATAGTTCACATGTGCTATGAGTTAACAACAACATTTAAGCAATGTCAGACTATCAACAACATTTAAGCAATGTCAGACTATCAACAACATTTAAGCAATGTCGAGCTATCAACAACATTTAAGCAATATCGAGCTATCTACAACATTTAAGCAACGTCAAGCTATCTCACGACAACTGCGCAGTGTCCAAATCAATAACATGTAAGTCATGTCGAGCTATCAACAACTCTAGCACAATGGATACTACTCAAATCACAAACTTTTCAACAAACTACAAGATTTTAAATAAATCACACTTTTCAACAAAATATAATTGATCCATCGTTTAAGGAACTCAACTCAAATCGATTCGACAAAATTGATTTATCACATATTAGAGAATAAGCTTGATATATCATATATTTTTATTTCCAAGTATTATGAAGCAGTACACTTCACCTTTACCGCTAACAAATATTTTTCCTTTCTTTACGGTCGATCCCTATGTGTAACCGAGATAGTAACCTCCGAGCCTAACAGTTAATACATGGATTAATGCAAATGAGTATCGAATCAAAATAACTTAATGCAAATCAATGCATCGTTTCGGACCATTGCATGTTATCGCACTCAAAACCCTAATTCAGATCTATAATTTCTAGTTCAAATTCAAAATCATCAATCATAAGTTTTAAAATATGTAAATAATTCATAAAGAATGTAATACATGATTTCAAAATGAATTTGAAAAGATTCAACTGATTCGGAATAGCCAAAAATAAAACGATGTTATTTTTTAATGAAATTTCATACACATACTCAAATAACCAACCTAAGAGTGAATATAAAATTTAATTTTTCAAAATCACCCAAAAACTGGGTCAAATTGGCCCCGGAAGCCAAAACAGTCATTTTTATCCTCATTTTGATCCGACAGTCGAATCGCCTTGAAATTTTACCGAGACCTTCGCACGGACGTTACGGAACTTTTGACACCAACCAGAGGTCATCGGAGGTTAGACGCGCCCTCACGCACCGTCGGGGTGCACTGGTGTCTTTTATCTTCTTCCTTGGTCACCTTGACCAAAACCCTAGGTTCCTTCCGTCAGCTCTAACCTCCCTACTTCTCACCCTAATTTCTCCCTACTTAATACACCTTTTCACCTAATTTTTTAACCTAAACACTCACCACACATTACTCTAACAAACTCCACAATTTTCATGCTTTGAAGTAAGCTCAAACTCATAAAATAAAAAGGTCAAAATTAACAAAAAATAAAGTTTTTAGTTTATGTCCAGACTTGCAACTGCTTGTTTCACCCCCAAAATGACCTCTAAATCCAATTCCAAGACCTAAAATGGATTCCTTGACCCCAAATTAGCTAAACCCAAGCCCCCTTGCAAAGGTTAAATAAGTTTTTATCAAAATCATATTTTCACCTCTTCAAACCCTCACACCACCACACACCACGACAAACCACCAACCCACCACTAAACAACTCCTCTACCTCCCTACAACACAGCCATGCCAACCAATCTAATCAAAATGACCTCAAAATCAAAACCCGTAGAACTCGAAAATTTAAAACATGAATTCGAACAATTGTAGTACATGATATGAAATTCTAATGATACTAAGAGATTCCTAGCCCTCAAATTAGCCTAGTAGCATACCTTTAACTGTTCAAAATAGCTTCTTCCACAAATTCAAAATTCGAAATTTGATTTTCTCTCTCTTACTTCTCCCTTTCTCCTTTTTTGGCGGTTCTGGCTTATCTAGAGAGTTGCTGAAGTCTTAAGAAACTCCTCAATCCCTCTGGAAGCTTGGAGAAGGCTGAGGAGAACTCCTCTACTGCCAGACAACAGTTTGGAAGCAAATGTCATGCAATGACATTTCCGTAAATAACTCAACTTTGATTTTTTTTTTAACTATAATTTTTTTTATAATTATATGCACTAAAAAATATATTTTCTTATAATTAAATTTTTATTTTCATTTTTTTTGACTCATGCATGCTCGGATTTTATAGATACGACGTCGTTAATATCACGTGATGTCATCAAAAAATTATAAAACAAAAAATAAGATTGGTGAATTCCACTATGCCAGTATGACATGACAATTATTAGATAAGGTGATTATTGATAGTTATTAAAACAACGGAGCCCACTAAGTTTATTTTGTATTCTATCATTAGTTGTTTATTTTTTTTCCCGGTCTGGTATCACTAGTTGGTTCACTGAGTGACATTGATAATGTGGTGTTACTGTTATATTCAATATTATCTTGATGATGTGGTATCACTATTACATTATATATTTGCTCCACTTCTTGGTCTATCTATGGCCCAATATTTTATTTAGTACAGAGTGTCCAAACTTGTACCAACTATTCTCTCGATCCGTCGGGATGAGCCCTTATCCACTTGGCTGTTCCTGGATTTGGTAACTCCTCAAAACATTAAATCAATCTGCTATAACATCAACATAACTCCCTCTTCATTTCATAAACTATTTATGAGCATTAATTCATGCCAAACTGATACATGAGCATTATAAAACCCAAGGAAGAAAGATGTAACTGTATGCAGCCTGAGATCTCAGTTCCTGTTCAATCATGTTAACCCATCAGCCCCTCGTAGCCATGGTGATCCTTCTGCAATTTGCAGCCCCTTGGTCCGCCACGGCCGACACTTTGGTCGTAGAGAACCGAAGTACAAAGCATAAGCAAGCTCGAATCACTTGTTTCCACAAATCCGCTCACAAAAAACCTTTTTATGTCGACAAAGTGTCTGCAAAAGAGGTAGCGCGAGTTCCTGTGCCCCAGAACTTGACTCAAGCATTTTGCTTGGGGTTATATGGAAGCAACCTTGTAACTTTGTACGATGTTAAACAAGATCATGAGAGATGCAAGAACAAATGTTCAATAGTCCTATTGAATAATGGTTACCATAGGTTTAATGAGAAGACCAAGAAGTGGGAGCTTATTCCCTCTAGAAAAACACTTGTTGGATCACCTAAGGTGTCACCCTCTGGATTACCAGCAGCTAAGTCACCCACTAAATTGAGATTAATCCACAGATCAAGGAGTCAATTACATGCTGAATCGCCTGGTTTATCGCCTACTAGATCATCAAGATTGTCACATGCTAAATCACCCAAGGTATCACCCTCTGGATCGCCACCGGCTAAATCACCCACCAAATTGAGATTAATCCACAAATCAAGTAGTCAATTACATGCTGAATCTCCAGGGTTATTGCCTACTAGATCATCAAGATTGTCACATGCTAAATCACCTAAGGAATCACCCTCTGGATCACCACCAGCTAAATTGCCCACCAAATTGAGATTAATCCACAGATCAAGGGATCAATTTCATGCTGAATCGCCCGAGTTATCACCTACTAGATCATCAAGATTGTCACATGCTAAATCGCCTGCTGAATCCCCCAAGTTATCGCCTGCCAAAACCCATGTTGTGACCGATTAGATCAACAATGTAGTGATTCATTTCTGTTATGTCTTTATGTCTGATCGATTGATTTGGAATAGAAATGAAAAATGATAAAATGTTTAAAACCATGGCTGTTATGTTCATGTGCTTATGTGAGCTATGTGTATGGAAACTTAAAACCCAAAGTACTTTGTACTTTGGAGAATTGAAGGTTTTAGTTTTTGTGCATGACAATTGAGGGACAATTCCAAGGTCAATGTAGGCTAAGCTGATGCAATTACATAGGCTCTCTGGGGTCATTTATGTTAGTAATCGAGGCACAAGAATGGGGAAGAGAGACGATTGGGATGAATCCTATTAAAGCGCGACAATTTAAGATAGAATTGTGCGAAATTGCAAATCTAATTCCTCTCAAATAGCAAGTCACGGGATCAAGTCTCATCAGAGGCAAATTGTTTCTGATACTCTTCTTTAGATTCTCTCTTTTGTCGAATGTGCATTTTTTTCTCCCGATTCTTTTTTGGGTATTGCATCTTCTACCCATTATAGGTATATTGATTGCCATTGAATATACTAGTGCCCCCTCCGAGTCCTCCCCCCACTTGTTCGATGCACAGGTCTTACAACTCATTATCTTCTTTTTCGTTTTTGTTCTTTATTCTCCTCCCTCTTGGTATTATTATCACTTATGAGGTTAGATAAATAAAATTACTGAATTTACTAGAGAGTAAAAGTAATTTTTTACATAGATTGAAACAAATGGTGGAAAGTTAGTGGAAGAAGAATGAGAGAGTATAAAGAGCACATAAAAGAATATAATCGGAGGAAATCTCCAATGAAATTGATAGATTTTGAATGTTAAGTAGCTTTGAAGCCCTCTTAGTTTTAAATGGATAATTACCAAAACAAGAAGAGTATTTTGAAGTCGTCCAGGTCATTCTTTTCACTCATTGTTTTGGCATTGACATTGGCATGGTTCATAGTGAATATTGTGTGTGTGTGTGTGTGTGTGAGAGAGAGAGAGAGAGAGAGAGAGAGAGAGAGAGTATAAATGTAGTAGGAAACAAAAGCATCTTAACCATTTGCTAAGACTCAAATGTCAAAAGCTGTTTGTGACTTTATTCAAAGCAGAGGTCCATGCCATAGTTTTTGATAGCATACCAAGAGTGCATAGGAAGCAATACATATTTTTTTGCTACTAGTTGTTCAAGTTTATATTGATTATTTCCTCGTGCTTTAAACTGACTATCGTAACTTTGACTAATTTAAAAACATGTTTATTGAAGAATAAGGATGATTGACCTTTAGAGAGTGTGAAAAATCTCGTTTCATTCAATTTCACTATACGTTTACTCAATGATAGATCATATATCATGTATGGTGAGAGTCTTGTCTGTACTAATGATATTCAATCTATTAAATCGAGAAAAATTGAATCAGAAAAAATCTACTAAGTTGACTTGGTTTGGAAGGGGAAGTCTACAATTAAAAGGGGAAATAAGCAAATTCTTGCAAACTTCATTCAACAAACCCCCGCAATGTATAGCTTCTACTTTCTAACATCGTAAGTTAATTGCTAGAGGAGCAAGAACTCTAGTTTTAGGCAAAGCAGCAAGGCTTAGTTTGGTGTCGGTGTGGAATCAACTTTTGAGTGCTGGGATTTTGTCTTCTATTTGTCTAGTTACTTTTACAAAAGCCAAAGCACCCAAACAAGTCACTATTGTTGTTCACTTGGGAAATAAATCTCCACGTCATCCCCCCTTCACCTGCCACACACTTCACGTGCTGGGCACGTGTCTATTAAAAGGACGACTCATTTAACATCTCACCGGTGACCATATAAATACCCAGCGCCGCCTATATTTCCTCCCCCCTCTCTCTCCCTCTCTAAGAAACCCTTCGAAAATCGATACTTGTCACGATGAATGGTCTTTACGCACCACCGCCATTTCTCACCATTACGGACGGTGCCACCACTACCGCCGCCGCCGCCACAAACCCAGTTGTCACTCAACCTCAACTATACAACAATGGAAACAACCAACATGACTCATCCTCCTCATCATCAATCATGATAGTAGCCCTTGTCATTGCCTCCGCAATCGTTGTTTCCACCATCATCTATCTTCTCCTCCGCTGCTTCCACGGCTCCTTGTTCGCCGCGGACGACGTCGTTTCACGAAGGCACCACTGCGCCAACGAACGACACTCTCACTCTCTTCCTCTATTCAACTTCGGTTCCGTTACAGGAAACCTCACCGGCGGCGACTGCGCAGTTTGTTTGTCGAAGTTCGAGCCACGAGACCAGCTCCGACTATTGCCTCTCTGTTGCCACGCGTTCCACGCTAGCTGCATCGACATGTGGCTTTCATCGAATCAAACGTGTCCGCTTTGCAGGTCCACCGTACATCCTACGGAGTCTGACGTACTGAATAAAATCCTTTCGCAGTCGGAAACCGAAAATCGCAGCAACGGCAATGGGAACAGTTTTCGGATTGAGATAGGAAGTGTCAGTCGCCGGCGAGATACGTCGGATTCAGGCGATGACAGGACGTCTTATTCCATTGGTTCATTCGAGTACATTGTTGGCGATGGATATGAAGTGTCATTGGGTTCCACAACACACCATAGAGGAGTCTCCGATTGTACGCCCGTCGATAAGGAGTCCACCGGAGCTCCGGAGGCAGCGGGAGAGAGCTTAGCGAGTGAAGTTGGCGGTGGACGGAGTTGGCTGAGAGAGTATGTTGATCGATTACCTTTTCTTTCTCTCTCTTCACGTGCTACGTCCTTTGGAAACTCTGGGAGGTTCTTCGCCGGACTCAGTCGCCGCAGCGAGGCCGTAGTCCCCATCGACGACGTGGAAGCCAACAGTATCGGAGAAGAGATCAGTGAAATGTTTCGGTGGCTCTCAGGGGTATGACATGTAAATTGATTGTTTAAGTTAGAGTCAATTGCACATTCTATGTAATACCATAATACATGTAAATTGATTGTTCAAATTTGGGTAAATTGCATATTCTATATAATACTAAAATTAATAATTTTTTTTTGGGCTACAAAAAATATGAAGATCAATTTTATGAAAATATAATTTTGCGGGGTCATAATATAACAGGTTAAAGTTATAATATTTTTCTTTTTAGTGCAATAATTCAGAGTGTCCAAATCAACTTATACACACCTCGACTAATTACCTCTATAATTTTGTCAAAAATAGACCATCTATTCCGAGATTTAAAAGTTATAAATTTCTCATAACTTAACCTTAAAAAAGTGTCAAGATTCAAACTGAAAGCTACCTTGAAATTAAGTGATAATATTTAGGGATTAAGTTACTATTTCTGCTAATTACCCAAAAAAAAAGTTACTATTTCTCGTATGTTTAAGATCGATCTTAACTTCTAAAGATTGTAAAAATCTCAAAAATGTAGTAAATGATGTCAAAATATAAGTAGTCTTGAAAATTCACCCACCAATCTTGCCGTGATTGAGTGGTTGCAACTTGCGGTATCATTTTTTGTTAATGAATTAGTTGCCTTTAAACTTTAAAGAGTTGTTGAGTGACCCACGAAATGTGAATGTGATTTAGTTAGAGACCAAAATTAGCAGGTGGATTTAGTAACAACTTATTTAGTTAGAGGCCAACATTTGCAGGTGGTCTGGTGCATTAGGTTGCCGAGATTATTTGGAATTTTATTTTGTTACTTAAATGTAGGATGTTCAAATTTTTGATAGAATGGTGTTCCTGTTACACTCCTCCGACACAGGCATGAAGTTTTTAATGAAGATAGTGGGATTTTAGTGTAGTATAGACATACCCTTTGGACCAATCAAGTTCTGGTAACGTGTGATGTTAAAATTTGTATGTTTCATTCATGGATAAGATAGTTTAGGTCATCCAAATCAAATGTGGTCCACCTACAAACCCAAATCAACAAAAAATTGCTACAAACATGGATTGATTCTTTGGCATGTTGGATGTCTCCACATCTTTCAAAAAAGTAGCCCCATCTATCTAAGAAAGCATGACTGTTTCACCCGTTATTCACCAAACCTCAAAGACTTATTTTCTAAAATTACAATCCAAATGTATATTTTTTCTTAGATGAATGTTACATGAATGAGTCCTATTAAAAAAAATGATAAAAACCACTCATTTAATAGATAATATGTATTTGAGTTGTAATTTTTTGAATTTCATTTGAGTTGTGCAACATTACTCTATATTGTCTCTTCAATTCCCTTTTGAACACATCACCCACCATTAATGAGTAAATGACCCACTTGTATACAATGAATCCCACTTGAATGTACGGTAAAAGATGTGCTAAGAAAGAAAATGTAATGGAGAATATTTCATTCCAATCATTTCATGGCATCTAAAAAACGTTAAAATACTCAATTTCGTGCAAATTTAACTTCAATAATGCAACTACAAAGACCAGATTTTCAATTCCATTCGTTTATAGATGTTGAAAAGTTGACATCACACACATCCAATATGTGAATATGATGAAGCAAAATTTTTAATATTTCTAGAGAATAACATAGAAGACGAAAAAGAACATCCAACTGTAATTTTTAGTGCAACTGGGGTACCTAATAACCGTAGTAGCTCATAAGATAGCCAGGTATCTCTGCAAAATGCTGAAGCTCTACTCGACCACAGCCAGCAAGTCACCCGCTTTACAAAAACAGTGACGACCATCTGTTCCCAAATCCACCTGATAGAGAGGAGGCACAAGCATTAGCTTCACATCCATCCCTTGATTTTGCAGAATATGATGATAACATAAAAGGAGGGAGGTGTTCTACACTTCCTTCTTGCAACTGATAAGTGAATATGCAGCAGATAACTAGGGTATGCAAAAGATGTTCATTGAGGCTACAGTGTAGAACTATGAAGCACAGATTCTTTGTTAAGGTCGACATACATGTATTGAATACTCAAGAATATGTATCGGATATGCATCATACATATATGATAATTAATAAAACATGTGGATACTTGGCGAATCTTTTTAAACATAAATCAAGATGTACAATTTTTAATTTTAATCCATACTTCCTCTTTTCGAGTTCACATACAATACAAAATATCAAAAAAAATATATTTGATTTTAAAGATACGAAGGTTTTTTAAATATTATCTACTATAACATATCAAAAGAGCATAAAAAAAATTAGTTAGTTACACTATAATCTTAAAAATAAATACTTGTAAACAAACCAATTAGTTAAATATAGTTCTAATTCTTTTAATTGATCAAGCTCATTTTATGAATATATCATAATGAGATAATATTACATCTTTTTTAAGATAAAAATTCATTATTTTGCTTACTAGTGTTAAAGAATTTTTTTTTTTTTTGGGATCAATGTTAAAGAATCGTTCAAAAGTATAATTTTTAAGTAGTTAAATAATAATAACATATGAAATATATATTATTATAAACGTATCCTGACCGTATCCGTCTCTTTTTTTTTTAAGTTTTATCGTATCGCCGTATCTATGCTTCCTAGGTGTACATACATTGTCTAAGCATTGTGAAGCCTAGTTCAATATCGTGTCTAGTAAACAGATATTTTTCTAACCCTTCCCACTATTTTGCTGGACAAAAAACATTACATCAGAACTCTACAACAAACCCATTTCATTCCACATGAACCTGTGGCAAACCAACCTAGATAACCTCCCCACCCCAGAAAAAAAAGAAGGCTACAAAGTCTAGGTCAGCATTTGTCCTTATTTCTATCCCTGGCCTTGTGTGTGAACCATTAATCAAGGTCCATATTTCTTTGTTGAAGCTATGAGAATGTGCGTTCAAGATCCCTTCTCTCAAGAGATGATCAATTAAAAGTGCTTCACAATGCAGTCCCTAAGGTGGTTTTTCTTCCCAATAGGTTTCCATAACAACACTTTTAAACGAAAATTTTATTTGAATGAATAATCAAACAATTCAGTAAAAAATGCAACACTAGCATATGTCTGTTGAAGCAAAATATATCAACGGCCTATCATCTCTGCAAGAAGATAGGAAGAAGCATGATGGCCTTATACCATCTAGGCAAAGAAGTAGAGGCATATTTGGAAGTCCCTATGAATGTTTGCATTATAAAGGGTTCAGCAATCCTGGTGCATGCTACACTGTGAAATTTAGCTTAATTTGTACCACATACCTCATAAGCATTTATGTCCGAGAAAAGAACCTGCAAAAGAAACGTCGTGTTTATTTAGACAATGGAAGCCCCTAATAGAGCACATGAAGCAGAATTAGGGCTATTTAACTACAAGTATTTCATTTCGTCATATCTTAAAGGTGTTGATGGTATATCATATAGTAAACATAATCGAGGCTTCTTGTAAATGGTGCTCAACCCAAAGTAGAATTCCAAATCAAAACTTTTATAAGCCTACCTTCTTCCCAGCTTCCACTTCCCCAACCTCAGCACCAACAGAAAGAATCTGCAAGGAATAAAAAGAATAAATCCATTACATAAGCAATTCTAGGTAAGGAAAGCCAAATTCTGTTATATACAAGCCTGCATGAGAACATGCTGTGTCTTGCTCACCTCCCCCATAAGGTAACGCTCAAATTTCACCGCTGATTTGGGCAGCAAAACTCCACCAGCTGATTTCTGTGTACAAAGTTTTCATCCATCAATATGAAGGCATGGGGTGTATTTGCAAATGTGTGCAAGGGCACAATCAGTTCAGAGCTACTTCAATTTGAATTCCATAAGTCAAATAAAATAAAACCTACATAAGTTTGTCTAGGACATACAAACCACTTAGATGACAAAAGACCCACCCTCTGAGACATAACCCTTTGAGGATAACAGCCAAATCAGCTCGTACACAAATTCTCTTTTGCTGACATTTTCCTACTTGTGAACAAAGTTCTAGGTTCAAGATATTGCAATAGTAGACAAATTCATATACCATAATTTGAAAGGTTTCAATTCTGATAAACAAGGCGGGCATGAAACTAGAGTGCCTATGGTTTAACTCTGATAAAGAAATGCAGATCCCAGTAGGAATCTCCTCTTTGCTCCCATAGTCCAGGCCTAGGATTCAAGCACACCATCTTCAGTATTAACATCGTCTGTGGTGACCTCATCAACTCCCAAGACTCAAGTTACTCACTGCATACACACATTGACATCAGATATGGCTGTCACTTTCCCTATGTTATCTTACTGAAAGAGGAACCCCCAGCAATGCAGGAGGTGGAAGTAAGTAGGGATGGTTTGTGGTGCCGGGTTATCCCTTGTCCTCCATGAACTATAGCAACATCTAATATACAGAAGGCACTTAATCAAACAAAAACAGAGAAAGGAAATAAATAAGACGACCATATATGATAAGAAAGCCTACAGCTAATGTTAAATTAATAATAAACCAAAAATAATCCAGAAAAGCTAATGCCAAATTAAGTCCAGAACCTGCATTCAAAGTTCATTAAACTGGCATGTCAATCATGTTCCATAAATATGAAACAGGTTGCTGGAAAAAGAAAATCTCAAATTGCCTGAATCGTCAAGCATGTAGCATTGTATGCAGTTGGGCAATGGAAAGAATATGACAATACAATTTTTAATATACACCTAAGCATGTTAAAAATCATCAAACATAGCACTAGATGGTTAAACATAACAATGGCGGCATCAACATGTCAACTGGTATCTCAAAACACATATGTGAACTCTTTCTCATGCTTACAAAAAACAACAAAAACTTGATTGCAGAAAGCATTTTTGGGGAAGCTCTTTCGAGGACTTCTTTAAGAAAAGTTTCCAATTGCATTACATATAAACTGCTATGTACATCTACACTTCCATATCTTGTTTGAGGAAAAAGGCGAAAATAAAAACAAACCCTGTCGAGGAAAAATATGTAGCATTCATCTCACTTCTTTTGAAAATTCATAGCAATGCCCGAAACTAACAAATAGGGGTAACAATTTCTAACACAACATGAATATGTGACTTGAAATCCACACAACATTAGCGGGTTAAGATTGACCACTTCTCGATACAAACCCGCATACAACATGACTTGTTAACATGAATAATAAATTAGTTAGGTTAATGTCAAACACAAACATCACAAAATTGACAAGACTAACATGTTTAAGTAATATTATAAGAATAAAATATCAATTTTTTATTATATTTTATCAAGTAATATCCTATTTTTATATTAAATAAATATTTTTATAATTATATTATTAAGTTAATTTTTGTTTTTAGTTTATAAAAAACATATGAGCAAAAGGTCGATTAAGCGATAATAAAATTTTAGACATAAAAATGAGCTTTAAATTTTTTATTCAGGGTTATAAGTTAACACGAACACGACATAAAAATAAATAGGTCAACATGGCATCACACAATTCGATTAATTAAACAGGTTGGAATAAAACTGACTAATACTCTAGACGAACCGAAAATAATACAACGTGATTGCCACCACTACTAACAAATAATCAAACCTAATAAACCAAAGGCCTCCCAATTTTATTGTCAAAAAGGTCCAATCTTTAATCTAAATTCACAATCAGATTTCTGAACATATCAAGCAGTATTGACATAAGCAGTGAGTAGAATATATACCTCAGGTAGTTCCTCCAGACGAATCAAGACCCTATCAGCTTGTGGCACAACCTGTCGGCACAGTGAACACAGACCCTTTTAATCTTTTTTTCTCTTTAATCAAAAAAGAAACTTCAGATAAAGCATTAACACAGAAACTAGTGAATTTGTGTTAGAAATGGAACCTTCGTGGGTTCAAATTTCTTCGCAATAGCACTGATTCTCAGAGAATTTTTTCGTACACCTGTCAAGACACCCAAGAATGCTATAATTTATTAATAACAATGGGCTAAAGTAGAAATACATTAAAAAGAAGTGAAGGTTTAGGATTTCAGAAACCAACCCAGAAGTCTTTGGTTAGAGAGAGAAGGAGGGTTGGTGTTGTACGCAGTGAAGGGTTTCAGTACAGTCATGAGAGTGGAAGCCATGGATAAGAAATAGAGCAGAAGACTGTGCTAGAGAGAGAAAGAGAGGGGATTGAACACTGCAGGCGTGCCCGTGTGTAAGAGTATGAATATATAACGGCACGTGTATGTCGCTGATTGGTTTCTCGTCAATGTTCTAGAGAGTTCCCAGACTGGCTCCGAACCGAATTAGACAGTAAACCCAAACCCGTGTCGTAGTTTGGGTCTGTGAAGCCGGGTTGTGTTGTTAAGTGTATGGGTGTCAATATTTACCTATTTAACACCGACCCGACTTGAATTTGAGACAACATAAAATTTGAAAATGAAATGATTAATAGACATGAATAATAAATAAGTAAAATTAAAATTAAACATGAATAACAGGATTAACGAGTATTATAGATAGAAAATATATATTTAAAGAATATTATAATAAAAAAAAAGTATTTTATAATTTTTTAAATAGTATTATATAACTTGTTATAGAATTAACAAGTGATAGGATACAAAAATAACACGATTGAAAGTAATATAATAAAAAAATAATACGACACGACGCAATTGGCTTACCAAAGTTGACTCGCCTACATTGAACTCATGCAATGCACTTGAAATTAAACTTAAATTGAATTAAGTGAAAAGTGATTATTTAGAAATAGTTTGGTGATAGTGAAAGGTCTATTGTGCTCACTTAATTAGGGTAAATAGTTACTTATTTTCATTTTGAGCCGTATTAAATTCATATAACACTCGGATTTATATAAATAACATGTGAATTTAATACCTAAATAATGATAAAACCCACTACGAATATGTCATTTACAAAATACAATTATATTTTATTCACATCCTAGTAAAATTAATAAAAATTTGTGGTGATCCATTATGACTTGGATATCAAAGTTTCAAGTGGCCAAAATATAGTATGCTTCCTTAGGCACAATGCTAGGATCAATTCCATATGAATCCGTTTCTTCCTAACCTCAATTAGGTTTTGTCAAGAGATATCTATGAAAGGTATTTATGTACCTTGAGTCATTACCTAATTCTCTCGGTACCTCGCACTATTGTCATACCTCTATTTTTTCTCTCTATACTTTTTTCTTTTCTCTTTTATAATTTAACTTGGTGGTATCAGAGCACGATCTGTAAGTCGATATTTTTTTGCTTTATCTTCCTATTTTTCTACAATGTAAGTCTACTGGTTTCAACCTCAGCCAACTCAAAATAACCTCTCCAAACCAAACATAGTCACCTAGTGAAAATACACAGTACAAAAAAAAAAGAGATGACCGCCATAGTGCACTGTTTATGCACTTGGAGACACTATCTGTTCGGGAAAAAAATCGTTGTCCGAATGGATAACAAAATCAGCAGCTATTTCCAAACACACAAGAAGCTCAGTCCTAAGCAATCAAGGTCTGGTGTTTTTAAGGCATGATAAGCATGACACGACTAATGGCATGGATTCAAACAATCCATGGAAAGAAAATCATTTTCTGCAGATAATTTTTCCCTGAAAAGATGTATGTATTTATAGGGTTCAAACCAAACCACCATGAATGCCAAAAAGAAAAGGCAGATCAAAATTAAAGAGTTAGAATTCAAAGAGGCGCAACTCGACCATCCCCTCCTTTCTTTTTGGAGAATACCATGCTACCACTTTCCCAGAATGTAGAAGCCTCAGAGAGTAACTTAAACTATACATGAAATCCTCCAATTGTGGCCCACGTCTCCCAGATGATGAATCAATCAAAAACCTAGAATCGACTCGAAAAACCATTGGCCCTGCAACCTGCAAAGACAATTAAGTTCAAAATTATTCACTGTTTAGTCCCCGTTGTTTCAGAAGTTCTCTATTTCTACATCTGTTTCTTCCGTACTTCCCCCCTTTCTCTCCCCTCCCGTTTTTTGAGGTTTCTTTCAGTTCTTAGTAAGAATAGTTGACAGTATTCTCCCTAAATTGTAGACCGTAGATAATAAATAAGAGAGTGGCATTGCCATTTTAGAAACCATGTAAGAACTAGGAGTTATTGACTCAAGTACTCCCCCATTACACATGTATAATATTCAGTCCCCTGTAATTCAGTAATCGTGGGAGATTTTAAAGTGTCTCGATTTTGAAACTCTATCTTGTTTCTACTGATCAAAGGACACTTCTATCAACTTTTAGACAGGATTATCTTCATTGTTATATCAACCTCACGGTGCCATGTGCATTTAATATGTCTCAAGGTCAACATAACAGACTAAAACGAAAGAACCAGCAAAGGCAAAAGAATATTGACATGCCAACTCTCTTTTTGTTATAAGAGCCAATGCCAGATGTATAGTGACAATCTTAAGCATCAAACTAACAACTGTTAACATTGGAGTGTCAGATGCTCTGCAGATTCAATACGTGTTAAAATCTTTGAAATTTTTTCATAATAGCCACCGGACCCAGAGAGTCATATTATACTCTTTATATTCCGAGTTTATTGTCGTCATTGAAACTTGATAATTCGGTACTAAATGAATAATTAGTAAAGTACTTTTTATCATCAGCTATATGAGTTTATGAACCATCTCACAAATTGGACAAAAATAGACAAGTACCTGCTGTTGGAAGATAAAACTTAGCCTGGGGGAAGACAACGGATTTTCTGCATTACTATCTGAGGAATTCCTGAAAATGCCGGAAAACTTTTTGGCTAGGGCTGAAACTGAACAGACATCCAAGCGAGCATCTACCCTAGAGAGGTCCCCGAACAGCTTCCTGAATTTCCCATGCTGGAAAGTGTAGCAAACTGACCCAAATAGGTCAGCACTGAGAGGAGTTCTACCCTTCCCACCCAGAGAAATGCTGTCCCCATATTCTCTAGCCACTGAGTTCTTCCCACCACCAAACCATGCCGCACAAGTTGCGCCTAAAGAAGTAGGGTTAAGGGAGACAAGAAGACAGTATTCATAAAGAGAAAACTTTCTTTAGAAACAACAGTAAACGAGCATTATCTGCAAATCATGACTAAAGAAATCAAGGAAACAATGCATTTAATATTTAAACGTAGTTGGTTTTCTCAAAGCTCTGGAAAACCATCTAATTAAAGCCAATAGTTGCTGACCAAACTGATAAATGCATCGAGCATGTTTCCCTGGACACAATTTTCCAAAGGAAAAGGAGGAGGAGGAGGAGGAGGAAGGGGGGGGGGGTTGGTGGGAAAACATTTCAGATATGATGTTCTGAAAACTCTGGGAAACAATCTGGGAAAGCTTTGCTCACTTGGAAAAAAGGGAAAGTTCTGTTTCCTTTGTCACTGTAAGAGCAATGCATACATGCTCAAGTATTTTCCTCGTGATGCTTCATTGATTTTTCTTACCAGTATTCTTAATCCCTGAACCTTCTTAGTTTCAGTATATAGTTCATCAGTTTGTCCCATTACTGTGCCATTCATTGGCAAATGGTTCTAGCCTTTAGTCTTTCCCATTAGAAATCTACGGACATTTTTCCTAATTCTTTTTTCCGTGCAGTTTGCCACTCTTTATTCCATTAAAGAAATAAAAAAAGCACACCAACAATTACCTTATGTTCTTTGTTTTTTCTTCACAGTTGTATCATCTATATGTTTGCTCAGACATGTTTCTAGAAATGTTCCAATGACTCTACACTGCTATTGTACATACTGATAACGCTTCATGCAGGCAGAGTTATATACAAAAGCTAAAAACTGATTAAATCTTGCAGTTGCTTGTGAATGACTTCTTATCTTTGTTCAGTGGACAGCACAACAGCATGCTCCAACACAACTCAAATCCATACCACAACACTATCCATGCCGTGTCATGCTCAGCACAGAGAGGACAACAATTAATGTACTGCAATGCACACTTGACCCAAAAATAAGCACCAGAGCTGCTTATTCCATATTGAGTAAGTATGTCCTTCCAATAGACGTAAGAAAATAAAAATAAAGTTACAATATATAGTCACTTAACACAGTATATTACTAATGACTGATGTCACTAGCTACCTGTTTATCCAAAATATTTATATTATGACAAGTTCTGCCATTATTCCTTCTGAGTCTACCCAAAATAATTTCACTTGAATCAGCTTGTAATTTCAATAAGCTGTCCATGCTATTTTGGATTCCAAATACTCCTTGTATTAAGGTTTCCCATTTGTTACCTTCCAGTAAAGGTTCCCAATAGATATTTCTGTTGTTACTTCTATTCTTTGGCCAACATTTTTCATTGAATTGTCTTGATGAGTGATGACGAGTAATTCAACATCATCCTAGTAGATAAAACTCAGTAATTTTTGCAACAAGGAATCCTTGCATCTCTTGTGAGAAGAAAATTCAAAACCAAAGCCCGACTAACTGCAGGAGCCCAAACAACAGCAAACTGATACTTCAATGGTGCACAGGGTATAAAGAAGTGAGAAAACCAATATGCAACAACAAGAAGTAGAGACTCCACAAACGATATGCAAAATGCTTATCTGATTATGATACCAAGAAAAAGGAGGGGAAAACTGGAGCAGTTTTACTTCACATCAGGTGGTATGTGATCAGAAATTTTTTCCCTAAAGCTTATTCCAGAGAAAATCATATGAAACTCTGCAGCTAAAATGAAATGGATCATTACAATCCGAGAAAAGGTCAAGCAGTACTTTAAAAAATGAAAACTAACCAATATGTAGTATGGCAAAGAGAAAACTAAAAAGATAGAGAGAAGGCCATAATGTGTTGCAAAAATAAGAGATAGATCCACAAGCACGCGCACAACACACACACAGAGAAAACACCATAAGAATATGTCGCATAGTGTTCAGGAAAGATAAAAAAAGAAGCAGATTTAAGTTCATAGAACCAATTCACAAGTACAAAAGTCAACAGATGGAAATTTATTGAATTAGTGAAAAAACAGTACTCTTATTAAGGCTTAAGATTACCAATAATTCCAGATATTGCTGCATGAGGTTCTCTAAGACGAATATCGTATGAAGGCCTCCAAAATCGGCCCCTGTCTGTTTCTATTATGACATCCTCTTTTGTCTCCTTCTGCCTCCAAAAGTCTATGCTCTTCTCATAAGAAAGGGCACCTTTTGCACATACTCCAGGCATTAAGGCAAGAGGAGCCTCACCACTGGAGGAATTAACAGCCTGGGGATTCCCTTTATTTTTATGGATACCAAAACGATACCGCAAGCCAGATTCAGATACAAGGGATGAACAGTCCAATGATATTGACTCAGGCACATGCCAATATTGTCCTTTACGGTCTAAGAAGAGCTCAGGCCATGCTGCTTCCAAAGTAATATCATGATCAGGGAGCTGCATATAGGAACAAAAGATTAAGGAGCAGAGCTCACAACTGCCATGCACATTAAACGGAAGCACACACAACTAGACAGATGCGTGCACACAATGAGTGAAACAACTGAACAGCAGGATCCATCCAATGGTGCAATCATAGGCTAAACCATATGATCAATAAGCAAAACAAAGTAACATGAAACTTCATGAAGAAAGATACTTTTGGGTTCACAAATTTTCCCAATGATTTTGTATAACTAAAGTTGTACTGCTGAAAGGATATGCTGCTGTGAAATAAAAGACACATATGTCAAATTGTAAATGTTGTTACATTAGGATTAAATTTGACAGAGAAATTTCAAATTTTAGTATAATCAAACTGAATGGAAAAAAAAAAGGAAAGGGAAAGGCAAACAATACTTTACACACAAATAGCAGAACAGGAAAACAACCAAACTCGTGGGCAGTGCTAGTACACAGATTAAGGAGTTTGGACTTGAACTCTTGAAATGCTTGCCTTATGAAAGAGCATAGCCCTGGTTTGGCGTTCCTCCCTCTCGCCATGCCTTTCTGTGCTCAACAATAAGGAGGTTGAGGAAGTCAGAGATAGCTGTGAGCATAAGTCAAACGAATAAAGTGATTTGTCCAAGAAATGCTTAGTGACATCTTTAAATGTGGGCAGCTCCCATTCGTCCCCACTGTACACTTCAGCTTTAATTTTAGACACTAATTTCTTTGGACGAAATTGTGTAATTAGTCCAAGCCACCTACACATCCACAGGTTATAAACACAAGACTAGTATGTCAGCTATGAATATTTTGAATTATACTTCGAGAGCAAAGCTGTAAAATAGCCACTTGAGAAATCCCATTTCGTTTGCTAATCAAGTCCCACAAGTAATACTCCTCTTATTGTTTAACTTCCATCTTTTACAATTCTCTCTCTGTTTTCAAATCTTTCAGTCTTCCCTCCTCTTTATCTCTCTAACACTGATAAAGATTATACGGTCCCTGCTATTATCGACCTACATGGGTCTCCAATTAACAGTTAGGGATGCCTGGTTTAAGCAAAAAGAGACTCAAAAAAAGAAACAGACAGGCTTATCAAGCCCATTACAGCACCTTAAACATTAGCCAACAACAAAATATACACACAAAAGATTAGGCAAGTTTTCTCTCCTAAACCAAGCATAAAATAGAATCTCACATAGAATCATATACAATAAACACAGATAGAGTGAGACCACAATATGAAAAGGGTATTTGAATTACCAGTTGGGTGTGATTGTTTTGAACAAGAGAGACTGGAGAGAGAAAGAACCCAACTCCTTCTGGGTTGTCGGAGAGTAAGAGGGTATAATACCCAGAGGAAACCCATTACCCAGAAGCGAAAGCTGTTGAATTCTGAGTGCTCGGCTGGCTCGAGACCCATCAAGAGGGAATGGCTCGCCGGGGATAGACCGAGCTGTTGCGTCTAGGGTTTGTGGGGTGGCAATGTTTTGGTCCCAAAAGGCCGAGTCCATGGCTGTTCTCAGGTTCGCCATTTTCAGGCCGTTTTGGTGAGGTCTGACCGTCTGAGCGGGGTGTGGTCTTATCTATGAGTAGGGTAATTTTGAAAATGGAAGGGAGGGTTTGGGGTTTTGGGGATTTTGGCCATTTGTCTATTTATGTTTGTCTGTTTATTTTCGTCCCTAAATTATTAAAATTTACATATTATCCCATAATTACTTAAATTATTTCATATTGTTCCTAATACAAATATCCTTGATTTTTTTGAAAATAAAATTACTAACGTATCAAGAGAAAGTGAAAAAATTCACATTGTTCGGGAAAAAAATGGGTCCATTTGGAGTTGACTTTTTTGGTGTGAAACAAAAGTTTGAAAAGTTAAATGAAAAAATCAGAGTTAAAAAAACTTTTTGAACCATTTAGAGTGTTTCTGAATAAGTCGACTTTTTTGTAAATAAGTCAATTTTTTTTTGGTACTGATAAAAGTTATTTTTACTCAAAAGTTGATAGAAAAATCGCTCAATAAATTCAAGTCCAAACGGATCAAGTTTTTTTTTTTCCTTTGAATGCTCTAAGCTAAAATTTTCAGTCAATTTCAAACAGATTCAATGAAAGAATTTATCAAATTTGCAATTGGTATTAACCATTTGGACAATGTGAAACTAATCACATAGTTAAATATGTATTGTGCAAAATATGATAGTTAAGGAAGTACTAAAAAAAGTCATAATTGAGGGGTTAAAATATAATTTACCTTTATTTATTCGTTTCAATTGCTAAATGGCCTTTGAAATAGATTTGGAAGCTGGGACTAGTAATTCGACATTTTGCTTTTGGAGCTATTTGAGAGATGAGGTATATATCTATGGGATGTGGATAGGGCTCATAATCAAGTGGAGGTTTGTAAGTTTGAGAATTCGAGTTGAGTTTATTTGGGCTTATTTAAAAAATTTATTCAGGCCGAGATTTATACAAATCGAATCTAAGTTAAGTTCGACTAATTTAACTCGATTATCAATCTTAGATGCAGACTCATGAAAACTTTTTGTGATATGAACACATTAGGTTGTTTTATTTTCCTACTAGGGGTAATCTATGAATTGCCACGGTGCAATGTGAAAGGTTTTAAAAAGGGATGTTAGTAGTCGTTGGACAAGTCTATTTGAAATCATTGGATGAGCTTGCCGAAGATTGTCCAGTTTTATATTATAGATTCTATTGCTTTTTATTTCGGGTTAAAATCACTTTTAGTTTTTAAAATATGTATGTTTTTGTTAATTTAGTCCCTAAAGTATTCATTTTATCAATTTAATCCAAAAAATATTTGATTCATGTTTAAATGATTCTTACGTAGACGGATCGTTAAGTTTTTAACGAAATGATCACATGTAAGACATGTGATATTGTCTGAAAGAATAACACGTGGTCACTTCTGTTAAAAAATTTAACGCATTGTTTGATTAATGATCAAAATAATACAAATTAAAACTTTAAGGATTAGATTGACAAAATTAATATAATAACGACAAAACAGACAAAACATACATATTTTGATGATTAAAAGTGCTATTAACCTTTCTATTTTAAGAATATTTTTTATAAACACTTTTAATAGACAAACTCAATTGCCATACTCTTTAAGAAGATCAAGAAGTCTTCTCTAACCAGACAACTAATTTAAATAATAAATTAATTTTAATATAGTAATGTCCTATTTGAACTAAGATTGAATGGATACTCCATGATTAGGTTAATAAATTAGGTCAAAGAACAGTTAATGGAGTTTTTGGGCTCTGAACCTGAGTCATCATGCATTGGTGATTCTTCTCCTATGGATGGACATTCCAGGATCAGTTCTGATGAAAACAGTGATGGGTTTTCTCGAATCAAACCGAAAAAACCGATCATTAGGAAGATGATCAAACATTCGACAAAACGAAAAAGACTCGAATGGCTTCCTGCTGTCCCTAGTTTGGTTCCTGAACCTGAGTTTTGCCCTGAAGCAATCTCTGAATACACATCTAAGTTGGACAAGTGTTCAAGCACTTTGGCATTGAAGGCAAGGAAACATCTTTCATATTTGGGATGGAAGATTGAGTTTGTGAGAGAGAATGACAAGCCAAGACTGCGATATATTTCACATGATGGCAAGTGTTACCATTCGCTTCGCCAGCTCTGTCTCGATTTGAGGGACACTAGTTCAGCTTTGATTTACCAGGATGATCATAGCAGTTATGTTTCTTCTTGTGATGGTCAGGTATCATCGTCACTACTAAGTACGAAAAAACCATTACTACGCAAGGAGGAACCAGTACCACCCAAGGCCAATGTGGTTTCTCATGTAAATGGAGTTGTGGTTGAGCCTGAGTACTGTCCTCAGGCAGTAGAGGAGTATTATTTGGCAGGATCAGAGGACAAAAATGGCGGTCGTGTGTTGAAGAGAGATGTTAAGATTGGGGGAATGAGTATGACATTGAAAGCAAAGAAGCACTTGTCAGCTATCGGGTGGTCGTTTCATTATGTCAAGAAGAGAGGTGGCAGGGAATTGAGGTACTGTTGTCCCAATGGAAGAGTGTTTTATTCTCTTAGAACAGCCTGCAAATTCTGTATAGATGAAGGGGGACACTCTAGTTCTGATACAAAGGTTCATAGTTCTGAAAGAAGAGAAAACATTAATGTCAGCAAGGAAGCTATGAACCAGTTAGCTGTTGACGGATCATCGACTCCAGGAAGGGAAATTCAGGGAAGTTTGGTAGCTGCTGAGAGATCATCGACTCCAGGAGTGGGAATGCAGGGAAGTTTGGTGGCTGTTGAGGGATCATCGCCTCCACGAATGGCAATTGAGGGAAGTTCTGTATCAGAGAATGCAATCCCTGAGAAGCAGGCAACAGATTCTTCTTGTAAGCGACAGGCAATGGGACTTGATGAACTTGGTAATGTCAAAGGAAGTAAAAAAACCGAAAAAGGAAGAAAAATTGGTGTACTACAGTCTGCATTTCCCTTGAAACAAACAATCTCAAATGGTGATTCAACACTGGAGAGGAAAGGAAAGGAATCTAAAGCTTCGATCAAACAAAGAAACGACATGGATGGTGATTTTTCTGCTTTTGTGGTGCCACGGGAGGTGGCTGCTCCTTCTTCCTCTCACCACCACACCCCTAGGACTGTATTGTCATGGTTAATAGACAACAATGTGGTTTTGCCTCGGGCCAAAGTATGTTATCGTGGCAGAAAGGATGGTCTTCCAATGGCAAAAGGGCAAATTACTCGTGATGGGATCAATTGCAGTTGCTGTCAAAAAGTTTTTACTCTTAGTAAGTTTGAAGCTCATGCTGGTAGTACTAATCACAGACCTTCAGCCAATATTTTTTTAGAGGATGGCAGGTCACTGCAGCAATGCCAATTGCAGTTGAAACTTGATAATAATCAGAGAAGTGTAACGAGAGAACCCCGTGTGATGAAGGGTACTAGGCATGACAGCTCAAATGATTATATCTGTTCTGTTTGTCACGAAGGCGGTGAATTGATTTTATGTGATCAGTGTCCATCCGCGTTTCATACAAGTTGCCTCGGTTTGAAGGATGTTCCTGATGGAGACTGGTTCTGCCCACCATGCTGCTGTGGAATTTGTGGTAAAGGCAGATTCAATAAGGACAGTGAACGATTTACATTCAATACTGTTCTCAGTTGTGATCAGTGTGAGCACCAATATCACATAGGGTGCCTAAGAAAAAAGGGTATTGTAAAGGTGTATTGGAATAAGAAAAAAAATTGGTTTTGTACTCAAAGCTGTGAACAGGTGTTTTTGGGGCTGAACAGGCTTTTGGGGAAACCAGTTCCAGTTGGAGAGGATAATTTAACTTGGACTTTAATGAAATATGTGGAGTCTGGTGGTTGTGGCCATGGTGCTTCTGATATTGAGGCTTCCATGGAGAATTACAGCAAACTCAATGTTGCTCTTGGAGTGATGCATGAGTGTTTTGAGCCTGTCCAGGAGCCTCGAACCAGGAGGGATCTCGTTGAAGATGTGATTTTCAGCAGGGAGTCAGAGCTGAATCGTTTGAATTTCCAAGGATTCCATACAGTGGTTTTGGAGAGAAACGATGAGCTGATTACAGTGGCTACTGTCAGGGTGTTAGGCGAAAAGGTTGCAGAAGTACCACTTGTTGCTACACGGTTTAAATATCGCAGACTGGGAATGTGTCGAATTCTGATGAATGAGCTTGAAAAGCAACTCAAGGAATTAGGTGTGGAGAAGCTGATTCTGCCTGCTATTCCTGGTGTGTTGAACACTTGGACCAGTTCATTTGGGTTTTCGAAGATGACAGAGTTACAGAGATTAAGCTTCCTAGACTACACTTTCCTCAATTTCCAGGGTACCACAATGTGCCAAAAACTGCTACTGGAAAATCCCTCCAAAAGGATTAGGCCTAGCAGAAGGAATCAAGAACAAAGTTCATGATCATGGTAGCAATGGAATAGTACAAGTTAGAGTTCTTCAATTATTTTGATGACTTCTATTTTAATTCGATCATTAATTAGTCTTAATCACATTCTTCTTCTCCTCTTTGTGGTTCATCAGGGGGAGAGATCAAGCTTCAAGAATAGTGAACGGTCTTATCAATACAAAAATGTATAACTCCCCAGAATTTCAATTGCGCTCATATCTGTAGGAATTGGGTTCAAGCTTTCTCGAGCCCCTTCTCATCTATGGACTCTTGGTGATTACGAAGGAGTGCGGTTCGTTCAATAAATTCTTACCTCTCTATATATGTGAGATATTTGGATTTTTCAAAACTCCATGGACATGTCTGAAAATCTTATTCCAACTGTTCTATCTTATTTTCTTATCAATTCAATGGAAAAACTAACTGTGAATCAGTCATAAAACTAATACTTTTTAGTTTTTACCTTATTTTCTATCCAGTTGAAGCTGCTATCCAATAATGATGGAGAAAAAGTCATAAGTTATGACTCAACGGGATCAAGTTATAGGATGGATTCAAAAAACTTGGAGATTGATCCCAACTTTTTAAGTGCAGTCTCGTGTTTTTTTTCTTCGGATCAATCCCCAATTTTTCGAATCTTATTGAGTTCTAAAATGAAACGTACTACGACCGTAACTTGACATCAATGAGTCATAACTTGTCCCGAATTCTTTTGGGACCCAGTACATATATATATTCCCCCCTCAAACACAGGCTGATAAAGTGGCAATCTTTGTAGTCAGATGGCCAGGTTTTTGACATCCCTCGCAAGCCATTATTACTTTGGTTTTAAGTTAGAGTGAGATCAGATGATGGGACAAGATATGTGAAAGGAAGAGATTTTTTATTTGCATAAAGATAAATGAGAGAGAAGAGAGCACAAACCTGTCTTGACAAACACCCAGTTTAGTAACTTGTACACAAGCTCAAAGCAACCTCAAACTAGAAATCATACAAACCAAGAAAAAAACCCCAATAAACTTGGCACTTGCAAATAGGGTTGTTAATCGAAAGGACTCGGTTTGAACTCTCAAAGTTCGGTTCATTTATATGTAAAATAGTCAAGTTACCCGGACTTGGGCTTGGCTCATTTTTTAAATAAGTTGAGTTTGAACAATTTTTTAGATTCGTTTAGGAAAAAGAACTCAAACTTATACTCGCAAACCTCAGCTGGATTACAACCCTACTTGTAAGTGGTAAAACTGAGGGTTTCGATGGTTCTCAATCTCACCCAGACTACCCACAAAGAGCTTAAACCCTTAACATTCCCCCACCGGAATGTTGAAGTCTTACCAGTTGGACATCTTGGATTGTGTCATTTGTAGTTGTTGTGCACGAGACTAACAAACAAATTGCAAAACTAAATAAGAAAATATAGAACACGTTTTCAATTTGAAAGTTTTTGTTGATGAAAGCTGCAAAGTTCTACTATTAAAGCTACAAATTATAAAGAATTCTCTTAAAACAAATAAGGGTGTCAATCGTGTCATTTTGTGTTATTTTCATATAATCTTACATTCGATCGTATCGTATTCAAATCATATAATTTTTGGCACATAATCGTGCCAATTAACAACAATTCATATGACATATAAAAAAATTATAGATTATCTATTTTTTACGTACAATACTTATTAATCGTGTTATTCATGTTTAAACTTAAATTGATCAATTTATTAGTCGAATTCGTGTCGCGTTGAAGTCGGAGCAAATAATGCGTAAAACAAAAAATATCAATTAATTTTCCTTGTTAACAACAAAGTGCTAACAAACCCATAAAGATATGCATGTCAGCAACACATGAATGTTCAAAGTATAATGTCAGCAACAACAGAATGGATTGTTACTAAAGTCTAAGGCAGTTATCTTCAATGACTCTTATGATTATTTTTAGTGTATATTAATATTTTACATCACATGATTTGAGTCACATGACCTTTTACTCCCCTATATTTTAGAAATTTACACATCATCCCTTCAAGTTTAGGACTATAGTGCATCCGTTAGCCGAACCGAGTTAATGATTTAATATGAAAATTTATAATACCCTTATCAGTGTTCTTCTTCCTAAATTTTATACAAATTGAAAATTCTATACAATACATAGAAAGGAGAGAGAGAGGCAGAGAGAAATGACCAGTTTGTTACAGATGGAGAAAGATAAACCAAAAAATAAATAAATTCTTTATGATGATATAAAAGTCATTTTGACATTTAATCAATAATATGGACTGCAAATTTTGGCAAAATTCTTAACATGGTTTCAGTTTGATTCAAAACTATTAGGATATATGTGCAAGTTTCTAAAGTATAAGGGGTTAACATAATAATTAATCAAACCAGGAGGAGATCATAATAAATATTTTTTTTAGTTAATAACACTTTTAGTCTTTAAAATATGCATATTTTGTCAGTTTGGTATCTGAGCTATCAATTTAGTCCCTAAAGTATTTAATTCGTGTTTAAGTGATCATTACATAGATATACCGTTAAGTTTTTGATGTAATAATCACGTGTTGGACACGTAATACTATTTGAAAGAATGACATGTGGTCACTTCAGTTAAAAAACTTAACGAATTGTCTGATTAGGAATTGAAATGACACGGGTTGAAACTTTAATAACCAGATTGATAAAATTAATATAATGAAACTAAATTGACAAACTAGGTTTATTTTAGAGACAAAAAACGCTATTAACCCTTCTCTTTATTTTTATCAAGAAATTTCCAGCAGTTCATGCCCCAACCCATTCCTTCACAACTATAAATCATCTTCAAGGGAAAAAAACAACACCACACTATTCCTCTACAAAATGAGGCCTCCCTTCTCTCTCTTCCCCTCTTTCCTCTTTCTCTTCTTGCTTGCCATCCATGTCTCAACAGCCAAGAACCTCATTCACGACACTTGCAAAAGCATTGCCCAAAATGATCCAAACATCAACTACAATTTCTGTACAACTTCCCTTCAAGCAGCCCCTGCAAGCCAGTGTGCCGGTCTTCGCGGTCTTGGGATGATCTCAATCCGTTTAATTCGATACAATATCACTGACACAAGGTGCAAGATCAAACACTTGTTGCAGATCAAGAAACTCGATCCGTTCGTCCGGGCGTGCTTGGATGATTGCTATGAGCTTTATGATGATGCAATACCTTCTATTAAACAGGCAATGAAACATTACAATTCTAAGCAGTTTGTTGATGCTAATATGGCAATTGGCTCAGTTATGAATGCTGCAACTACATGTGAAGATGGGTTTAACGAGAAGAAAGGTGTCGTTTCTCCGTTAACGAAACAGAATGACGATACGTTTCAGTTATCCGGCTTGACACTTTCTGTTATGCAAATTATACAGACAAGCTTACTCTAATGGTGGTTTTTTTTTTCCTTTAGCTTTTGGTTTTTATGTGTTGGTGATTATGGGTGGAGCCAATTCCAAGGTCCAGGGGGTGGTTCTAGGCCCAGCCTTAACTTTTTTTTTAATGTATGCTAAATCTTTTTTTTTTTAACAACATTATATTTTATTGGACACACTATTACTTTGTTGTCGTATAAATTAGAATAAATTTGTACTAAAAAAGGAAGAATGTTTCTCCTTTAACGTCTCATATCACACGAGCGAACGCTCAGTACTGATGACTCCTTACCAATTATTAGAGTCATCATTATTGGAGCATTCGTTAAAATTTCCTTGATTTTCGCAAAGGCTTGTCGATAGACTTCTTTTCATTTGTATTCCACCATTGTACATCATCTCTCTCTCTCGCGACAAGAGTCATTGTAGACAGGATATTTTCAACGACAAAGTTTGCAAAAATCAGTAGTAAAAAAGAATGGTTGACCAATAAATGACTAATAACTTGCTTGTTTATATCACAAATGTTGCAATCAATCTCATCTTTTTTGTTGTAAACAGTTGTAATTAGATTTTTTATCTTTTTTTTGGGGAAAATTTCAGCTATATTTCTTCTAAATAGGTCTATCTTCAACGAACGCCCTCTATCTTTTTTGAAATTTCACTGCACTTCCTTCTAGTTTATGTCCTCTTCACCTAAACCCTTTATTGAAAATCACTCGTTAGACCATCAGAAAAGTGTTGATATATTAAAATTTTTATTAAATGCCAATTTTACACTTTATATTCCCTATGAAACCCTTGTTTTTTTTCTCTCTTTCTCATGCCTCAACAACCCAATCACCTAGCTGCAAAAACATGGCAATGAACCCAAGCCACTGGTCCTAACATGACTCGGTGAAGAATAATGTAAAAAATTCACATAAAAAATAAAAAATAAAAACTCTAGTGCTATGAATGGGTGACACAGTTAAAAAATTAAAAAAAAAACGATGACGTCGTACGCTTAAACATAATATAAAGAAAGAATTCAAAATATTTTTTTTAAAAAAAAATCGGTGCCACGATTTAAACACAATACAATGAAAAAATTTAAAATAATTTTTTTAATTTTTTTTTAAAAAAAGACTGCAACATTGTACGCTTAAACATAATATAAAAATAATTTTAAAATAATTTTTTTTACAAAAAAAAATTAAAAAATTGGTGACAACGTACACTTATACATAATATAAGAAAAAAATTTAAAATAACTTTTTTATATATGAACTCTATAGAAGAGGATATTTGTGTCATTTTTATTGCTTGTACCATAAGTGGATTTATACCAACAAATAATACCACTTCGTAAGTAGTATTCATTAAAGTCATGTACAAGGGATAAAAATTATTGTATAAATTCAGTTGGTATTATAATCCGAAAAATAGTACCGTACGTAAAATGTCAAGCAAACAAGATAATAAATGAGCCCCAGGTCCTATTTACTCTATCCCACTTCCTAATACCTTATATATCTAGCAAACAAACATGTCCATACGTACACAAAATTGAAATATGTATTTATGTATAGTTTAATGAAAAATAATTGGTAAATATGTAAATCTTTATAAAATTCATGGGTAAAATGGTAAAAAGTGTGTTTCAGTCACGTTTGTTAGTTGACCAACATTGACATGGGAGGCTAATGAAATTTTAAAAAAGATAGGGAGTGTCGTTGAAGATAAATCTATTTAAAAGAGGTGTAGATAAAATTTTTCCTTTTTTTGTTTGTTTGTACACATCATGGATACTGGTTTTTAATCTTTTTGTGTTAAATGGATCTTAAGTGTCCAATATGGTCTAAATAAATACAAAAGGATCAGCTCACTTTTATCGGTTTAGCAAAACTTTAAACTTACCGATAAATCACTACAAGAATTAGGGTCTTTTGAGACTAGTTTTTTGGCGGCGACAGCACTATCACCAAAAAGTATGTTTCGGATAATTTTTTTTTTGTGTGACGATAGTGTTGTCTTAAGATTTATTTGTTACTACAAATACTATTTGAAACTTCACTTATTATGATAAGTTATGTCATTCGACAAAGGTGGAGTCTCAAAAAGTCTTTGCGACAATAATAACCCGTTTCAAATATTATTTGTGGAAACAAATAAATTTTTTATGACAACATTATCGCCACCCAAAAAAAATATCTTATCCAAAATACGTTTTTTTAGACAGTAAACACTATCCCCGCAAAAAAAAAGTCTTAAAAGACATTAATTCTTGCAGTGAATGCTTGACTTCATCCCGGTAGATGATGGTGATTCAAATTTTTATTTTATTTTATTTTTAATTTGGTTTGGAACTCCTTGCTCTAAACAAATTATACGTTTTCTTAACGTTCTGTTCACTTAGAGTGACAGGTAATTGATGTAAGGTTAGGCCGAAGAATCATTGGGAGAAGACAAAAACAAGTATACCAGGCAACTTTTTTTCTTTGTTTTAAAGCAATATCAATGATAGAGTGACTTCTAATATATCTTTTGTCTTGGACTATAGTGCTAAACTAACTACACCTTTTATATTATATGCTTGTTATAAATAAAAAAATATATATTTTGATTCAACGGTCAAAAGTATTTTGACAAAGTTATGCACATTTTAACTAATTCTCTCCCGATTTGGTCAAAAACAGGTTATCTACGCCGAAATTCGAACTCAGAATATCTGGGTTTATAACTTATTATTGTTATTACTTGAGTTACTCTTGAACTAATAATTTTCGAATATTAAAGATTAGAAGTTGGGGTGATTTTTATATACCGGTAACTACTTGAATTTGAAATATTATACTTAGAAAATATGGTAATTTTCATGTTACATCGCCAAGTGCTAGGGTCATTTGAGATGGCGTTAGGGTTTAGCATTGAACCCTATGTTAGTCGAACGTAGTAACTTTTCTCTTTCTCATCTTGCCTTTAGGGGAAAAAAGGTAAATGTTGGGCTAAAAATCAGTCGTTTTTATATAGTCAAGAAAGTAAATAAATATTTTTATTAAGTGTAAAAAATAAACTTAGTTTATACACGTTTCGATACTTTCATAACAAAATTAATCTCTCAATGTTACAAATTTAAATGGGACCTATTCCCATTGCCATTACATATATATGTTTTATGTTGTTGTTACCAAAATGAAAAGTCGTTCAAAAAAGGAAAGGTCGAGAATATATTCTACACCAAAAAAATGAGATCTTTCTTCTTTCTTTTCTCTCTCCTCGTGTTCACCTTCCATGGTGCAATTGCTCGTAATCTCATCTATGAAACATGCAGCTCAGCCTCTCGAGAAAATTGCAACGTGAACTATCAGTTTTGCAAAACCACTCTCTTAGCCGCCCCAGCCAACCAATGCACGAGCGTTCAAAAACTCGGGACGTTTGCAATCACCCTTGTTGAGAAAACCATGAAGGAACATGACCTACATGAACAAACTCTTGAAGAAGAAGGGATTGAACAAAATCATCATGAACTCCATCACAGCATGCTCCGATCTCTATTCATAAACGCTCAATGATTTAAGTGACGCGATTTGAACTACAAATCGACGAATTTCTACGAGGTTAATCAAGATGTTAGTGCAGCGAGCACTGCTGCTGCGAGCTGTGAAGATGGGTTTAGTGAGGGAGTAGTCGTTTCGCCATTAACACAAAGAAATGATAAAATGGGTCAACTATCTGCTATAGCATTGAACATTGTGAATTTGTATGCTCAAGTACAGTAATTTCATTCATGTATGAGAAATACATAACAGGAGTCAATGGTCACAATGTCATGGTACAAATTGGAATATAAAGGGATGCAATGAATTGAAGGCCTACATGCATTACTGTACAGCAGCATTTGAACTCAATTTATATGAGAATTGCAAATAAAATATACAACATGCAGACCACCATGTTTGTCAACAGATTTAAACCAATCCGAATTCGAATCCAAATTTGATTTATAAACTCAATCCAATTTGATTCAAATGTCCAAATTTCATTTGAGAAAATATAGAGAAAAAAATTAATAAGAAGATTTTCTATTAAATAAAAAAAAACCCAAAGACAACATGGTACACTTTGGAATAATATTGAAATGAGGTTAACTATTGAAGTGCAAAGATGTGGGTGCTCAAACTTTTAATCAGTGTTACGATTTGTAGCACTGCTACATGATAAAACTGGTTGATCAATCTCAAAGATCTTACATAAAATAGTGAAAACAATTGAATAACAAAATTGTGCGAGTGGTGAGAGAGAATGATAATTTCCCACAATTATATGTTTTATACATGGCCGTTCTTTGAGAATTTTAGTTCCTCGTTTACGCAATTTCAAAAAACTCAATTCGATTAATGATCCACAACCCCCCCCCCCCCCAAAAAAAAAAAAAAACCCCAACCCAAAAGAACACAAATCAAAACGTATCAAGTATTCAAGATGGAGCGCCAATAAATTGGTTCCAGTTAGTCTTGAACTATACCCAAATTAAATTTTTTGTATGCCATTGTCGCCAAATAAGTACATTCAAGTATAATATGATATCCATCAACAATGGATTTGGTAACCCATGAAATGATGACAATCAATGAGCTTCTGCCATACCAACCAACTAATAAATAGCTTATTTATGTAAAAAACTGTTTCTTTGGTATTTACAAAGCAAATAAACACTTTATAACTCTAATAAATACTATTAAATATCTGCAGTTTCAACACCTTCATTAACAATATTAACTATGTCAGCATTAAAAATGGAATGGTATATATATATGAAGTACCAACCCATTCTTCCACATCAAAAAGCTCTCTCTTTCATAAACCAAAGTACAAATCTTATACCTAGCAGGAAAATGAGGCCCTTCTTCTTCTTCCTCCTCCTCTCTCTCCTTTTGTTTGCGTTCCATCTTCCTCCTCCTCTCTCTGCTTTTGTTTACGTTACATCACGCAACTGCAAATATAATTTATGAAACTTGTAGATCAGTATCAAAAGACAATCCAAATGTGAGCTATAGTTTTGCAAAACCCCCCTTTTAGCCATTCCAGCCGCCCAGTGCAGTAACCTCCAGAAGCTCGGGTTAGCATCGATCAACCTCATTCAAAAAAGTGTCTTTGACACCATGAGTGACATCAACAAGGCGCTGAAGACGAAGAAGAAGAAGGGGGGGTTTGAAAAAAGATGTGAAGAAATACAGCACTTCATGTCTTGATATTTTTACAGTCATTGGATGATCTGAAGGACACAGTCAAAAACTACAAGGCTAAGAAGTTTTATGATGTTAATCAATATATTATTTCCATTAGTAGGGCTGCTTCAAGCTGTGAAGATGGGTTTAAAGATGGAGGTGTGGCTTCTCCATTGCAGAAGAGGGATGATAGTACTAGTCAGTTGGCTGTGATAGCACTGAAAATTATTGATTTGTATGCTAAAGCAAACTAAATTTAGGTGATATCTATGTTGGGGGGGGGGGGATAATGGGAAGTTCATTGTATTACTTTGAACCTTAGGCACCAAAAGAAACGGGTTTGACCTCTAAACATGAAAGAAAATACAAAAAATATAAAGTTGAATCACAATCAGCTAAAAATTTTGGCTTACAATAAACGCGATCATTATGGTTTACTTATTAAATTACACATTTTTTTTTTTGGTATTGACAAGCAAATACAGCATAAAATTAATCCTACGGGGATGGCAGAGGAGGCTGGTTGCTTGTTCGAACCAGAAAAAGAGGTCGATTGCCTACGCATCCACGAAGTTTGGAAACAGAACCACATAGTTCTTCTTCTACCCCAGCATCCTAAATCTCGAGGTCTAAAATTATCAGAAAGAGAAGCCATCAACAGAGTCATTACTCAAACCACAATGAAGATTTCACACCTATGTTGTTTCCAACTAGCATAAGCAAGCAGAGTAAGGAAAATGGGCAGCAATATCATGAGAATAGGATGTTCATTTAACCATTCCAATCACTAATGCAAATGAAAAAGAAATGTGACTGATCCCTAAGGCCAACAAATGTGATAATAGTCCATCTTTCCATTCAAATAGCAGCATAACAAAATAAAGAGCACAAAGTTCTACAATCTACTCTTAATCAGACAGACTTCACTTATTTTGCATCCCTCTGGTGGGATCGGCTTTTTGCAATCAGCAAACCATCCAAACAGAGACAGCTGAAAAGAGTGTTCTAGAATTAAAACTCATGTCAAAGAAACTTCATCATATTAACCAGCCATTGGATGGTTAGAAATATACTCGACTGCAAGAGCACAGGAGTCGATCCTATCAGCTTCCTTGTCTGGAATCTCCAGCTTGAACTCCTCTTCTAGAGCCATCACAATTTCCACATTGTCCAAGCTGTCCAACCCCAGATCTTTCTGAAAATGGACATCAGGAGTCACCTGCAAATCATTGCAGAATGAACAGTGATACCAACAATACTTGTGCTAAGGTAAAATTGCTTGAGTAAAGGATTAGTAGAGCTGAGTTTAAATTTTAAATCAATAATAATGACAATAGGTGAAAAAGGTCAGAGCTGTTTGTGATCCAAAACCCCTCTCAAACCCTATTTCAGGCCCCATAATAGAACAGATGAAAAAATGCCCTTTTCTGAAGCCTTTCACTGCAACCTTTAGTACATTATTTGCATATCTATCCTCTCTCTATCAGACCTCATTTTCCTGTCTTCCCCGTCGAACCAGCAACACAACTCACTTCTCCTCCTCTGCTCCTACATATGTATAGCACTTCCTCCTTCAGTCACCCTCAACAACCCATAATAACAATATACTAAAAGATAAATCATGCACAGCAGCACAAGATCAAAGTTTGTTACGTTTTTTTTTTTTTTTGGCTGATGGCTGCTGAAATTTCTCAAAGAAGAATTAGACGTTAAATGCTGCAGTTAATCCCCCTTTGAGGAAGGAGGAGACCACCAATTTGTAGTTCAAAACAACACTTCTAGCCTCATGAAGCTGCATTGTATAAGCTACAGTGTATTAAAACAAACAAAAAGCAAACCACAGCTGATGTCAATTCAATCGTATGGTTGTTAAATTTTGAAAAAATAATATGAACATCTAGCTTAATCCATTGCTTCAATGTTCACTGGCATAAACTACAAATCAATGTTGGGTGAAGAGAAGAAAACTTCATAAGCAATAAAAATATCATGCTAAGCTTCAATTGCTCCATGTACAGTTATATTTGGTCTGTAGATGACGTGTATCTCAAAACATAACACAATATTTAACAAATGTATTCGCAAGAATTTTTCAGGATTTGGGTGAGCCAGACAATCACCTTCTTATGACTAAAGGATCATGACTTAAATGATTTCATTGGTGTAAACAAGTTGTTTGGATGACAAAATTCCTGACCAAAGGAATTTAGTACTTATATAGGATAATTTTCCTAACAGCTTCCATTCTAAAGGACCACTATGATAAGATGATCAAACTAAACAACCAATAGCTATTCTATCAAATGGTCAATTGAACTTTTATTCAAGTGATGGTGGTAGAAGGAATCAAAACTTCTTTTTGCCTACCTAGGGGAACATCTGTTGACTTATCATCTGAAAGTCTTTAAAATTTTGTAGTGTAGTCCTTGACTATTCTCACAAGACTCATGTAGTCCACCCCTAATTGAGCTCCACTTTTACCATGAAGCGACTGGCTTATTTGGAAGCGATAAGCCTATTGATTGATTGTTTGATAGAGTCGTACCTAACAAAAGGAAAAAGCTATCTATATTTGTCGCCCAGAGAAGACAAGGATATTGTAGCAGTTATGGAAATTCCTCTTGCCATAGAAGCTCAGATGACCAAGAGATGTATCCTATCCTCTATCCTAAGTGCGATGGACAAGTAACCATTCAACCTCGAGTGAAAGCTCAACAAATTAGATAAGTAGGGCGAAAGACTTTCTAAACTTTATCTGAAAGTAAGACTTCAATAGTGATATCCTAAAAGCGGTAGCTTAGGGCTTCACTTTAAAAACCTCTTAGAGTGTAGGGGCAAGAGAAATTAAACCATACAATATTATACCAATGCAAATATCAAGGATGATACTCCATCCACGTTTCATCAATCTTTCAAACATGCAATATGCATTATTATTGCAGAAAGAATTCGATCAGTTTCAACTTCATTAAAGTCTGATGGACGTACACCTTTCACCAGTTCTTGATGGTGATGGAGTTCTTGATGGTGATGGATACAAGGTTGTCCTAATCAAAGATAGTAAGAAGGAGTAGCATAAAAAAATTCATTATATGAACACCTCTCAACGAGCATTGATAAGTTGTCACTAGCAATCGATCAAAGTGATTCCCTTTTTATCATATCCTTGTCTACAACTATGCTATCTATATCACTGCTCCTAAGGTAAAGGTCGATCGCATCCTGATCCTGCTCATTCCTTTAGTTTGCTCCCAATGGAAATTTCTCAATATAGTAAGACAAAGCTAATGAAAGCTTTCTTCAAGGTGCTAAGGTACGTAGTAGTCCAGAATACAAAAGCTCTCAAGTACACAATTCTAAAATACACAAGCTCTAAAAAAGGTCATAACAGCTATAATAACTGCCACAAAGTCTATATACTCTTAGGAGCACAGAGTTGGAGGTTTAAAATTGGAATTGGATAAAGTTGTCTTCTTCTTTGATAAGCGGAATTAGTTAACATCTAGTTCAAAGATCGAACTACTTTTTCTACAAAAACAATTCCAGCCCTTCCAATTCCATTTTACTAAACATAGTACAAAGGGAGTTGATTCTTCCGAACAACAAGAATCCGAAATACCCAGATCTTAAACAAATTAAAAAAAAACTTCATTACGACGGAAAGTGCATCCAATTGATCAAAATTGACTATTTTCTTTAATACGCCCAGAGCAACAAAATCATCCACCAATCAAATTTTTCAGTGGTAGCAGACAGATTGCAGCACAGACTAAAATCAAGAACAAGACTCTTACAATCAAATAAGAAACTAAAATAACTAAAGTGTCAATCAAGGGCCATAAATTATAATAAAAATACAAGGGCTGTAGCAGAAAACTCGGTAAAATCAAACACTACGACTTCAACATTTACACTTAAGGCTAAGATAGGTCAACATCCACAATCAAATTGATAAAAACACAGAAAATACAGCAATTAAGTATCACCCGTTGTTTGGTTGCCTGGAAAATAAAAAGAAAGTTGTGGATCTTACATTTTCTGACGAACCAAACTGAGGTGAATCAAGCATAATTAGGGAATGAGGGGAGGAACTCCAAATACCTTGGAAGGGTCGACTTTGGGGAAGCTCTTGACTACGTCGAGGACTCTATCGATGACTTCTTTTTTGTCAATGTGATAGTCGCCGTGAGATGACATTGATCGGACGGTGCTGCATAAGCTCAGCTTCGATCCGTTTAGGGTTAGGGTTTGATACACTGGAACTCGAATGTGGCGTAGCATTGCTGTTCTCAGTGATGAGGCCATCTCTCTCCCTGTCGCCGCTCTCCTTCTCTGAACCTGGGAGTCGTAGTTTTGTCGGACCGAGGAGGACACATTCGGTACTTGATGAATTGATTCTTGGTAGAATTACACTTTTTACCCCAAAAGATTTTAGGTTCTCAAAAATTAAATTTTTTACATTATACTTTTAATGTAGTTTCGTATATTTTGTACGTGATATATTGTTAGTACATAAAAATTAGTAAAACATATTAAGTATATGTATATCTAAATTAAATATCATTTCAAATTTACTAAATTTAATTTTTTGTTGCTCATATTCTATTATAAGATTATGAAATTTTTGTATGTTCACAAAATTTTTTATTCTAACTATAAAAAAAATAGTTAAAGTTATATTATTTTTTAGAATTTTGTGATTGAGATTGATTTTTAGTGATATTTTAGAATTTTTTTTTTGAAAATTATTTGATTAGAATTTTAATTATAATTCTTTGAATAAATATAAGTAATTGATAATATACTAATCATATTGAAACTTTACTGTAATTACAAATTAGTTAGATTAATTGGGATAAGGTTTAATATACTACTCTATAATATATATTATCAAGTATACTAAAATTTTTAAAAAATACACTACAATATCTATTTTTATATAAAATCTTAGTACAACTTAGAAAGTGTATTGTGACTGAAGAATTTTACTGATTTAACATAAATTGATTTTAAAAAAACTATATGTACGATTATTTTTTATCTTATAAATGAAAAGATTAAACTTTTTAATGAAAAAGAGAATATACATATATAGACATATTGTTGCATATAAGATGAGTAGTATTAGATTGAAGAAGTTTTTGAAGGTTTTTTGAACATTTTATTAAAAATATAATTTGCATATTTTTAAGGCTAATATAGTCAATTAATTTTTTTATAAAACTAATATTTATGCATAGAAAATAGATAATTAAAAGTAATGTTATAAATAATTTAAAATTTTAAATACATAAGAATATGATGGTAATTTATATATTTAATTGTGAAAGACTAGAGTAGTCTCTGTAATCATTTATAAAGGTAAAATAAAGATTCAAAATTTTTTTATGTTAATGTACTTTTATTAGTTGTATAGATATAGATATAGATATAATAAAAAAATGCTGATGTAAGAAGAAAAAGCATTAGTCGAAGTCTCATCCAACTTGGTGCATATTCGTTAACAATTATCTGATGAGAAATGCAACATGAGATCCAAAAGTAACCTATTCACCTTAGTTTTGTTGTTTCTTATAATTATTTACCACAAATTCACCACCTATATAACACTCAGGTCAAAATAATTGGTGTAACAAACAAAAATTCGATAGTTAATATTAGGGGTGTCTATGAACCGGATTATCAATGAGTCTTGTTATTCGGCCTACAGCTCGATAGTTGGTCCGCCCGAACTCAATACCCTTAAAAAGAGGGTTTGAGTTTACTCCCAAACCCATTACCCCTGCCCAAGAGCTCATTTGTCAAGCCTGATTGCACGCAAGCACAACTCACCCACCCTTCTTTTGAAAAAAAATTATACTTTTAGAATATTAAATTTGAAACTTTGAAATAAATCTCATAATATCAAAATTTGAAGTTTTAAAAATTTAGTTATTATAAATAATGTATTTTTTTTCATGCATTAAACATATAAATTTTAAATGGTAGAGTAATGCAAATAAGAGATAAGTTAGTAGGTGTCAACTTAGTTGAGATTTATTCATTCTATTAGTTGCAGTTCATTATTTAATTTTTAGCCATTTTGATTTTACTTTTGATTCAAAAATATAATTTACCCAAATATTCATTATTTTTAAATAAAGATGTATATAAAAAAATTCGCTCATAGACCCGTTCAATAAACTAATGGGTTGGCCTGCAGGTAGTTTACCTCTGCCCGAAGCATGGCTCGGCCCACTCGATAACTCACTTAGATAAAAGTTTGGGCTTACACTACCCAAGTTCGCCCCAAAAAAATTTTGCGGGCCTTGCCTAGCCAGGCCCGTGGACACCTCTAGTTTATCTAAACCAACTATTATTTAAAAAAAACTTGACAAAGCTTCCTTTAAAAATATGATCCCTAAGCAATATTTATCTATGCATACAACTTATATAATCAAACATTTATGTAAACTAGCAATGTACGACGTGCGTTGCGTATAAAATTTTTTGTTAAAACATTTGATAAAATACATAAAAAAAAATTCTAATTATGTAACTATATTAG
The DNA here is from genome assembly GCA_023539305.1 of Ilex asprella. Taxonomy (NCBI): domain Eukaryota; kingdom Viridiplantae; phylum Streptophyta; class Magnoliopsida; order Aquifoliales; family Aquifoliaceae; genus Ilex; species Ilex asprella. The sequence goes on from CM042191.1 coordinate 4,074,618, forward strand.
ATATTATTTCATATTTAACATATTTAAATTATTTATATTCTCTTCATAACTATAAACATTCAATGAACTCATTTTCTGTAATTCTTTCATTCGAGCTTCTAAACAGTAAGAGTTATAAAATTTTCTTTTATGTTTTTTTTTCTTTTTGTCTTTCTTATTTTACTCTGTGCATTAGTAATTTTTTACCAAATTATTTTAATTGTTAACGAAGAAATAAGATAAATATATTCATTTTTTGGGTATTAGAAAAGATATTATATTAATGAAATTGGCAACGTGTATTAATATTGAGGCTTTGGAAAAAATGAATAATATTATTTTTATATATCATGTTAAGCATAACATGACCATTTAAAAGTTTTACAAAGATAGAGAAATTTGGATCATATGCTAGAGATTAGTTTGTAATTAAATATATAAGAATATAATGGTAATTTGAATATTTAAATACAAAAAGACATATTAGCCTTTATAATTTTTTATAAGGACAAAATAGTAAATCAAAATTTTTTTATGTTAAGATATTTTTATTAATAGTACAGATAAACACTACTTTGCGTAATCTCATCACATCACATTAGTACTACTATTTATCAACTATTGCAATGTGATATTCAAAGCAACTGAATATGAAGCCCAATGGAGTGAGAACTACAATATTCACCAACTACTCAATTTGTTTTCACTAGTAGCCATGACAAAGAAGTACTTAGTTCTCCTTTTTTTGACAATTCAGAACTAAGTGCATAGAAAAAAAATAATTCAAAATTTTCACGAAAGTTTTGAACAAATACGATAACAAATACCGGGTAAAACTCACTATATAATTCTAACAGAACTAACAAAACTCATTAAAGCCATAGCCAAATTTAAGACCATAGAAAAACATTTGAAAGACAACAATCTTTAAAAATGAACTCCCTGTTTTCATAAAGAAATTATAGGAAATGTTTACAAAAAATGTTTACATTAGCCCCGAATTCAAGAAAAAAAAAATGCACTATTACAAATGATTTACAAAAGCCGACAAAAGAAAAAATTATAATCAATTATAGTATTATAGTGAAACTCAAACCAGTATTCGCTAAATCCAAAACTCACAAAAATTTAAGCAAGATAGTGTTAGCGAAAATGTAGATATACATTAAGAGGCTAATCGCTAACTTTGGCGACGGCGTGTGTATTTTGACGAGTGTAGGTAAAGATTAAGAGGGAGGTGTGTGTGTGAGAGAGAGACAACATAGAAAGAGGGATAGAGACAACGAGGAAGAGAGACAGGAATTGAGGAAGGGAAAGAGAGAGGTGCTGGGTGAGGTATCAAATAGTATAAGATATGGAGAGAAAATTAGACGAGAGATAAAAATCTTAGAATTAGGGACAGAGAGTTGTATGAGTTAGTGTAAAATATATAGAGTGTCAGATAAGAGATATAAATTTTAGAAAAAATTCACATGAGAACCGTCGATCAATAATCTCCTTAAACGATCCAAGTTACAAAAAGTTCAAGATATACAATTTAACTACTTTATTATATAGATATATTGTCATTCTCCTTCTCTCTTTCAAATATCTTGTTGTTCTCCTCCTCTTTTTCGAAAAAATTAGTTTAGTGAATAAGATAAAATCAATTTGACTCAATTACAACCTAATTTGAACAAACGTAAATGACTAACGAAGATAGGAAAAAACTTCAATTGCTTAAGAACACATAATAGAAAAAAAAAAACAAGAAATGTAAAGATATTTTTTTTATCGAAAAAATGTTAATGTCTGAAGAACATAAATAATAATAATAATAATAATAATTGCTAGTTCCAAGAAACCACAATGGTAAAATAACACACAAATTCCAACTACTAGTTCGCAAAAACGTCAATGGTTGAATAATATGAAGTTCGTCTGTTAATGACATAATCTTTGAGAATCAATTTTTAAAATTCAAATGATTTTAAAATTAAAATTGTTTTAATATATCTATATTTAACATTTACATATTGGAAAAAAAATAAAAAAACCATCTATTCGTTATGTATGAAATAAGGTAACGATAATTAAGTAATAAAAAATTATAATGTGTACTTAATGACTAAATATTTAAGCGCAAGAAAATTTATTGGCTTATAAGTCGAAGTTGTGTACTTAAATTCAAATAAGATTTAAAAAATGTACCAACAACTAGGCATATCAAAGTCTAACTAAACTTAATGGTTCTAAACAATAAGTCTTTAGCTATTCGAATCGACATAATGATTTAAATCTTAATTGTTCAAGTGATTTCATTTTTTTATGCATTTGAGATTAATGACTTAAACTATTATTTTGAATAAATAAGTACTCTTAAAGAAAAGTAGAATGGAACTTAATTGTCGTAATGGACATAAACGAATTGAACGAGTTTTATTGAATATTATATATATTTATATTATTTATAAATGTTAATATTGTGAAAAAAATTTGATTACCTAATTTATTTTTAATTATTATTATAAAATCAATTCTACCCATATATTTATTTTCATCCAATTTTTATTTTCTATACATATTGACTTCTAAATTCTTTTGGTTTCAATTATTAGTAATTTACTTACATATAGTCTTTTATATTCTATTATTATTATTATACACGTAGTTATCAAATTTGCTTTTATAATCAAATATATATAATATTTAGTTTTTTTTATATGCAACAATATTATAATACAAACAACATTTTTCAATTTAATTAACCTCTTTGGCAAAAAAATATAATAAATAATAAATATTTAATATATTCAGATGTGCAAATAAATGATAATCTTATAATGAAGTCTCATTATAAATAAATCAGGAAATGTCTAAAGTGGCTGGCGAAATAACTAAACAATAATAGATTAGCTACTAAAAAATAGATAAAATAAATCAATAATTAAATTAAAAATTAATTATTTGGAGCATAATTTATTATTTAATAAAATTTAAAATTTTTTTAATTTTTTTTATTTAAATATGTTTACATGCAACGGACGTTATACATGACTAATATTAAAAGAAAAAAAAACAAACCATTGCGATCACCGGTTGCTAGAATTAAAAAAAAAAAAAGAGCAATGTTACATATCCCAAATATGCATCTCAAATCAATGGAAACTATTGGATGAGTGAGTTCCATTAACTTTTTTTATTGGGACCCACTCATCAAATAGTTCTCATTAATTTGGAATGCACATTTGAGATACAAATTTGGGATACAAAACATTAGAGGTTTTCCCCAAACCCATTCTCTCTCAAAACTTATTTCCCCAACCCAGTCATTTTTAAACTTATTTCTCAAACCCAGTCTTTTTTTAAAGACGTCATTTGGAATGACGCCTTCATCCTTAAAAACGTCATTTCGAATGACGATTTGGAATTCAATTTTTTTTTCAGAAAACGTCATTGCAAATAACGTTTTTAAAATCGTCATTATAAATGACGTTTTTTAACATGAGTTTTTAAACGGTAGCTAACGGGCGTTAAGTATTAAAGTAGTAGAAGACGTCATTTGCAATGACATCTTTAAAGACGTCATTGCAAATGACGTCTTCTAACGCCTTATATACATTTTAGTTTTTCTCCCCCATAGCCTTTTTTACAATGACGTTTTCTTAGTCAAAAGTCTCCAACCAACTTGTAATAAATTTCATCAAGTTAATAACTCCACCTTATGTCTTATATCATAATTCACTAGATAAAAAAAATTAAATAAATTTTAAAATTTAATTCCCTTTTCATATTAATTTTGAACTTATTTTATAATGGTAAATAAAAATTATAAAAAGCTTATTTCATATTTTTCAATATAAAAAACATATTTGTCAAACATATGTTTAATAAAAAACTTAAAAATGTGTTTTGAAAGTACATTTCTATATCAAAAAGTATGTATTGAACCCAAGATTTACTAAATTGATTAAAAAAAATCTCAATATTATAATCTCACTTTCCACGCCATAAAATCATTCTAATCTGGAGGAGTTTTTCTCCAAACCCAAACGATACTAAAACTTTATTTCCCAAACTCGGTATTTTTTAAAAAACGTCACTTTAAATGATATTTTTAAAAACGCTTTTTTTTAGAATTTTGTTTTGTATATGTTAAAAAATTATGTATTCCAATTTTATGCTATAAGTTCATCAAACATTTATAGTTGACCTACAAAAGTGTGCAGAAGAACTTCATAATATGGAAAAAGAAACTTATACATTAAAAGAAGTACACAATGTGCGCCTTGGGTGGTTTGACTGGATTGCCTTTTAGATGTGCGTCTAGACATATTTTGAGTTATGATGTATACAATGTTTGACAATAATTCATAACGGGGAGTGTGTTAGACAGTAATTAAAACACAAATGCTGAAGTAAATAGAATTTCAAGAGCAATCCGACAATGTATGAAAATAACCCGTGTCTGAAGGCACTGTATAACATAAAAAATAAAAATTGAGCGCTAGTTGTGTAATATAGATATTTAAAATAACAATCTATTTTTTTTCTTTAATGACATAACTTGGAATTAATTTGAGCTATGGAAAAATTTCAATATGTGTACATAGTGTATACATATCAAAATTTATATTTGCCATTACATCACAGTCATGTCTAGACATAACTATGTTGCCAACACAACTAAATTGAGAACTTTCAAATTTATCGATAAACGAATGATATTTTAATAAATTCTTCCAGGTAATTTAGATACGTGAAAATTCATAAGATTAGCACTTGGTAATAATTGCTAAACACTTCTAAACAGAAACAGAAAACTTGTTTGATAAACACTTCTAAATTATTTATGTACAACTTATTTACACCATAGACTTTCATGCTAGTTTAACTGTAAAAATAACAGAATATAAGAATATGTTAAGGCATAACATAATTCATAAACATACATACTACAAATATATCCCATAATTTACTACAACAAATATAAAAATTTCGCTGCGAAACTTACCTATATCCCATAAGGATATATCAAATTTCTTACAAAGTTCATACAGTCTCTTAACAGACAATCCAACCTCAATACAAAAAGATGTCACTCCTTCATAATTTTTTCATAATTGCATATCCTATCTTTTTCCAAATATCATATTGTCATTGCTTGGTAAATAATGGAACCCCAGCATCATTGTTCAAGTGAATGATGCTTACCAAAAAGGCCTTCACCAAGATGATAACTGATGGTACCTCCACAGCCTGTAATTCAATTTCTTTACGTGTAATGAGTTGCAAGGGAGAAAGTAGATGCTTAGAAAAAAAAAATTCAACTCATCATGAATAAGCATTCACATATATAGCTTATCTCCTCAACATGTGAAGTTAAAGATTCCCCGTCTACAGTGACCAAAAGAATCTCGCTTATCTTGGTTTTTCCAAACAGTTGAGAAATAGAAAATATGTCAATCTTACACAAGGTTTCTTCCCAGTTCCCACTCCCCGACTTTTGCAGGTCTTCACTCTCCTCCCTCCCGGGGATTCCTTTGCTAAGTCAGACTTACTGATGGGTGAAAAGAATTAAATTACATGTGTTCCCAGCCCATTAAGATTACCTCCAATATAGCCAAAGCTTCATTTCTCAAGTTTTATTCTCCTAATAGCTACTTCAAAACACTAATTTGAGCTACTAAACAACCTAAGTCTGTACTTAGCAGGTGAGTCACATGTTTTCTCTTGTCCATTCACTTATCCTCCACCAAGCTATCAACAACTGAAATAAATGAAGTCTTGTTTTCTCTTCCTGTCAATTACATGTATCTCCAAGAAATAACGGAGACTGGTATCCACCTAGCTACTATAGCTATTTGTCGAGTTCCCAATTATCATAATTCTACATGTCAACAACTAACTTTGAATCAAGTACAGGAAGGCCTTGTTCGTTTACCATTATGTCTGCAATTTTTAGGACATTTTCAATGTTGTGAAGTGGTTCACCCATTCCCTAAGAATTCATCAAGTTAATAACAGAATGACAAAAGAAATTGATGATATCAGATTTTTAGAAATTGATGCTAGAGTTGTATCATTTTTTTTAGGTATTTTCAGGCATTGGCATAAAGGTATGAGCTATATGATTCAGGAAGCCTTCCACCAGACCATGAGCCCATCCCGCCCCACATCCCTCTCAAGGGACTTGGATACTATACCTTCATTAATGAAGAAAGGCTGGAGTACTATTGCTCTTTCTCCTTCTCAAGGATTTAGGGAAAATTGCTTTTTCAGGGTATTACCAGTGTTCTGGATCGCTTCTGAAGCTAACCGCTGTTCTGGATCGATTTAGGGCAAAATCCACATTTTCTTTTAAACCCCAAAAATTAACAGCAAACAAACATCACATAAAAACATAGAATGGAGAGTGAAAATCCAAGAGCCTAACCTAGTTTATATGCACGTTGAGGAGTCTCCACAGGCCTAATTGTTCAATCAGTCGCAAATTCGGTGGCTGACTCGGTGGCTGCTGGATCTCGGTCATTGACTGGCTGGAGCTCGTCGGAGAAGAGGATAGGTCTCGGTGGCTGCTAGATCTCGGTCGCTGACTGGCTGGAGCTGTTCGGAGAAGAAGAGAGGTCTCGATGGCTGTTGGATCTCAGTTTTGGTGGAGGAGGAGAGGTGAATTTTTTTTAAAAATTTTTAACCCAGGTTGATTTGGGTATTGATATGTAACGTTAAAAACGTCATTACAAATGACGCTTTCTACTCTTTAATTTGCTCAACGTCCGTCAGCTACCGTTTAAAAACTCATGTTAAAAAACGCCATTTTCAATAACGTTTTCAAAAAAAATAATTTGAACTTCAAATCGTCATTCGGAATAACGTTTTTAAAGGCGAAGACGTCACGTCTTCAAAAACAGACTGGGTTTGAAAAATAAGTTTAAAAATGGCTGAGTTGGGGAAATAAGTTTTGAGAGAGAATATGTTTGGGAAAAAGCTCCAAAACATTACTCAAAAAAAAAAAACCATGGCAACAGAATTAAAAATAAAATTTAAAATAGTCTCTTTTTTTCTATTTTAAATGCGTGTGCCCGTCACGTGCAACAACTCATAATAGTTTCCGTTACACTCTGCCTCTGCCTCTGCCTCTGCCTCTGCCTCACTGCCGCTGCCAGGAAATAGATCCGTTTAGCTTCGCCGAAGCTTCTCCTCTTCAAACCAATTCACGCGCAAACCCCCCCTGCCCTTTCTGTACGTAGGGCTTCTCGCTGTCTCTCTCTCTCAATTACCTGCATACTGCAGAGAAACACGTACAGTTGGCAGATCAAAGCCTCGCGCATCGACTTGTACGGCGAATCTGCGAGTGCATTTCGGCGAGATCTCGATCATTCTGAGTGAATATTTTAGTCTGATCCGTTTCTCAATTGATCCGATTGAATATTTGGATAGATCCGATTTATGGCTCCGGTTTCGGCTCTTGCGAAGTACAAGCTAGTGTTCTTGGGGGATCAATCAGTAGGGAAGACAAGCATCATCACTCGATTCATGTACGATAAATTCGATAACACATACCAGGTAATCACTAAACAAATCACCAGATTTTTACTGTTATATGTTTACTTGTTCTCTATGAATGGTGGCTACATGTATCGATCTGATTAATTTGGCCTCTTTGGTTGCGTTTTTGCATAATCGTTACGTTTGAATATTCAATTATTGTGATGATTTTGTTTGCTTCGTTAGAACATTTGGTATTAATTTTTCTAAGTTTTCTTTTTTATTATGGGCTTTTCATACTGCAATTCTTATAATGAGATGATCTGGATGTTAAGAGAATTGTGTGCGTTTTGTTGATGAGGAAAAGCGAGAAAGAGAGGACAACGATTTCTTTCCATGTTGTTTGATGTTGTTGGAGTGGCTTCTTTTCACTTGATTTGTCAATGTCTTTTTTATCCCGTCTTTCTCTTCAAACTTACTTGAGGGTAAAAATAGCCTGATATCAGTGTGATGAATTTAAGTCAATTTGTACTGATAAATAAAAACAAGTCTAATTGCTTCACCTTTAAGTTGAAGAGGAGATTTAAGGGTCGTTTGTGCTTCACCTTTAAGTCGAAGAGGAGATTTTCACAGAACTCCTTAACACTACTTGACATGACTGAAAAAATGTTTGTAATCCTGGTATAAACATTTTCTATAAATTTATAAACACAGTGCTTCATTCCCTATTCGTGCAATATTCTCATGTGCCTGCATTGGACATTTGATTAGTTAATGGATTTTACTTGGGGTGTACTTCTACCTGTTTAAGTAGCCAATAAGAAAAGGTTTCATGTTATAAGCTGTGTAGTTGTGCATTTATTTTTCGCTATTTTTTCGTGAAAGAGATCAAGGCAGCATTTCTTATTGACTACAATGAGCTTTAAATACAGAATGTTACTTTAAATGACTTGGTTTTTCCCTTTTCAAATGATTGGAACTGACGTTTATTCTGTGAGACTATCAGTTCTGTTACGAAATAACAATTTGATTACGGTTATTCTTTATGGTAAAAGTGAGAAAAAATGAGGAAAGAGTTTTTTTGCCCTTCCCTTCCACCCGCAAAGTAGAATCTATGTGACATCTCGATACTTAACCTAAATTAACGATTTCATTCTATGTCTTTTCCCCTTCATACATAATTTTCTCTATCTTATGTGCATCTTAAATTTCAGGCTACAATTGGAATTGATTTTCTGTCAAAGACAATGTACCTTGAAGATCGAACTGTGCGTTTGCAGCTCTGGTAAGGTGTGGTTTTGTATAAAAAAATTGACACTTAAATGCATGGATGCGTTCAAAAACTTTGCACTTCTGTTAGTTCAATCCTGCATAGGTGTCCTAAGAATTGATCATAGATTTAGATTTGCCTATGCCCAGTTGAGGTGCAATTCAGAACAGATTGGCCCAGTGGTTATAAATTTTTTCCACATTTTGAATTCTGCAATGTATCAGACACAGTGCTGTTCAAATAAACTACTCCATGAATTCAAATGTGCTTTACAGTAGCATCTCATTTTTGGCCATTTTCATGGTTCATTTTTTTTTACCTGTGTTCTTGTTGTTTTGTCATCATTACCCTGACTAGTGTTTCCTAAATTTATGCTCTGTTTGATGGAAGAAAGAGGGGGAGAAATAAAGGAAAGGAAATGCACATCCTTTGTTTGGGAGTTTTCAAAAGGAAAGAAGAGAAAAGCAGTGTAGGGATTTGATGGTCCTTTGGCTGGCCACTTGGCCCCCTCCCCACCCCCACACCTCCAATCCAAAGATTCGAGGGGAAAAGAAAGTGAGTTAATGATTAGTAGTTTTGTCTTCTGGTTTCTATTAGAAATTATTGCATGATTTTCCTACTAACAAGGTAAGACATCCTATTTTTTCTCCTCTTTCCTTGTGAAGTTCTGAAGAAGGGGAGGGGTTATCACCTTTCTTTCTTTTCTATCATAAAACTTCCAATGAAGTGGAGGCTCATCTCTTCTTTTCTTGTCTCTTCTCAGAAACTTCTCTCTTTTCCTTTCTTTCCAGAACTCCTACATATAGCAGTAGACTTTGTTCTTGGCTGTTCTAATACCCCCAAAAAATTTCCTCCATCTGTCAGTTTCGTCATTAGTTCACTTACTAATGTATTATACGTCTAGGTCCTTACTCGTTATGTATTCGCAAATCTGATTCTAGTGAGATTGTGTTGATTCAGTGATAGACTGGTAGCGCAAAACCTTTTATGGACATACACATCATTGCATTTAATTTTGTTTGGTTATACTTTTTCTTTCTGGTCTGTTAGAAAGCTTCCTGGTTTAAATAGTGGAATTTTTTTTCCCTGCTGCTTCTATCAATCATCATGCAAACAAAAATATGGTTTTCCAAGGGCTTTTTTTGACATAAGCCTAATAACGGCTTTTTTTTTGACACCATTAAAATCTGGTTATTCCTTGGACACCGTTTTTCCTTTAGGGGGGCCTGAGGCAATTGACAATCTAGTTGTATTTATTGCCGGATATATTTTTATGTGTGGGTTTGTTTTGTACTTGATATCATCTAGCACTGGAAGTTTTCATTCTTGAAAAGCATGATACCCTGTTCCAATTTTGTTTGTTTATATCTACTTGGACTACGTCAATTCTCCAATTTTATGTGTCACTTCACGTTCTGGTTATATTTCATTTTGTACTTGCTTTAATCCCACTGTGTTTGGTGTATTCAGGGATACTGCTGGACAAGAAAGGTTCAGGAGTCTCATCCCCAGCTATATCAGGGATTCCTCTGTTGCAGTCATTGTGTACGATGTTGCAAGTATGTATATTTTCCTTTTCTTTGTTCAGTTTGATTTGTTGACTAATCAAATCAAACCCATTTAGTTTCATGTAGAGCCAAAGAAAGGGTGTTGAGGATTTCATATAGTCACATGTGAATAAATGGGCCTAGTAATATGCTATGGTTTATTGCCAGCTTCATAATTTTGGATTTTCTTTCTTTGATATGCCAAGTTAGAATTTATTTGTCAAGGATCTTGCTTGCTCTTTGATCTTTCTAGATATATCATCATATATGTGGTTTTCAAGATAATTTTACTAACTTACGACGCCTTTTTGGAGTTTAGGCAGGCAATCGTTCCTGAACACTTCCAAGTGGATTGAGGAGGTTCGCACTGAGCGAGGCAGTGATGTTATCATTGTCCTTGTTGGGAATAAAACTGATCTTGTGGACAAGAGGTAATGATTTTGGCCTTTTTTCGTCAAATATCTATCTATCTATCTACCTTGATGGCAGATAATAGTTGTCTCAAAATGCAGTTATTTTCGTCATATTTTTTGTTTCTTTTTTAGGTTGGATGAATGTAGAATGCGAGAATGATGGAAAGTCTTGATCTTAGTTTGTCCTAAATAAAGTTGTTTGAAGAAGATTTGAAAGGGCAATTGTTTTTTATTGAATGACTAGTCATAACCCGTGCCTGAACGCACAATAAAATATAAAATTCGAGCGTTTAAAAATTCGATCTCACTGTATTAAATTTTTTAAAAATATATTAACTACAAATTAATCAAATATTAAAGGATTAAATAAATTATAGAAATGAGTGATGCGATATTTTTAGGGATAAAATATATAAATGATTAATAAGTGATAAAAATGAGTGATGTGATTTGACTTTTGAGTTTGACAAAAGAGATGATGGGTGAGGTAAGTGATTGATGATGGTTTTGACTGGAAAAATATGTCTGGGATAAAATTCAAACACACTCCTGTTTTATTATATAGATAAGAGATCCTTTAAATTTCCACATTACCAGGGTGGGCCAAGGCAATGCAGGGCTACTTAGCTCATGCGTGCTGCAGCTTTTTGAAAGCTTAAAGCAGCTTCCTAAAAGCAGTTTGTCTGCAAAGCATTGCCCAACCATCCTTCCAAAAGCATTGTTTTATGGCTTATCTAAGCTATTTTCAGCTCAAGTGAAGTGAAATAAGCTGTAACAAACATGTCAACACATCTTCTTTAAAGATAGAAACCATATTTTTGGCAAACCTGTACTGATCCTCATGCCGCCTCCTATCAAGTTGCATGTTTCTCAACTGGAGCTCATGTTGCCCCTTCTCAATTGTGGTTGCCACAATCCCTCGAAACAGTGCAGCAGTGGAGGCATTCCTAATTTTCCTTCTGATTAGCACAAGTGTACTAATATAGATTTTGAAGCTTAACCAATTAATGAGTTAACTGACTTGAGACAGGAATATGGTATATGGGTTAATCATAGCCACATAAGAAATGTATAATTCACAAACTAATCGGGCTAGCCTGAATACTTGATCAAATAATGTACAGATGATAAAGTAACTAGAGGAATTTAGAAAATAGCATGAAAGGAGGGAGGATGCTATGCTCCCTTTATTTTGTGGTTAGATTTTATGGGATCTCATTAGGACGGCAAGATTGGGTTATTCTTTTCATTCGTGAGCAAGAGTGTGAGGTTTATGTAGCAAATTGTGATTTTGATTCCCATGGTGATCTTGCTGGATAAGGAATGCACAAATTGGAACTTATTTTGTTTTCTGCAGAAGACCACCCACCTGTGTAGAAGGTTAATTACTAATCACCATGCATTCAAGGTGCAAAGAAATTATATGTTATTGGACGAAACATTGTTGGTTATCTATTCTTAGATTCTTTCATAATACACGCAATCAATATCAGAACATGGCTTGAAATGTTCATGTTGCTTCTACATGGGATAAGCCTCGTTGTATTTAATTTTTGTCATTTTGTAGGCAAGTTTCGATAGAGGAAGGAGAAGCCAAAGCTCATGACTTAAATGTTATGTTCATTGAAACTAGTGCCAAGGCCGGCTTCAATATAAAGGTAAGCTATAATGTTCTTTTGTGAGTTCCTCATTTCTGAGATGTAGTTTTGGCTTGATAATGGAACAACAATGTAAGGGAGTGTGGTGGGGCTCAATCAATCAATCAATCAATCTCTCTCTCTCTCTCTAGGGTGTTGGTGGGTTCGGCTTAGGTGAGAGATGACGGACGGGTCTGTTGAATAATATTTACCATGTGATCCATGTCACAATTATGCATCATTGTCTATTTAGTGGTAACACCCATGAATTTGACAACGGCATAGTGGGTTTGATACAATAACAGTCACTTTGTGCATATAATGCCAAACATGAGGTCTTTATTCTGATATCTCACACTCCAGACTCATGTGGTTTGGTTCAAGTCTGAATTGCTCCCTGTACTTTCTACTGCAGCAAATTTTCTTATGAACTTTAAACATTGCTCAGATTTCTCCTTCTACTGCAGCAAATTTTCTTACCCTCAAAATTAACGGAAATTGACAATGCTATTGCTTGATGAGTGAAAAATAAAATGAATGTCAATTTACCCTTAGACAACCCACCACCACCTCCTTATCCTCCTCCACTCGCCCACCGCATAGTTGCTACAACCTCTAATTTGGCCATACATACTTTACGCACATATTCTCTCTATATGCACATACATATAGAGAGACATACAGAGTGAGATCTTTAACAATCATGTTCCATGACAGCAGCACCACCAACCCGATCTAAAGTTACAAACATTACACCCTTGTGTGCCACGTTAAGTTGTTGGGAAACAAGGCCTCTCCTAAGTTTCTAACATTTGTTTCTGGTCTGTTGATTTTCATGAAATTCTGAACATATTTGGCTTATTCCCTTTAGTATACAGAACTATATGTTCTTCTTGTCTAAATTGGCTCTCCTTATTCGAAATTTGTACCCTGCTGCTTATCACTGGCCATTGTAAGATCAGTGATTGTATTTGTTATTCACTATTCCTGTATAGTCAGATATTTTCATTATCAATTACATTGTACTACTGTCCTGAATTACATAACAAATAATCTCTGTAGGCATTATTCCGGAAGATTGCTGCAGCCTTGCCAGGAATGGAAACACTATCTTCGGCTAAGCAAGAAGACATGGTTGACGTCAATCTTAAGTCTAGCAATCTTAGTGGATCCTCCCAGCCAGCCTCGGGAGGATGTGCCTGTTAAATGGCCTTCATCGAGAACCTTTTTGCCTGCTTCGTTTTCTATCGTTCTGTGATCCTAAAATGTCTGTAAAGTTCTTCCTCCTCCTTCATAGCCTTAAATTTTTCAGTGTGCTGGTTATAGAAGTTAAACTGAGTTATAAGAGTAAGACCATCATTATAGTCGGTACATTCCCTTTCCAGGTTATGTGAGATCTTAAAACAAACAGTTTCCATTTCGCAGGTTTACTTGATATATGCTGTGGTCTGAGATAACATTGCAAGAACTGAGGAAACCCTAGTAGTGAGTAGTGATCAATGGATGGTATGATGTGTTTAATTGCCTCCTTTTTTCAATTTTGTAAGATGCATGTTGTAAAAAGTATTACTCATAACAGAGTTGATGATAGATAATTTTGTGTTCATTTGGGGAGATTAAACGTCAACTATATTTTGGACCCAAAAAAAATGGATGTCTTGGAAATTTTGGGACAATACCAACTAATCAAACCAAGTCTTATGTTCCATTCATTTAAGGTCGGCTGTATGATTTTGTCTTCGCCCACTTAAATTTTGGAACAATGTGAATTAAAATAATTTGGCTTGATGGATAAAGTATCGCCCACTACCACCATAACCACGAGAAAATATTCAATGTAGCGGCAATAGTATGCTAGCATTGATGACATGGTATCATCAACTAATAATAAAATTTTAAAATGAATAAAGTGAATTTCATTTGAGTAGTTATTGACTTATATGGAATAAGGATGAATAGTTATTGACTTATATGAACGTGTATTTATTAACTTGTATAGAGTTTGTTTACTTATTTATTATTGATCGATGATATTACATAAAAATGTCGACGTGATATCAATGATTATTTTTTTCACAGCCACAATACCAAAACACTCAAAACGAGGAGCAGTGTTATATATATTCTAAATTTGTATCTTAAATGTACATCTCAAATCAATAAGGATGGTTAGATTAGTGGGTTTCAATTAAAAAAATTAATGAAACTTATTAATTCAATGGTTCCCATTCATTTTAGAATTCATATTTGAGATAAGATATAAAATATTGTTTCAAAACCAACAATATTTTTAAATTGACAATGCAGAAGATGAGGGTCATTATTTTTATGTTGGATTCTCTCTCTCTCTACACAAACAAAACCCAATTCATCTCTTGAATTTGTTGTCATTTAAGCACAAAACAACAACTAAAGTATTCATTCTAGGAAAAATCTCATTTTGCCCAATGAACGATATAAAAATTTTCAATTTATTCTTTGAATAATTATTTTTTTTCATATTTTTTTCATTAAAAAAATAAAAACGTTATAATGTGGTTCATTATCTTATTTTTGTTTGGTCATCCATCTGTTTTGTGTCAAATCAACCAATCAAGATTCACAAAACAAATAGACAATCAAACAAAAATAAAACGATTGACCACATTGCAACGTTTTTATTTCTTTGAGAAACAATGTGAGAAAATTAATTATTCGGGGGATAAACTTAGAATTTTTGTATATTTCAGGGGCAAAATAAAATTCACCCTTTCTAATAAAGAAACCAGCATAAAAATAATTTAATCTCAATTTTTTTTTGATAAAGTTGTTACTCATACGTAACGAATAAAATATAACAAAAAATTATGTAAATGAACAAAAACAAATCATAAAAATAGTTGTGTAACACTACAATTTCGATGAAGAACATATAAAACAAACAAATGGGAAGTACATACAAATATTAATGAAAAAATGGATTATAATCCTATCAAAATATTTTATGATTAGTAATCATACTATCAATAAAAAATATGTTAGCATAATTTCGATAAAAATTTAATTAGTAATTTTGAATCTCAAAAAATAAAAATAATAAACTTGAAATTTAAAAAAATTTAAAAATTATTAAAAAATAAAAATCTCATTGACAAGTCATATATCTACTTGAGTTGCCCCTGGTAGTTATTAATTGTAAAAATAATAAAATTAATTAATAAAATAAAAAAAATTACGCATTTCTCATTTTAATTGGGCATAAGCAAAAGTATATTATTGAAAAAATATTCAATACTATAATTGGACCCATCATAAAAAAATAAGGCTATTGTGCTAAAAAAATTTGGTATCGTATCAAAATTCACTAACGTTAAGAGTCAAATGAAAAAATTATAACTAATTAAAATAATTCAAGATTGATCATTAAATATTATAATTGATCATGAATTACCTCAATTAATTAAAATTTTTTATTTACGACCTTTAACAATAATAACTTGATTTTTTAAAAAAATTATATATTTTATGATCAATCATCACATTATTTTAAATATATATATATATATATATATTGG
>CM042191.1:4100484-4116751 GCA_023539305.1 Ilex asprella
AATTCAACGTAGATGTGTCTAAAATTAAATATATATATATATATATATATATATATATACATATAAAGCATTAACATTTTTTTTCATTTTTATTCCATCATCTTCTGTGTCTTGTTGCTTGTTACTCTGTTTTGCATGATTAGTAGTGATATTTGATGAGCACATAATATTGCACATTTCATGGCCTCATTACATTCATTATAACTCAACTTTTGCATTTAATTACTTAGTGTTAGCCTATTTTATGAATAATGTTGAATTCTCGATGTCGCATGTTTTGATAGCTTAAATGTTGTATTTTAGGACCTTGAAACTATGTTGGATGTGTGGTAATGGTATGAACACAATACATGAAGAATTGGAGGCTTAAAAGTGAAGGAATCAAGGAGGTATAGGTGTTTTGAAACAAAGGCACCAGCTGCCACATTACTGGAAAGTACTGCTTCGGTTGTTCTCCATTTTGACCATGATATTCTTAGAATCTGAAAAAGTTCAAAACATGAAAGTTGTATATCTGGATGTCTTCTGTATCATGTCAAAATTTCAGCTCAATCCAACAGTTAGATCAAGAGTTATGTCATTTATACCGAAGGTGGTCCAATGCAAAAAAACAGTACCGGTACTTGGTACCGGTACCACGAACCTTCTGGCCGAAAGAAAACAGCCTGTAACTCAACTTTGAGGCTTGGGAGTCCCACCTACACTTCTCCCACTTGCTCCCCAACATTTCCTTACCCATTCCCATGCCTCTCTTACACATTTTGAAGACTTTGAAAGCTTGACATTGATGGAGGATGGGAGAGATATGGGCTGCAATGTGGGGGTTGGCTCCTAGCATGTCAAGACCCATCCTTTCAACCTCCCATTGATGGGAGACCTGCACACACATGCTAGGGACCATCATGCACGAAAATGATGACACACATTTCATATATACAATATTATTCAGCTTTTTGAGGAGTGTGGCTACCTAAGCTTAGGAGTAGTTCAAGGATGAAGATGAATAGTGCTAGAAGTTTATATTTTTGCATTTTTCTTCATTCCAATGCCTTGTAATCTCTTTTAAGGATCTTCTAAACTTTTTTTAAAGTCTTTAATGTTATTTATTGCAAGTTCATTTCTAGTTTAATCCTTTACTCTAGCTTTCACCATTGTTGTTTGAAGCTTTCTTCATTTCTAGCTTAAAATGGGTATTGAATATTTTTCTTCTTAGTTTATGTTTTCTTGCATTTAGTTAAGTTTCATGCTTCATTTCTTCATTATGTCCATTTACATTATGCTTGTCTTTCATTTTATCATGATTAGCTAGATTTTAAGTTGGATAATCCAAGAGAGACCTCCCTTTGAGGATTCCATTTTAACTCTTTTTCTTTCCTCTCTCGGTGTACGGTGGTTCGGTTTGACTGGGTTGAGAGTGGATGTGGTAGTGAGTCTTTGATATTCCGTAGGCCTAGTCACGGTTTATGCTTGGATCCTCACCATTTCATCCCTAGCTTCTCACGAATCAATCATTCATCTATAAACCCTCGGAGGAAGGTTTCGAGTTGATTGAGCATTCTCATTGGAGTGACCTCTTGGATTAGCCAACACTTGTTTTCTTGCATTTTCATTAAGCACAAAACTCATCAAAACCAACTACAAGATTTTACATTTTCTCTTTTGTTCACCAAATCACCCTCACACACTTGAACTTTCCTTCCCTGAGGAGACGACCTTGGAATACTTTCCAAGTAAAACACCGACATTCAAAAGACTCCTTGCGATTGGGGAGCACTTTTGTGCACACACACATTTCATTCATCCCATTCTATTTTCTCCTTGCCCTTTCTTTTGACATCTTCTTAAGGGAGAGTAACACTCCCCCTCACCCATACATCATACATACATCAAGGGAGATGTTAGTAAGTTAGGAACTGTAGGGAAAATACTCAATCAATATTGTGATGTTTTAAGCTTAATGTTTTTATAGGTCTAATTTCTATGTTTTTTGAGATTGTGCTTTGAGATCACTAGCTTTTTGGTGTAAAAACAAATGATCAATAATTGTGCACTGTTATGAATGAAATATATGGATTACTTTATGAATTTGTAATTATTCCCCCTCTCTCTGTCTCTCTTGCAGTGAACCTGAATTTAATTCAAGCCCGCTCGAATTAATCCCGGGCAATGCTCGGGTTGAGTTTCTCAACCCGAGTTAGGGTTAGAGTTGAAAATTATATACCTAGAGATAGACTAGGGTTGACTGTCTAACCCGTCCAACCCGCCCGAATTGCCCCCCAATGGATGGATATGCACTATTCCTTTGGTTGTTGAGATAATGAAAGAGAGAATCATTGGTATAAGGACATGCACAAACTTCTTTAATATTTTTTTACTTGTTAAGTAAAAACGAGAATGACTTTGGTTTTAATCTGTACGAGGTTAGAAGTGAACTATATTTTGAAATAAAATACTTTAACAAAGGGTGTCTTTTTCGAGAGCAGGAGGTAATGAGTTCGACCGTTTCTTGTTTTATATCTTTCTAGCTTGATAACCTATAATATTCTTATTTTCATAAAATGTTTTTTGTTCTTAGTTTTTGTTTTTTGGGTTGGGGATAAAGGACACGATCGATTGATTGACAGTCTTGATCTTGGTTTATCCTAAATAAAGTTGTTAGAAGAAGGTGGCAAGAGAGAGATTAGGATGTGTAAATATGTTGAGGAAACCTTATGTACTCACACAGAAAGGATAATTGAGGACAAGAAATTAGAGCTATCAACAGGACGGGACGGGATGGGACGGGCCTTATTTTTAATTGTATTTTGTCAAAACTTGTTCAACTCATGCTCGATCCTTTTGTGATTGTGTATGACTGGGTTGGTGTCACAGTTGTGTCATTTATAAGTTTGTGGTTTATCGGGTTTATATATTGTTTAATTATTTTTAATCATGTTCGTATCCCGACTTAACTGTTATGTCTATTTGAAGTAGTAGTAGTACCAAGGCCAACTTCAATATAAAGCTAAACCATTTTTATAACTTGTGTTATTGTTCATGTTCTTTTTAGCTCATGGGTAAAGATTTTTCACATACCAAAGGAATTACTCTTAAAATTTCTGGAAATGAAATGGTCCATTGCATGTCATGATGTGTTAGAAAACTCAAGTTATCTGTGCAGAACTACAAATGTTAACGAAAATTGCTGAATTGGTTGATCGTTTATTATCTTAGACTTTAGTATCAAATCATAAAATTAACCACTTTTTTTTTTTGAGGTATTCTAGCTATGGCTGGTGGAGGTGTTGCTCTTCTTTTTGATGCGGTAACCACTTTTCGACTCTAGTGGTGCTATTCATCTATATATGGATGACTCCGGCTTTCTTCCCAATAGAATGATCTGGACCCTTGCGAAAGAATGGATCTCTAAATTCGACGACCTTGAGCATGCCTCGGAAGTGGCTTTTTTCTTTCGAGAGTTGGCTTTGAATGTATTTTGGCATTTGCTCAATTTCCAAGTGCAGATAATGAAGAAGCAATGTCTGTATTGGAAAGAACTTCAACATATCAGTCACAAATATTGGTAAAAGATGGTGTTGGATCAAAGAGATAAAATGATTAAGAGAAAGTATGTTCTTGATTGTATACTCTCTTATAAATAACTAAAATGGTGATAAAAACTTACAAAATGACTCAAACACTTGTGTAATTTATAGGACTATCCTACCATGTATCTAGACAAGTACACAAACCTGGACAATAAATAAGTTCATGAACAACTCTTAGACTTCATGAATAACTCTTGGGTGATATTCATGTACAACTTACATATATGAACCTTGTGTGAAACCCTTCAAAACCAATAGACAGGTACGTTGTATTGCTTTGAATTCCAACAGCCCCCCTTAAGCTAGACAACTACCATGTCAAGCTTCTCTTTCAATTTGCTGAAAGTATCAGTCTTCAAAGCCTTCGTAAAGATATCTGCAAGTTGATCTTAAGTCTTGCAGAACTTGACAATAATCTCTCCATCTTTAACCAAGTCACGGATGAAATGAAATTTGATCCTTATGTGCTTGCTTTTGCAATGAAAAACTGGGTTCTTTGTGAGTGAAATAGCTGAACTATTGTCACAAAATAGTGTTGTCTCTTTCTCTTGTTGATGCTTGAGTTCTTCTAAGATATATCTTAACCAAAGAGCTTGACAAGATGCCAAGGCAAGTGAAATATAATCAGATAATGCTGTAAAAAGAGCCACAATTGATTGCTTCTTTGATGCCCAAGAAACAACACTTAAGTCAATGCTAAAAACATAACCAGAAGTGTTTTTGCGGTCATCAACACTTCCACCCCAGTCATTATCACAATAATCAACTAAATTCGAATCTTCAACCCTTCTATAAAGTATCCCTTGATTAACAGTACCCCATAAATATTGCAAAACTCTCTTTCCGACATCCCAATGACTTCTTTTTGTTGATTCCATGTATCTACTGAGCATGCATACCAAGAAAGTAAGATCTGGTCTAGTTGCAGTCAAATACATGAGACTACCAACAACACTTCGATAAAGAGTACCATCAACGTTATCTTCTTTATCAAATTTGCTCAACTTCAAACCAACTTCCATTGGAGTGTTTGTTGGTTTAGCACCCTCCATCCGAAATTTCTTCAACACGTCTTTTGCATATTTCTTTTGACAAATAAAATTTTTATCTTTTTGTTGTTTAACCTCAATAACAAGAAAAAAAATGGAGAAGCCCCATGTCGGTCATTTCAAATTCTTGCATCATAGCTCTCTTGAATTCTCCACACATACTTGAACTAGTTTCCATAAAATCAAATCATCAACATACAAGCAAACGACCAAATATTCACCATGCGTACCTTCTTTGATGTAGAGAGTATGTTCAAATGGACACCTTTTGAAATTGTTCTACATAAAATAGCCATCAATACGACTATACCATGTTTTTGGTGCTTGCTTGAAACCATAAAGTGCCTTTTTCAAACGACAAACCTTCTTTTCTTCACCAACCTTTACATAACCTTATGGTTGATTGATAAACACCTCCTCTTCAAGAAAATCATTTAAGAAGGATAATTTGACATCCATTTGATAAACTTTCCAACTATTTTGAGCTGCCAAGGCTAGCACCGTTCGAATTGCCTCAAGACGAGCACCCGGAGCAAACACTTCTCGAAAATCAACTCCATATTTTTGTTCGTAACCTTTCACAACAAGACGAGTTTTGAACTTATAAATCTTTTCATTTTCATTCAATTTTGTCTTGTACACCCACTTCACATCAATTGTCTTCTTCTCATTTGGAATATCCACAAGATCCCAAGTGTGATTTTTATGCATTGAATCAATTTCTTGATCCATGGCTAGCCTCCACTTCTCTTCTTTAGAAGCATCCTCAAAACTGATTGGGTCGGCATCGACAAACAGATCAAAATTAGTCAAGTCGTCTTCTAACATTTTGCTGGTACATTCAGAGAGTTCTCCTATGCTTCTTATCTTTACGGGGGCAACACTTGTACTTGAACTTGAAGATGATGATGACGGAGAAGAATGCAGCTAAGTAGGAAGAGGAGAAGTTGGAGGAGTACAAACTTCATGATTCCCTTCAACCTCAACATTTTGGTCATTGGATTCTTCTTCCAATTCAACACAAATTGAATTTCCAGACTCATCATTTTCATTCCAATTCCAAGATTCAAGGTTTACTTCTAGCATTGACTGAGAGAGTACCTGCATCTGAGCATAGGCATTGTGCTAGGCACATGTTAAACAATTTCATTAGACACTTTAAGGGATTGAGTATCGGGAAGAAATTCTGGAAATGTGCTAGGGCAACACATATTTCAGAATTTAACTATGAGATGCAAATGGTGAAAGAAGAAGATGAGAAGGCATTTGATCGGTTGACCAATGAGCCACCAAGGTATTGGAGTAGGTCACACTTCAAAGAAGAAACTAAGTGTGATATTTTGCTAAACAATCTATGTGAGAGCTTTAATGTGGAAATTATAGAGGCAAGGGATAAACCCATCTTAGAAATGTTAAAATGGATTAGATGCTACTTAACTCAAAAAATGTTGAAGAGGAGAGGATGGTTTAGGAATTATAATGGTGATATATGCCCTAAGATTCAAAAGAGATTAGAGAAATGTAAAGGTGGTAGCTTTGATTGTATTGCTGAGTGGCATTGTGAGTTGAAGTTTGAGGTAAGGTGTATGAATGAAGACCAATACATAGTTGATTTGAAGGAATAGTCTTACTCATGTAGGAAATGGGACTTGACAGGGATCCCATGCCTACATGCCCACATGTCATTGCTTGCATTCAAAATAGGGGACAACAACCAGAAGTTTATGTTCTTGGGCAGTACAAAAAAGGGGCATTCATGCAGGCTTATGAACCAATCATAAACCCCATTAATGGGCATAAGATGTGGCCTAAAAGTGGATTGACCCCAGTATTGCCTCCATTGATCAGGAGACAACCTGGTAGACCAAAAAAATTACGGAGGAAAGAACCAGATGAGGTGATTAATAAAAAACAACCACCTAAGTTGAGGAAATGTGGAAATGTGGTAAAAATGGGCATAACAGGAGGACTTGTACTGTTACACTACCAGAAGGAAACCAAGATGAAGGGGGCCAAGCTGAGAGAAGCCAAGCTGCTGTGAGCCAAGCTGGATGGAGTCAAGTTATTGTGAGCCAAACTGGAGGGAGTCAAGCTATTGTGAGCCAAGTTGGAAGGAGCCAAGCTACTGTTATCCAATGTGAAGGGAACCAAGCTGCTGTGAGCCAAGGTTACCCATTTCGTTGCTCTGTACAATTGATTCCTTGATACATCAACATGAAAATATCTCCTAACCCTCTTTTTAAAAGCCTTTATAGGCCAACAAGAATTGGCCCTTAGTTCATTCATCCATATACTTCAATTCTATCATCTTTGAGTTGACATTTCTTTTATTATAAGTTTTCCCACATGCATGCTTACCAATGTATGTCTTTATTTGGTATGTTTTCTCACCATGCACTCTACAAGCATAAACCAGCCAACTGCAGCCAACTGCGGCCCCCTTCACATTGTACCTTCACCCTCCTCTTATCATTTTTTACTAATTTTACATTTCTCTGATGTTTGATAGCATGTTGTCTAATGACATCCTTGATCTCCTCAGATGTACTAAATAACATACCCAGTTTAAAATGTGAGTGTTCCTCATCTTTTTCTACCCTAAATACTTCAAATTTTTTATGTTTTCTGGAATGATTCTCTCCATCAGATGAACTGGAGCAGCTAAAAATCTCCTTAGAATCACCATTTGTATCACTGAGTTCTAATTGCTACCTTTTGTCTGTTGATGTTTCTTTCTGCCTATTACTCTACAAACCAGTCCATTGGGCTTCATTATCAACATAACTATCATACAACATGTCATCATACTCACTTTCATAATCACTGTCAACCAATATATCATACTCATTAGATTCATAGTCAGGTTGGTATTCACTATCTAATTCATCACACTCTAATGCTACCCTTTCCCTTTATCAACTAAGACATCACCGTCAACTTGATGATTCTCCATTGTGAAAAGTGAAGAACCACGTCCTGTTCAAGGACCACATCAACTATAAAATATTGCAACTAACACAAACTATTAACAAAGAGTTTCCAATGCATAAACAAATGGTTCCGAACAAGCACATACACTATTTTGTCTGTTGCAGAACAAGTGAAGACATTGAAGAGTCTCTTGATCAGTTTTCCTCAAGAAATGGGAGAAGGGTTAAATGTCATATAAGCTCCTTACCTGTGGTCATGCGGATGGCACATGACTATGAACCATCAGAATTGTGGACGGCATCAATGACGGGAACTAAGTAAGTGCATATATAATACATGAGGGACCAACTTGATGCAATTAGAAGGTTGAGGACCAAAATGAGACAAAATAAATATTTTGTGGATCACAGCCGTAATTAACCCTAAAAACATATCTCAAAACATAAGCTGTCAAATCGGATCCACATCCTAATCATCCTCCACATCCCATTTTACTTGCTCACCTAATACGAGACCCTCCTCAACACCGATCTGAAGAAAAAAAATATATTTATATCATAGGATGAGCAAACAACCCGAAAGAGAACATTTTCAACCCTAAACAAGGTTTAGAAATCATGAAAACAAATAAGTCATACTTTGTAAAATAACATATATAATTTTGAATTAAAACAGAATCAAGTAACAATCTCAAGTTTATGTGATAAGAACATTAAAATTTGGATCAACATTGAATTATTCATAAAATCATATTTTTAACACAAATATCTCATGTACACATGCTAAATAAACAAGAATCCACATAATAAATATATTTGGTCCACAAAACTCCATCTTCTGAAAAATAACATCTCATAGGGTAACAAACTTTAAGAATGACGTATACTAATGTATCAACACCAATAACAAATTAGAGTAATACAATAGAAATGAAGTAAAACGAGTAATTCAATGTTAGTGGGATCTAATTTATTACGATTATTGGATTGACTGTGGGTCCAATTAAATATTCAAATTTAGTGTTAATTTAATAGTTATAATAACAACATCATTAAGTTAATAAATAAGTCAAATTTTTAGTTTTAAGTAGTATTGCTCGCGGTGCAAAATAACCAAAACGGGGACGTTTTTGGCTAACAGCACCATGTGCCCGTTCCTTACTAAAAGCAGAGGAGCCGCTCCCCCCACGTTCACAAAACAACTCTTTGACATTTGACATTAACGCTGCTCTTTAAATGTCAACTAGCAATCGCCCCTTTTTTTTCAGGTTTTCTTGTTTGACGCCAAAATGCCAGGTCTCTCTTTCTCTCTCTCTCACACACACACACAGAGTCACAGACACAATCACACATTTTTTTTCCAGAATAAACACATGTATTGGGCTTTCATATTTTCATATCAAAACGTTATTGATTGTAATAGCTGAATGAAGGGATTAGAGATTTTTTGTGGTCCATTGCCAGATCATTAAGACATGGGTTTTAGGATTTCTTGACCTTAGCCTAATGGTTTCTTGGAAAATTTTCAAGTACAGTCCAGTATAGGAGTATTTTACAACTGGGTTTTGTTCAATCTTCGTATATATATGTGAAAGACTACATGCATGAATGACTTGGAAGTTTCTGTTATTCTTTAAAGTTTCTAAATTTTCACTTTTATTTGAATTCTGAACAAGAATATTTTGATATAGAATGAGTTGTTGTTGTTGTTGTCTATGGTTCTTAAGCAAATGGATGAGAATAAGATTAATTTTTTGGACCTTTGCATACTATGATAATTCTGGACAAATATATTTTCTTATAAGATCAACTGTTAATTCAAGGGGTTATGTGGTGAGGAGTGGCCCAAGGGCTCACTTCGACGTAGGTGATTGCGGGTTCTAACCTCATCTCTCTCCCAAAAAAAAAAAGGAAAAAATTCAGACTTTTACTCCCACATCATGGCTCCAGAACAGTGTTTCTGTGTTCTATCTTGGTTAGTTGGGCATGTTTTTTAGGACTTAGCAATTACAATTAAAATTGATGGAAAATTAATCTGTATAGAAATGATAGATGTTACAATCAATGTTGAATTGGTTGATTGTTTCCTATTTCTCAGAGGAATATTAAAGTTGCTTTTGCATATTCTCTATTTGTCCACTTGCAGATAATGAAGAAGAGATATTGTTAGACGATGGAACTTCATTTTATGAGCCACCAATGATCAAGCTTAAGCTCTGGCAATGGTGGTTTATGATGGCTCTTAACATATTTTTCCTTCTTGCTGGTCAAGCTTCTGCTGTTCTTCTAGGGAGATCTTTTTACGATCATGGTGGAAATTGTGTATGGATGGTTACGCTTGCTCAAACAGCTGCTTTCCCTATCCTTCTAATCCCATATTTTCTTGTCCCATCATCATCCCAAGAACCTTCATCTGCGTCTCACCCGCCTTCTATCACAACTGTTTCATTACTCTACTTATGTCTTGGTATTCTCTATGCCGGGGATAACATGTTGTATTCTGTTGGGCTACTGTACCTCCCTGCCTCTACTTACTCCCTCATCTGTGCTACACAATTAGCCTTTAATGCAGTTTTCTCTGTCATCATCAATCATGAGAAGTTCGATGCTTTACTTCTTAATTCTGTTGTTGTCCTTTCATTTTCTGCTTCTCTAATTGGTGTCGATGATTCTGATGGACCTTCGGGAGTGTCTAAGATAAATTATGTTCTTGGATTTCTATGTACCCTTGGGGCTTCCGCTCTTTACTCTCTTCTACTTTCCCTAATGCAGCTTTCATTTGAGAAAGTTCTGAAAAACGAAACATTTTCATTGGTTTTGGAAATGCTAATTTATACATCAGCTGTAGCTACTTGTGCATCCGTTGTGGGCCTTTTTGCAAGTGGCGAATGGAGAACTCTACAGGAAGATATGAATGGTTACGATACTGGCAAAGTTTCTTATGTGATGACTTTGGTGTGGACAGCTGTGGCTTGGCAGGTTGCGTCTGTTGGTGTAGTAGGCCTGGTTTTTGTTGTGTCTTCTCTATTCTCTAATGTTATCAATACTCTTTCCTTGACTCTTACTCCTATTGTAGCTGTCATAGTGTTTCATGACAAGATGAATGGGGTAAAGGTAATTGCTTTGCTAATGGCTCTTTGGGGTTTTGTGTCTTATATGTATCAGAACTAAATTGATGATGCTAAGGTAAAGAAAGAACAATCTGATGCTAATTGTGCTCACGATGGTTCTTCTTGATGATGATTGTTTGGGTGGCTGTCGAAAGATTGCTCATGAACTTGTCCTGTATTTCGTTATTGTTGGATTCATCTTGTTTCTTATTGAGCTTCGCAAGTATGGGAGTTCTGATTGTTTGAAAACCATGGAAGTTTAGACGATAATTGAAGCATATTTCTCCAGTAAACTTTTCTATACACGACAAGGTTGGAAAAAAACCTTTCACTGATTACGCTATAGGCAACAGAGTGAGACAAGTATTGCTTTGGCAAGGACTGCAAGTGGCCTTATATGTTGCTGGAAGCAGGAACATTGTGGGATATCTTAAAAAGTTGCAAGGAATAGGAACACGGTTGGATGCTTTATTTTTGTTGGAAAACTTAAAATTTGAATTAGCTTTGAGATTGGTTGGTGCAGAGGTTGATTTGGTTTCCATGCATATGGATTCTCTCAACTTGGTCATTATCAGAAAATACTACTAAATCCTTCTGAAGTGAGAAAGGCGCAGTACAATTAATAACATAACAGACGGCTAAAAAATGATAGCTAGCTAGGCTATGGCACAATAGGTTTATTTGATAGGGGCTCGCTTCTGATGGAGGTGTTGCTGCTTGATTAGTATGTCTATGTCACATTATCTCACTTAGAACTAGAGACCGGTATACCGAATACAACTTTAATCTAAAACAAATTAAACCAAGCAAACATTGCCAAAACCCATCAAGGGGTACATTCAATGATCAGCATCTGAGATGGCATTAATCAAGGACACAACAGAAGGAATTGTTCTATTTTCAAACTTAACCTTCAACAAGCATTTATTTATTTTCATTTTTTTTCTATCCCGATCCCGAATCATGTGTCTTTCTCTTTAAGACTGGGAGCAAATACAGGGTATTTTAGACACCCCACATTTTGTTTGGGGTAAATAAATGAATTTCATTTATGTTGAAATTGAGCTTTATAGGAAATACAATAAAAAGTATGATCCATGTATTTCCACCAGACAACAGTACAGAAGCTATTACAGGTTCAAGTTGTGACTTTGGTTTCCTCTGTTTTCCTCTCCAGCTCTTCCAAAGAAGTCCACAGTTTTAAGTCATCAAAATCCTTGATGACCAAAGTTGCCCCAGTTTCTGCCAGTAACACTTCAGGGTTCCTTAACGCTACACCTACAACCGGCATTCCGGCTGCCACCCCAGCTTTTATTCCAGAAACAGAATCCTGACCAGCACAAGGAAACACATATCTCAAAAATTCTATCAAACTCAAAATAAGACCTACAATACACGGGTTGGGGGTGTTAATCAAGTCGAACTTGACAAGTTTAAGTATGTTGAGATGAGATTCCGTTGTGGCTGGCCGAGCATGAGCTCAAGCCAAACTTGACCATCGAGTTTAGATTGTTGCTCAAACTTGGCTTGACAGGAATTTGCAAGCATTTAAGCTGAACTTAAGCTGATAACGAGCTCAATTTCAAAATAAAATTTTTCAAAAATCAAACCCTAAAGCCTAATGATGAATCTCTAAAGTCTGCATAATGAGCCACAGCACCTTAGGTTTGGGACAGTTAATCTCTGGGACATGATTCCTATCAAGCGGGCAGACTAGAGCCGAGCCACATGTCACTTCAAAACATTTTTTTATGAACTTAAAAATATGATAAATTTTGGTTTATTTTCCCATTCGAACAAGCCTAGACCAACCAAGCACGGCAACTCGAACCATTTAGCATGTGTTTTTCTACAATGCACGTAACAATGGGTAAGCCAAACCTCAAACACAAACGCGTGCTTAGGAGACACTTTGAGTGCATGTAGAGCCTTCAAGTAAGGGTCAGGGAAAGGTTTTGCCCGGTCACATTCACTCCCAATGACAAGCACTTCGAAGAAACTTGCAAGGCCTAGTATTGAGATCAGCAGCTCAGCATTTGGTCTTGGAGCATTGGTAACTGCAGCTCGTTTCAGGCCACAATCTTCTATCCATTTGCACAGCTTGTCAAGGCCATTTACAGGTTTTAACTTGGTAGAAGCCAACCTGTAAGATGATTAAATAGAAAATGCATGAGATGGCTCTCATAATTCAAACCATACATTGGATCTTAGATATTGGGTACTCTCAAAGTGGTACTTCCTACTTTGCAATGAAAAACAGCAAAAATCAACGCAGTTTATGCAAGACCCACACAAGAAAAATGTACTAGGGCTGCAACTTGGGCGGATGAGGCAGGTTTTGAGACCAATCCAAGCTCAACCCAAATTTTAAAACTCTCAACCGGATCCCAAAATTCAATCCAAATCTGGTTATTCACATATTACCCATGTTTAAAATTATGATTCGGTTAGAACTCGAGTTACACACCTTGAGTTGAAATTGGGTTAGGGTTTGACAACCTATAACATAACTTGAATTTAAATTCGGGTTAAAATCATGTTCAATCTCGGGCTTGAATTCAAATCGGCTTGGGTTCTTTTACCCAAGCCCAAAACAATCTTCGAAAATTGCCCAAGTACTGTATATTTCGAGTTGACCCGAGAATGGTGAGTACCTGTAACAAAGGCTACAAATCATCATAGAAGTTAGTCATGGGACTCAAACCTGTTCAGCCTACTGTTCAGGTCCAAAAGCTTTGGACCCTTACGGAGTATGGGGCAAAACACAGTTATTGGGAACAACATGCCCCATAACACACACTACATTACATATTCATCACCCTGCATGACTAATGAAACTTATCTGGTTTGTGTTTACCTGCGAAACATTTCTTCCTTATCATCCATAAATTTTAGGGCTCTTTGGAGATCCCAGTCTGGAAAGAGAACATTACAGAGTTCTTCATTATGCATACCACTAATATTCTCAATGAAGAATTCCTCACTTATTGGAACTCCTCCATTAAAACCTACCTGTGTGCACTTTCTATATTAGTTGGTCCCTTTTATGGAGTGTGCACAAAATATGAATAGCATGGAGTGCAAATATATACAAATTGGAAAGAAAAGAACCAACCTCTTGAAGCATTTCACGGAAGGCGTAATAATGAAGAGGATCTGAATCACACAGTGTTCCATCAATATCAAATAGTATTGCTTCCAAAGGAGCAATAAAAGAGAATGAACAATTGCTGCAGTGAGAAGATGAAAATCATGTTAGTGTAACAGCTTGTAACTGCCTGCAACGTATAGCTTCTCTGGAGCACAACTTTATGACATGGAATTTTCATGCATTTGTTGAGTTCTTTGTTATGATACTTACATTATGGTGACAGGCCACAATCAAATATGAGAAGCCATCCGGAACTGTTCACATCCGAGGGAGAGGATAGGTTTGACTACCCAATCTATACTATTAACTACCTAATCTCCCATGACTCTCTCTGGCTCTCTCATGTCTCTCTTTCATAACCGTCTCTCACACGTTTGCCTCACCTTTCTCTCTCTCACTCATGATCAACACTGCACCAAAAAAGTTTCCCATATACACTGCACACATTAAATTGCAGACACATCGCTTATGCCACAGAAACTAGTAGAAGATTAATGCAGTGGCACAATATGTCAAATGGAATATTACAAAGAATGACTAGTTTTGCTATGCATTGAAGCAGCTGCCAAGAGTACAATTAGGTCTTCAATTCTTCTTCCTCAGCCTTCCATTATTTCCAACCTATGAACCACGGATACTTTGTTAAGGTCAACATACTCGTATCGGATACGATACTCATCGAAAATACTTGAGGATATGACGCATCATACGTATCCGATAATTAATAAAATAAGTGAATACTTCGTGAATAATTCTAAACATGGAATAAGACGTACAATTTTTAATGGTAATATATATCCTCTCCTCTCAAGTTCACATACAATACAAAACATCAATTAAATTCCACTTATTTTAAAAACACGAATTCTTTTAAGTGTTATCTACTATTACATGTCAAAAGAGTATAAAAAAATTAGCTAGTTACACTATAATCTTAAAAACAAATGCTTGTAAACAAACCAACTAATTAAATGTAGTTCTAATTCTTTCACTTGGTCACATTCATTTTATAGATATATCATAATGAGACAATATTATATCATTTTTCAACGTAAAAATTCTTACTTTTGCTTACTCATGTTAAAAATTCTTAATTATTAAAAAATTTATTTTTAAGTCGTTAAATAACAGTAAAATATAAATATATTTTATTATAAACGTATCTTGGCCGTATCCATATTTTTTTAAAAAAAGAAATTGTCATATCCGTATCGTATTATATTCATATCACATATCCGTTTCCGTGTTTCTTAGTTTCTAACTTTGATTTGGTATCTCATTAAAACTAATCTCTGATTCAAAATCCTAAAAATATCAATAGAGTCGGTAATAACATCACACTACTTGGATTTCGCTTTTAATTATTGGAATTTAAGCATAAATTACGATGAACTTAAACTAACTGAACATTAACAAATCCTTACGTTTGTTAACTAAAATACAAAAAAAAAAAAGCACCAAAATGCACAAAAATACCAATCAACTTAACCATTTCCATGGTGGGTATGTGCAAGGACATCAATTATCTGGCTAATGATAATCCAAAGAAGAATGTCTATCAGTGAATCAAGATATTCCAAAAGAAAAAGAACTAAGAACACAGATTCAAAAAAAGAAAAAAGAAAGAGATTGAAATAAAGAATTACCTTTGAAGTGGATGAGAATTTGACGAAATGGACATCTGGGCAGGCACAGAAGCAAAGTTAGAGGATTTCTTTCTGCAAATTGGTGTTGTGTGGAGGCGGGTCTTGGTGACAAAGTCAGAGAATACACTAAGAGAAGCAAAAGCTGACATTTTCCCAAAGATGGTGACCCCTCCTAATGTCTTGGAGAATCGGAAAATTACGAGGGGGAGAATGTGAGTGAGTGTGTGTGTGTGTGTGTGGAATTTGAATGGTTCTCTTTGATTTGTTGTCGAGCAAAACCAATCACATACTTTGATTGGAATGGTTCTCTTTCATATTCATGGAAGAAAGGACAACCACGGGATTGATTAAAAGATCAAAAGAGAAGTGGAAAAAACAAAAGAGGAAAATTATGGGGTTGTTTGGTTATGTTTTGTAAAACTGTTTTTTTGTTCTCCAGTCTCTTAAAACAAGAAAATGCTGTTTGTTTAGCATTTTTGTTCTCAAAATTTTCGAAAAAAATGAGAATTGAGTTAAAGAAACAAAAAACAAAGGGGTGTTTGGTTATGTTTTGTAAAACTGTTTTTTTGTTCTCCAGTCTCTTAAAACAAGGAAATGCTGTTTGTTTAGCATTTTTGTTCTCAAAATTTTCGAAAAAAATGAGAATTGAGTCAAAGAAACAGAAAACAAGTTTAACTTGTTTTCAGAATTTTCTTTGAAAATTTTGAAAACAAGGAGAACAATTTTGGACTTTAATGAGGTCTATCCTTCGAAAATATATATAATAATATATATATATATATATATTATTATAT
>CM042191.1:4126751-4139063 GCA_023539305.1 Ilex asprella
AGAGAGAGAGAGAGAGAGAGAGAGAGAGAGAGAGAGAGAGAGAGAGCATAAACTAGATCAATGAGTATTTCAAAATACAAATGATAGAACTTTGCAATCCACGACAATGGTTTCAATGTCAAATTCCAAACATATTATCAAAAAAAAATTTGAAGTCAATAGAATATGTACAACTCGCAATTTTATTAACCAAGTTTTATCTCAGATAAAACTGGGATGATTCTTGGTTACAGTTGCAAGTTGAACACCTATGCAGCAGCCTGCACCATATAGCATTTACGAGGCTCCAGTCATCACGGATTGCACAATTCAGGGGCACCTCTTCTTTTTTTTGTCAAGAAATTTCTTGACAAAATTGCCTTTTCATTTTTAATTTTTTGTCAAAACCAATCACAAGATGCAACACAACATTACTTCAGTAATGCCTGCCATTTACGCTCTTCTAATTTATAAAATTCTCCAACTGCTTGAAAACCAAGGGAAAAAAGGCTTCAACAAGAACAGTTTAGAATAAATTGAGCCCTAGTTGGCCCTATTTAACCTCTACAGAAGGAGACTTGTCAAGAGAAATGGATGGGGCACACCAAGTAAAGCAAGTAATTGTAATGGGGAAGGAGGCATCGAAATTCCCAAATCCCCTTTTCTATTTAGGTGAACATTGCTTCTCATTTCAAATGCATAGTTCATAACTGACAAATTACTCATTCTGATCATTGCAAGTTCTACAATTTCTAAATTCGAGCAGATGCATATCCATTCTTGAATGTTTCCCAAATTTATCCATGAAGCTTAAAATCAGTTTCCCAAGGCCAAGTTATTATCAGCAGATCAGAATCATTCGTTATTATGTTCACAATGGCAATAAAGCAATTTTTCTTGAAGTAGATATCATTGCAATGTGGAGACACCAATTGACAGGATTCTGAAGCCGCTGACTTGAGAAGAACTAGTTCTTCTTCAAAATGCAGTAAATTCACTTCATATATATCTAGTGCTTACAGGCACACGTGATATTAACTAAGTAGGACCTGAGGTCCCTTGCAAATCCATACATCCGAGGTGCTTGTTTAAGCATCTAATTTTGTGTTAAAAGTATGGAAGAATCCTGCTATTATCATCAAGATGATCCACACTTCATCCAAAAGCATTTTAGAAGACCTTTTCCAGAATTTTCCTTCCGTGCAAACAAACCTAACTTTGATCGTTTTACTTTCTGTGAAGCATAACATTGCTCTACCTTGTCATTCAGGGAGGTGAAAACAGCTTTGACCTCTTCAAAAACTTCTCCAATAGGCTTCCCTGCATCAATCTGAGGGTGAAATAACATCAGAGTCCGCGATACGAAGGCAGGAGCACTGTAAAAAGAGTAAATAGATTATTACCTTCCGAACCTTCCCTTTAGAGTTGTAATACTGAATCACAGGGAGACTGGATTCCATATAAACCTTAAATCGCTTCCTTATCGTGTCAATGTTATCATCTTCTCTTCCCTTCATTGTCCCAAGGAGTGTAAAAGAAAATGAAAAAACAGGATAAAATAACTCCAAAACAGGAAACGTTAAAAGAAACAGAAAGAGGATGAGAAATCTCAGAGCAAAAAAAGGGTATTAATCTAACCTGGTTACGACTCAAAAGGCGCCTCTCCATCTCCTCTGCCGAACAATCAAAAAACAGAACGAATTCTGGCTCAATACCAGTCTGTCAACCATTAAAATCTTAGCAATTAATGCAAGGAATCCTTGAATATTAATGGAAGTACCAAAAATGGCAATTACACACCAAGAAATTGTACTTGATTATACAAAGCCAGCAAAAGTCAGACCTCAAAAAGTATTGCATACAAAACTTACAACGGACTCAAATGCCGCACGATTTTCCTCATTACGAGGAAAACCATCAATTAGAAATTTGTCATTGTTATTTTCATGCATTGCTCGCTGGAGGAGCTTGACTGTTACCTCTGAAGGAACAATCTTTCCCTCCTTAATCATGTTCTGAATCATGGTCCTATAGATTACGAGAGAAGCAAAAGTTTAGAAGCAAGGGCAAAAATATGGAATTCAACAAAAGATCAGAACCCAAAACTTATTGGAACAAAATCTAAACTGACATTCAATAGATAGATAAACATCCAGATTCTGTAAAGAATTAAACCTTTACATTCACATGCAACACATGGAAGAGTAAATGCATCTGCGGCGTTTAATATAGGATGCATACTAGGTCAAATGGACGACACTAATTATTGGATGTGAGGAATCAGTGGACAAGCCTAAAGGAAAATACAATAAAGACGAGAGATCCTGGAGAAAATCCAGATCAATAAAAATTTCTGCTCTGATTGCTCTCAGATCTCTGCAGCCACCATGAAACCCCAAGAAACCTCCTCTCAAAAGACTCAACCACTTACATAGACTTCCATTACGTAGGCACTAGACCCAAGTTAGTGTTCACAAGGACAAGTCCTTAAGTTCCCTTAAACTAATCTCTAAACTAATTTAGTTGAATTAGGAAATTCGGACAATTTCCAACACCAACAAACAACTAAGCCTGTTTGTTGTGGCATAAATACTGTTGATTCCTGTCAATTAATAGGTAGCCCTCTCACACCACGATTCAGAACTAATTTGCAATAAAGTTTTATAAACAAGGTATATTGAAAGGAATGGAATTCTACAAGAGCTTGTTATGAAGACATGAATCTGTCTTGCATAGTAAACAAACTCAAGCACCACAAAGATATGCTAAGATTCCATTTATCTTTGTTTTGCTGAAGAATTACAGAATCAAAACAGTGAATAATCCATCCAACCAAGATTTTAGCCTATAGCAATGATGTCAACCATTAGATGTTGACTCTCCACATTTCAGAAGTGCTAAATGTACAAGGATGGCAATCCAAGAGTTCATTTTACTTGCTGGCTAGCTTGAGTTGGATATTTTCAATAATGATGCTAGTCAAGGACAGCAAATCAGGATTTATCCTATACATTCCATTGCTGATTGTCCAGGACAAATGTTGAAGAAAATTAAATAGCCAGAAAATAAGGGATTGTACCCATTTTCAGAACCAGATTTTATTTCTGCTCGAAGAAGATCACCAGCACTTAGATGGGTGTAGCCAAAGTGCTCTACAATATTTGCGCACTGGGTGCCCTTTCCACTACCAGGGCCACCTGTTCAATTTAAGGAGAACAAATTCAGAAGTCAAAAATGCCCTTAAAACTACACAAAAGATTCACAAGTAGACACCCACAGGGCAACCAGAAACATAAGTTTACCAATTGGCTCAAAAGTAAGCAGTTCACCACCCATACAACCAGAAAATGTTTCTCTATTTAATGCATTAAAGCACTGCACGGTAGGTTAATATATCCAATTCCTTTTTTCCCCCAAAAAAGTGCTAACACTGTCAATAGATACAACGAACAAATGAAAACTTCTGAGCTATTTGAAAACATAAGTAAGTGGATTTTGTTACTATTAAAAAATATCAGGATGTCCCATCTGTAAAACCTTACACTTCCAATTTTTTTTCAATCCTCGAAAAATAATGTTATCATCAGTTAAGAAAGTTACATACAAAAGGAAATGGAACCATCACAGGCCTTAAATAATTAAAATTTGGTTTTCAATGTGGTGACTCCACTACGTAGCAAAAATAAAAGCCACATAAGTGTTAGGAATCATTAGAGGAATATTTCCCTTGTAACCATAAACCCAACAGGGAGAAGAATCTGAAACCTCATGGACCTTTTCATTATTACTGATTAAATCAAAACCTCTTAATCTCAATGGTCGATGCTTTGGTAGCTGAATACTTGAATCCAAGACAATTGATAATGGATGATGAGGACAAAAACAAATGTTCAATGAAATTTAGTAAAACTAGAGAGTACAGAATTAGAAATAAGTATAGTCTTGAAAGAGTGGAAGTAGCATCAATCACAAGTAAACTTATAAGAGAACTGACTTAGACGGGTTGGAACATATTATTGCACCAGTAAGGAAGAATGATGTGGTATCCCAGAAATACAACCATGCACACAAGTAGAAGATAAGAGACAACCAAAGCGCTCACCCAGGACAAAAACAACCTTGAGCTTCTTCTCAGCTAGTGAGCTTCCATTTTGAACCTGCAACCAAATATATTGGTCAGCTCAAGGTTTAGAGTAAAGGTGATGTGTGTCTGTGAGAATCAAACTTTGAAAGAGTAGCATGTAAGAGAAACACTAATGCTTAGAAGGACAAGCTTTAAGAGTTCACCAAACATTATGAGCCACGTTTAAGGTTCCAATGATTCTTTTTGAAGTCAATACAAAAATTAAATCTGAATTGCAATTCAAAAGTTCAAATTTTGGATTTTGAATATGACTCTCAAACTTTATCAGACTTGCAACAAATTCATGGATAGTATGCCAATAGCCAATTCTTCAACATGAATGAATCTCATTAAAAAAAAATCATTAATTCTGAACCTGAATTTTTTGGAATTGGGCCAGCATGTCCAATGATTCTTCTTTTGGCTCTCGATGAAGACATATTCACTTAGTATGTTCTGGTGTAAGTCTCAGCATGGCCAACAGAAAAACACCATTGATGGTAAAAATTTCTAGTAAACACGGATTGTGTCACTACATCTAGTCTGGTTTGCATTGAATTAAGTGAAGTTCAAACGGAGATATCATTGCTCGAATCACAGTCCCTAACAGCTTGAATGTCGCCAAGATACAGAGAATCTTGCAATCACATACCTTGTTTGCAGCATCAATAGCAGTCCCCATGGATACCAACAAACTTCTGTTCTAATATTATATCTGCACAAAATCCAGAAGGCAACTCAAAAAATAAAGATCAATAATAAAAGCAATTTTCTGGGCTGTTCGGATGCATCTCTCAAACTTGTTCTCTATCGTAGTATAAAATGGAAAATCCCAATCAAACCACTTTGGTTGATGCAAAAAAGCGGCCAAACATGACCATGGTTTCATTGTTAAATTGCATTTTGGGTTGGGAGGAAATGGGGAAACAGCCTCTCTCTCTCTCTGCTTGCAGTGCAAGGCTACATCTGACCCTCCCCCATAATGGCAGGGGCCTCGTGCATGGGTAGCCCTCTTTTAGGAAATAGGCAAGAATTCCAGGTTATCTGCTAAAGAGGTAGAGTGAATATCAGATCGCGGTGGATGAAATTGGGATGAGGTTGAAACTTATTTGGGCGCCTAGTGCAATACACAGAGACCCAATTCAACATCACCTTGATCAAGCTTCAATTAAGCACAAATCAATTCACAAACTGGAGAAAATCAAATTCATCAATACCAATCAGACGATTAGAAACTGATGACAATTAGTGAGAGATATAGCATTGGATCGGACGATAAGACAATGCAGAGAACATGATCCGAGACTCACCTTTTCAGGAAGAAGCTTGTTTGCGAAGTGAATTTGAATATACAGAGAGATAGTGAGAGAGATTTTTACAGAGAGAGGATCGGAAGGGAAATAGAACTCAGAGAGAACAAGACAAGGTGCGAAGAGCTTCCGGAGAGTGTTCCCTTATTTATCGAGGAGAGAGAGAGAGAGAGAGAGAGAGAGAGAGAGAGGGGAGTTTAAATTAAGCCTTTAAATTGATGCGGGTCGGGTGTCGAATTTTAACGGGTGTGCGTCAAATAACACTTGGTATCTATCGAATCATGTTATATCGGCTCGTATATATATTATTTTTAATTAATTTCACTTATGTCTAATTCTTTTATTAATGATGTTGTGTTGGTCCACTCATTCACTATACGGGTGACTTAAGAAAATTTTAAACTCTCTAATTTTGTGTCATGTTAACCGATCGCGTCGTATTTTAAGGCCTCTAATTTAAATCAACAAGAATGATAATTAGGACTGTTAAATAAGTCGAACTTGAACATTTTTTTAGGCTCGTTTATGTGTAAATAGTTAAACAAGTCAACTCGCTTATGTGTAAATAGAAGTTCGATTAGACTCGAATGCAGCTCGATTAACAGTTATGTTGGTAATTGCTCTTTCTCTAATAAGAAAAATATAGATTATTAATTTTTGGCCTAGATATTGTATAAATTATTGTACAATTTAATGGTTTTGATACGATATGAATTAAATAGTTATCAAGTTTGTATGAAAACCAGATTTGTAAAGAGTACAATCTATTTAGTTAATATGAAATCAAATTTGGACAAATATATGATTACAACTTTTACTAATTTTAATTTACAATTGAAATAAACGTGACATAAATCTCACATGAATTATAAATAATATGACTTGAATATAATATGATACGATTAGATCGATTCTTTTATAGCCTTTTAAGTGAACTCGGTTAAAATTAAAATTAAAATTTGAGTTTGTGAACTATGGCATAAACATATTTGAATTTGAATAATAAGTCAAAAAATCAATTTATATTTGATTAATTGAATTGGTCAATTGATAGGTGTTCATGAGGTGTATTTAGAGTAAACTATATATATTACCATTCTGTCAATAAGCTGCTAATATTTTTTTTTCGTATGAATTGAGTTCTTTTGTCTACTTCTATCAAATGTTCTAATAGAAAGTCGAAGAGTGTGCCACTCACATGACCTGGCTGCAACTCATTTGTGTCACGTGAGTGACACACTTTGCCACTTTTTGTTAAAAAATATATCGGAGGCAGACAAAATGATTCAATTGACACAATTAGAAAGTTCAGGAACTCATTTAATATAAAAAAATATTAAAAATTTTAATTGACACAAGGATTATAATTTGATGATCATATGTGTAATCTACTAGTGCATTTTTTTTTTGATTAAAATTTTTTTTTTGACAAAGGTGAATTCATTAAAACTTCTCAATATTTTTTCTCCCCTTCCTACCATTTAGCTTCTATGACATGGAGTCATTAAATAACCAAAGTTGAAATTACAATTTAATTTCTTAAAATTCAGATCGAATTAAGTTATTTGAATTCGATTGTCCTTTTTTAAGTTTTAACGGGTTTGAATACCAATTATAAAAACAAAAATTGTCAAATAGTTCAAATAAATTTAAATTCACATTCTTGATAATTCAATTCAAATCTGATTTGCTGACAGGTATAATGGTCCATTGTCATCTTTAGGTGACATGCCAAGCTAAAAAAAATAAAAATACATGCAATAATTGATTCTCTAATCTCTATTGGGAACTGTATTCCCCAGGAGTGGTCTATGGTTCATCTCACAAATTCCCTATGCCTTTACTCCTCCATAGAATTTTACACTTTACCAAATGGGAATATATGCATAGTTGCCCTCATAAGTTCTTTCTATTTTTTTTTTGTTTTTGTTTTTAGGCTAAATCTCATAAATGTCCTGTAAACTATGACATTTATTTTAAATTACCGCATAAATTTTTAATTGTTTCAGAACTATGTAATTTGTTTCGATATATCTTTTCTGCTAAGACTAACATATAAATGAGATAAATTCGGTTAGAATAATGGTAGGCTAATCAATAAGAAAAGATCAAAACTTCGGATCAAATGATATAACATTACAATTCTAAAGAATAGCTGAAATGACAACAGAGACGAGTTGTAAACTCAGACATCTCGAGTTCAAACATCTGACAATCCCTTGGGACTAGACTATAAACGATTTATCCTTCATGAATATTCTAATTTCGAGATGAATGACTTGCCTTTGACCAAATTTTTAAAAAAAATTAATCGAGTTGCGTGTAAATTAATCTGGACACCACTGATCTTTGAACAAAAAAAATAATATGACATTAGTATAATGATTTTTTTTTTCAATTTCAAATATGTAATAATAGTTAAGACCACCTATGTCATTATGATGGTAATAATACATCATTTGGTTCACTGTAATCTCTTGTTTTAGTTAATCTAGCATTACATATTACTTTAAATATAACTTTATCCGTGACACAGATACAATATAACATAAAATTAAAAATAACATGACCGAGTGAAATAAATAATAAGTGAATGAGAATAAAATTATGTGCATATAACACGATTAATTATTATTATAAGTAAAAAAATAAGTATTTTTTTATTTTTTACATAGTACTATACATATTTTTTAATATTAAATAATTTTTAACTCCAATACAATACTTACCTTTTTTTTTTTTTTTGATATGCAACAATACAATACAAACCTAGGTGATATAACACTAATGTAATTGAGACATAATTTAGGGGCATAATGAGTTGTTACTAATGAAATGATAAGAAAATATATTTAATAATGGGTTACATTATAGCATTAAATGAATTTATTATCATTTTATTAGTGATAACTCATTGTATTCTAATAGCATTACTTAAAGAGGAATGTTATACAGACCAAAATTAGAGACAAAAAAAAAGGACTAAATGATATGATAGCTGATGTGAAAGACGGCTGACTAATTACTCTGTAATATTAATTCATTTCTTTCCTTGATTTATAAAATATGATTATTTAATGTTGCATAATAATTATCTTTTTTCACGTCAGTTGTCACGTCATTTATTTATATTTTGTCTCTAATTTTTGTCGGTGTAACATTACTGTCCTTGAATTATAAATGACACGTGTCCCTCTTTCTCTTGCCTCTTCTCCGGCTCTGATCTGCCTCCCTCCATCTGTCTCTAAGTCTTAATACCACTTGTTCAAGAGTCTTAGCAAGAAATAGATATTTTGATTGGCGCTTCTCTCACTAGGTTTGAGACGATATTGCTGAGAGATTCATTTGTTCATGGTCGTTGCCAGGTACCAAGAAGATCAGAACCATCATGTTTATAATCTGCAAGTTAGGAGGGGGCATTGTTGTTTCATAAGGGAGTGAGGCTGTAATTTGGCAATGGAAGATCATCGTTCTGAGAATAGTCCCAGAAGGATCTTCGGCTTCTCTAACAATAAGAGGGAGACTGTGTTCTTTCCATATTCAGATGAAAAGGATTCCGGGTTTTGTGTTTCTGGAGAGCGTGGCCACAAGCCATCAGAAGTTTATGGATTTGTAGGGTCCATTTCAACTCTCGTTGCCACAGGTCTTCTCATATCTTTTCGCTTTTTAATTTCTATCAATGTTTGGTCGATTTGATGTAGGGGTGTGAGTTGGACGGGTCAATCCAAATTCAACCAATAAAAATAAGATTTGGGTTAGAATTTTTAATATTTGGGTTGGCCCGAACAAAAAACTTCTAATTCGAATTGAATTTGGACAAGCCTGAGATTAAGGTCTCGGAATATAGGATTGAACCTAAATATTAAAATATAATTAAACTCGAATATACATAAATATATTTAAATAGAGTTAAAATTTATGTTCATTATTTATAGTCAAAATTTTCGCTTCACTTCAAATCTTTACATCTTTATCACTCTCAACTCCTTCCCTCATTTGTCACTCCTTTCCCTTTCTCAATCGTCACTCGTTTAAGTCGTTTTAGCCTCTCTCCCTCATCACCCTGGCTCATCATTCCTCCATCTCTCACTCCCCGTGTCTTCATTTATGCCCTTCTTCCTTCATCTTAGATCACTAGAAAAAATTAAATTAAATCTACATTTTAAAAAATTAACTCGAATTTAACCTGACCTCGCCCCGAACTAAACTCAAGCAATATTCAAGTTGAGGTAGGGATAGGATTAGGGTTAGGATTAGAGTTAGTGTTAGTGTTAGGGTTGAAGAATAAATATTGAGGGTTGGATTAGGGTTGACCTCTCAACCCGTCCAACCCGCCGAGTTGCACCCCTAATTTGATGTTGCCTAGTTGCATTAGTTCTATGGAATAGATATATTATTCTGTTTTCTAAGTGGGGGCGGAGCAAGAAATTTATACTAGGATGTGCAATAATTAGAAATTTATGCTAGGTTGAACATTAATTGCAAATTCTGACTTTTGATTACCTATTGGTTCGAATAAATGATAGATATAAATTTTTTAAATTATATATAACACTTAAAAATTCATTAACACCGGTGGTAATAACTCTAACTTTGAATTGTCTTTTAAACTATTTCTCCATAATAGACTTTCTTTTAAAGTATTTCCACATAATTGTTTCAAATAATTAATAAAAAGAATGAGTATGAAGCAATTGTAGTAAATACAAGTAGAAAATACAATTTCCACTTTAAATTTATCGTTAATAGATTAAAGGAGAAATTATAATAGAAAACAAATATAAGTACACAACGGATCAAAGAATTCAAGCAAATTGGAATAGAAAAATGTCAAATTACAATTTCTAATCGTAACTCAAGCCGTAATTTTAAAAAAATCTAAGAGTTAGTGGACCCAATTTAGTGGTTCGACTGAGATTGAAGGGAGGATATAGCATGGAAATTGAGCTTGGATTGTGGCCTTTAAATGGCTGAACTGAGCTGACTTTTAAACCTTATGGGTGGCATACATCATCAGTTGATAAAGCTAAACTTCTTGAAGGCTCTGATATCAGTACATTATGGCATAAGCAATGCAATGTACCACAGGCCAAAGGTTGCCTTGAATATCTGACCAGGTCCTATTTTCTTGGAAGATCTTCTTCAGTGCATGGCTTTTGTCCAGGTCATTCTCAATACAAAAACTGTTTCTGGCAGTAAACTCACAGAAATGTGGCTGCTTTCATATTTGCCAGGAGGAAATGGCCTCTCAAAATATTTAGAGCTGTTTCTGGCACTAAACTCACAGAAATGCTGCTGCTTTCATATTTGCTAGGAGGAAATGGTGTCTCAACTTATTTAGAGATGCACACACGAAGAAAGTTGCCCCTGCTCACAGGTGCGTGTCTACCTAACGATGCCACTGTTATATGCATTTTCTTCGCAACCATCACACCATCAAATCATTTAAGCTTATATGGATTTGCCTTTGCATGAATGAATCCATTTTGGTCTGTGTTGTGTGTGTCTTTAATTGTACCTAGTATGCATAGACATGGGGGCAGCCATTCGGTCTTTAGTAGGGGGAGATTGCTCTTCCCTCCCTTCTGTGCCGCATAATTGCATGATATAATTTGATACTTCAAAAACCCATAGCAAATAAAGAAATTAAAATGTAGCTATATCCTTTAATCCTTTTCCATGGTATGGTTGTTTGCTAGGGTTGGGGTGTCCTTGTTCGTCTTGTAATATATCTATATCCAGGTTCTTCTTTATTGATACTTATTGGATATTTCAATTTTTAAAATAAAAATAACCATTCTCTCTTATTATCAACTTTTGTTAGCCGGTGCTCCAACTGTTATTGCTTCTAGCCAACATCGGCTGTGGATCATGCCCATCATCAATCATCACCACTGGTGATGGCTCCCTATCCTAGTAAAAAGAACTGGAAGGTTGGTGCCAACTTCGGTCCCTTTGGCGGCATTTTGGCCCTTTACTGAATTGGGTGATGCATGAAAAGTTAAAAGAAGATAAGGTTACATTTATAAGTTAATTAGAGGAGGTTATGATGTAATTTGGTTTAAGTAATAACACTAGAAGTTCCTTAACATTTAAACTACTATTTTTATGTTGTTTACTGGAGTTTAATTCTGTTATTTTACTTAATGTTGTTGGAGTAGTATATTGAAAACTAAAAATTTAACTCAATTTATTGATGTCCAAAAAATATAATTCATGTTGTTTATATGACACATCAAAAGCAGCACTTGAGAGCCTTTTTTATTTTGTATGACTAAAAATATACCAATAAGTGGGAGTATAGGTAGAATACATTGATACTGTAGATGATTTACCATTGAGAAAAATTAAAAAAAAATGCTAAAGAAAATCTTAATCCAATTAATATCTTAACAACAATGATACACTCACTAAATTTTTGGCAGTCAAAATTTCTTGCATTAAAATAACTTGAGTTGTTAGATTAGTGGTTCTACCGATTTTCACTAAACATCCAATGCTCGTTATTGTCCCACATCATTTGGTACAAGAAATTTAGCCTAAAAATTTAGTGTACACAACTTTACTCATACAACGATTACGCTATAAATTGTGCATTCAACAAAATACATAAATAGTAGTAATCGTGATATTTCATGGTTGTAGAATAGATAACATGCATTAAATCTTAGGTTAAGAGGCCATAACCAAAGGTTTGAAACCATGTTTAAGACTGGCTTCCCAAACTTTGTCAACGTCGAAAACCTTATTACCACACTCATGAACATTCCATCCTTCTAAGGCATGTACTATCCCAGCTATCCTCCAA
Organism: Ilex asprella; assembly: GCA_023539305.1. Lineage (NCBI taxonomy): Eukaryota > Viridiplantae > Streptophyta > Magnoliopsida > Aquifoliales > Aquifoliaceae > Ilex > Ilex asprella. The sequence goes on from CM042191.1 coordinate 4,138,972, forward strand.
GCACTCATCACTCTCCTTGGCAACCAGTTCTGTCACAAAACATCATTGCCCAAACAAAGATGAATCTATTCTATGATGAAATACATATTATC
>CM042191.1:4144063-4174134 GCA_023539305.1 Ilex asprella
TATATATATATATATATATATATATTGATGAAATTGTATTTTTTATTTCAATAAGATAACTTGAAATAAATGTTGTGAAAATATATAAATGTTTTTTGAGATGATAAGGGTAGAAGGGTTAGGTTAGCAAGACTAAATTGACCTTAAAAGATTTACCTTCTGAGCATAAGTCCTTGAGAGTAGCAAACTACTTTGAGAGTTGGTGGTTAGCTTAAGCTTCTCATACTCATCTTCATATAAGGTAGCCACCTGACATAATAGTAACTAGTGTTAGAATATTATGAAACCTTTATTCAATTCATTCATTCACAATAGAAGAATAGTGTAGTGAGCAAAATTTCTATTATTTTGAGACCTAGGAGAGATTAGATATACGTATTTTTATTATAGTATGTCGAGAAGCTATTTATGTACTTATTCCAAGGCAGAATTAGGTGTACATTTTTTGATGTTCCTGTGCCCAGAGAGAGAATGGGCACGGCTCCCCCTCTCCCTGTTCTACCATAAATACAAGTTGGGTCTGATAGGACCAGATCAAATCAGCTGGATCTATGATTCATAAAAGGATTTTTTGCTCAACATGAACTAGGTTTGTCTCAAAGTATTTGTTTGGCTGGGCCATACTTGAACTTGACAAGTATGTTGATGAGAACTAAGGTGGACCTACTTTTAGAGATCTTTTGCATGTCTAAATGGGTCAATTACAAGATCAAGTGCCAAGAAGATCAAGAAAACAATGCAAGGATTTGTGAAATTCACTTGGGATGAAGCTAGCAAGAGCCCAACACTCAAGATGGGCTTGAAAGAAGGAGAACTAATTTTGATCCACTTGATCCTAGAAGACATGAAGACATGACTTAGAGATAGGGCCTTTTGCTGTTAAGACTTTCAATTTGTTTTAAGAATTTTTATTATTAGTTTAGAATAAGTGGGTTTGACGATGCTTGACCCACATATGTCTTATTATTTTATTTGAACTAGGGTTTAGAATAAGTATTGTAGCACGGTACTGTTCATGCTACAGTACCCGTGATACTATTCACTCAAGGGCATTTTTGAAATAAAGGGTCACACATTTTAGTCTTTAGTTATTCCTATTTAGATTAAGACTTGTTTCCTTATTAGATTAGGATTTGTTTCCTTATTAGATTAGGATTTGTTTCTTTATTAGATTAAGATTTGTTTCTTTGTAATGACCAGCCTTATAAATAGGTTTTTAATCAATGAAATATGGGAGACAATACATAATGAATTTTGATTGTGAGTTGAGTTGAGTTTACCCTTCTTGTTCTTGAATGAACTTTTGAACTTATCAAAGGTAAATCACAATTTTTGTGGCGTTCCTTCTTGTAATTTGGGTTCTTGAGACAAGTTCTTTAATGGGTCTAGATTTTAATATAATCTAGGTTCTTGACACAAAATCTCAATGGGTCTAAATTCTCCATCCATGGACATGAGTTTGACTTTCTTGGGTTATTTCTCCAATATTGTTGTTGAGTCTCAAAGCAAGTCGATTGAGGTTCACATCATTTGATATTAGAGCAAGGCTTCCAACCAGGTCATATTCTATCTTTTTTTTTATTATTTCTAGCATAATTAATTCTAGGGCTTCATTGTTCTAGGGTTACAAAAAAAAAAAAGGAGGCTGCCAAAATTATTAGAGTTTTGTGTGGCTGCCAAAAAAAATATTTTTTTCACTGTTCTAGGGTTTGAGTTATCTTTAGGGTTTTTTTTTTCAATTTTTTACTACCTAGTTTGTTATCAAATCAGTTGGTTACAAAAAAAAAAAAAAAAACTTGTCCACAAAAAAAAAATCAAAAAAGACAGAAAAAAAAGAGCAGAAAAATTTGAATTTTTTTTTCTACCTTCTTTGTTTTTTATCTTTCTCCTTAAGATGTCGATGAAGATTCGAAGACGAATCTTTTTGAGGAAAGGGGGAATGATGAGAACTAAGGTGGGCCTACTTTTAAAGATCATTTGCATGTTTAAATGGATCAATTATAAGATCAAGAGCCAAGAAGATCAAGAAAACAATGCAAGGATTGGTGAAATCCACTTGAGATGAAGCTAGCAAAAGCTCAACACTCAAGATGAGCTTGAAAGAAAGAGAACTAATTTTGATCCACTTGATCCAAACTATGGAAGATATGAAGACATGACTTAGAGATAGGGCCTTTTGTTGTTAAGGCTTTCAATTTGTTTTAAGAATTTTTATTATTAGTTTAGAATAAATGGGTTTGAGGATGTTTGGCCCACATATGTCTTATTATTTTATTTGAACTAGGATTTAGAATAAGTACTGTAGCACTGTACTGTTCATGCTACAATACCCGTGATACTATTCACTCAAGGGCATTTTTTAGAGAAAATGTCACAAATTTTAATCTTTAGTTATTCCTGTTTAGATTAGGACTTGTTTCCTTATTAGATTAGGATTTGTTTCCTTATTGATTAAGATTTGTTTCTTTATTAGATTAAGATTTGTTTCCTTGTAATGACCAGCCTTATAAATAAACTTTTAATCAATGAAATAAGGGAGACAATACATAATGAATTTTGATTGTGAGTTAAGTTGAGTTTACCTCTCTTGTTCTTGAATGAACTTTTGAACTTATCAAAGGTAAATCACAACCTTTGTGGCGTTCTTTCTTGTAATTTGGGTTCTTGAGACAAGTTCTTTAATGGGTCTAGATTTTAATATAATCTAGGTTCTTGACACAAGATCTCAATGAGTCTAAATTCTCCATCCATGGACCTGAGTTTGGCTTTCTTGAGTTGTTTCTCCAATATTGTTGTTGGGTCTCAAAGTAAGTCGATTGGGGTTCGCATTATATGTCGTCTTCATTGACGAGAAGGTTAAACCAGTGCATGAGGTTAGCTCTCGCTACGATAGGGTTTGGGAGGAGTCAGATGTACGTAATCTTACCCCATGTACAAGAGACTATTTTTGTTACTCGAACTCACTATTTCCAACAATGAGTTTGGGCTAGTTTCATTTAGGTTACTGTGAACCCGAAGTACATGTGGTGGAACACATCTTGAGTTGGGCAGCAATGAGTTGGATGATTATTAACTGGCAAACATACCTCTATACCCATTTGGCACAATGCAGAGGCAATGGAATAAGCAACCTTAGAAAGTCTGCCTCTTAGAAGAACTTGAGTTGTTCCATTTGGGATGCTATTGAGAACAACAGCAACTGCCAAGCTACTCCCATCCACCACCTTCACATTTAGCTGAGGGTACCTTTGGATGTATATCTCTCCATTTCTGTTGAGTTCCTCCCCCTGCAAAATATGAAATTATTTGATTGAGGGGAAAATTGGCGAAAATAACAGATACTAAGAAATAGTTTTAGAGCTTAGAGCACAAACTGGCCTGGTTCAAAAGACCTAGACTCAAGACTTGAATGCCTCTTTCCTCTGCTTCTAGTATGGCCTCTTCAATCAGCCCATTGATAGATTTTCTTTGCCATTTGAAGAAGTACTGAAGATTACAGATGAGTTAGTCGAATTTTTGAGAGGTAAAAGAATAGCAGTTATAGAAACTACCTGCAAAACAATGGATATTCTAAATTTGCTAGAAAATTAGGTACTCAAACATTTCAGTTTACGACTGAGATCGATTATCGATCCTAATTAAGTTTTTGGAATTGATCCAAAACTATTTTAAGTTATGGTGTATACTGTATAACCAAAAGAGAGAGAGCCATAAAATAATTCTTACTTGTATACTGTATCTTGGTACTGCCCATGACTGCAGCTTGAGTTTCTCCTCAAAGGCATTCCTGTCCAAAATGAATGTACGGCCATAGATGGCAGCCATGATCATGGACCAATACGTTACTGGCCACATTAACCAGAGGTACCATTTGGAATCCTGAGGTTTGGAGGCAAGTGAAGAAAAACCCAGACGCAGATGATAGATTGAATCTGGGGTAGTTAGGTGGGTGAGGTGAACAACGTTGGGAGACTCTTCTTGACGTCGTAGTGAAGTTTCAAATAATACATCGGTGGACTTGTCCATCGTACCATAGATGTAATCGTAGATAGGCATGAACAAGGAGTAATTGGTGCGGAATTGTGTGTGATGAAGAGAGTGGTATCTGTTGGATGAAAACAACTTTGATCAAAGTTTTCCGATGTAAAAAAAAAAATAACACAAAAACATAACGTGGTTCAACCCATAAGACTTATATTCATGGACCGAACGCCTATATATTTTTAAACAGGTTACAATACTTACGAAGGTGTATACATCATGTACTTGAGAGGGGGAAAGATGGAGAAAATCTTCATAGGAATCAACTCAAAGTTGCAGTGACCCATGTTGTTCATAAGATCAATATAAGTGATGTAACCAAAGATGGCTAGAACCGAGGCCGTCCCAGTTGCAATTGTTGTCAAAATTGGTATTGCAAAGAGCAAAAAATATGCTATATGCTCTGCAAATGGATGAATAACAGCTGCCAAATAAAAAAAATAATACACGAATTAGATAATAAACACTTAATAATCCATTTTTTAAAAAAATTTATTTTATAAAAAGTGTAAAAAACTAAAGAGTAAATGAAATAGAGAATACAAGGGATATTAGTTTTACATGTGATGGGCTCGGTGACTATGGAGGAATGGTGGTGGGAGTGGTAGCGAGAGTAGAGGTAGTGGTGGTGCAGTGCTCGGTGAAGCCAGTAGTAGAGATACTCTACAGGACCAATATGAAGCAAGGTTATGATGATACTGCCATCTGTTCTCCAAATGGGCATGTTAGAAGTTCCCGGGATTACCATGCTCGCCATGTAAAATATAATTCCATTAAACAATATCTGGTCATCCCTGTCAACACCAACGAGACGACATGAGTGTGCACCTTAAAACTTAATCACAAGTTTGTGAAAAAAAATAAAAATAGGTAAAGAATGGGCCGGGTCGGCCAACCAGTGAACTGACTCAGGCTTGCAGATGGCTCGGTCATTCTGTTGGGCTTTTAACAAGTTACTCATCAGGTTGGCCCGTTGGATATAGGGCCAGAGGAATAGCCTCTGCCCAGTAATAGCATCTCCAAGCAGCTATCTAAAATAGCTACTTAAAATATATTTAACTATTATATTATCTACTTTAACTAACCACTTTTTCAAACTCACTCCAACAACATTATCTATTTTAACTGACAACTTCAACTAACTTTTAATAATAAAATCTAAAATATTATTTAGTACGTCATGTCATCAAAATTTAGAAAACTAATGATCAATAATACAAACAAATTAACAAGTAAACCAATAGGGGTGTCAATTTTTGATTCGAACGTGAATCCGACTCGAACCGAACCTGACATGAACCTGAAAATAACACGATTCGTTGATATGAGTAATAAATGAGTCAAATTAATATTTGACTAATAACATGATTAATGGGTACTGTAGATAGAAAAATAATTATTCAACGAGTATTGTAGATAACAAATAAGATTTTTATAATTTTTTAAATAGTATTATATTAGTTGTCAAATTAAATAATTTTTTATTAACACGAATATTGACACGGATCCTACGAGTACCGAACCACGCAAGACCCATCAAGTAAACCAATACCCACATGATTGGGTAAAATATACCCACCGATTTTTTTTTGGAGATCTAAATATAAGTATGAAAGAAAGATAAATCTGAATGTATGTATGAAATATACCCACAAATATAGTGAAAATGAGGTTATATATTTTAGATAGTCATAAATAGGACTAGCTATATCTATCTAGTAAAAATGGGGTTATCTATTTTAGATAGCCTTTTAGCTAGTCTCTTGGAGCCATATTTTAGGAAAAAACTATCTAAAATAGCTAAGGGGGAGAGTTTAGCTAGCCTCTTGGAGATACTTTAGAGTGTATAGGATCATCGTTGTATATGAACTGAGTGGGCTGGCCCGCTGTTTTTTTAAGCCTTATATAATTCTGGGCCCACGAACGCTCTGGGCCCACCTTAACCCTTGAAAACTCCTACTGTGAAACAACAAAAATGGGTGCTTGTGCTGTTAGAAATATTGGGTGGCAGAAAATATAGATACGAATACACGATATGAACATGAAATATGAGTACAAATAGAGGTGAAAATTTTAATCCATTATCCTTTAATCCGTTCAACTCATTCATAAATAAATGAGTTGGTTACCTATATTAATTAATATGTGTTCTAAATGAGTTGGGTAATATGATTCATTTTAATTAAGCGGGTTAATATGGATTACAAATGAGTATCCATTGAATTGAATATTTTTTTTATTAAATAATACAAGTAATAAAATTAAATAAATATATTAATATACCAAAAAATACAAACACTATTATACTAAAAAATACAAGCATATATACTAATACACTAAATATGCACACACTAGTACATCAAAACACACACAAACACACACTAATACACCATCCAGTGACTCATGACCCATGAGTTGGTCCATGATCCACGACCCATGGGTTGACCCTTAACACATGAGCAAACCCATAACCCACAGGTTGACGCATGACCCACAACCCATGACACACGGACAAAGCCATAGCCCACAATTGACCCCCCATATGTGATTATTTTTTTTATTAAATGCGTTTTAGTTTTTGTGTTAGTATATGTGTGTGTATTTTTGGTGTATTAGTGTGTATTTTAGTGTATTAGTTTGTGTGTGTTTTGGTGTATTAGTGTGTGTGTGTGCATGTTTGTATTTTGGTGTACTACTAATGTGTGTGTGTGTGTTTTTGTACTAATATGTCTATTAAAAATTTTAATTATTTTATGGGTTAATCGGTTTAACCCAACCCGTTATAAACTCAACTCATTTATTACGTGAGTGAAAAATAGATTGAATTTATTTTAACCCAATCCAATTTAGCCCAACTCATAACCAACTCAACTCACTCATTTGCCACCTCTAAGTACAAATAAATCTATACGACAAAATCTTTAAAAGTAGGATATGGATACGAATCCGACAAGGATACATTTTAGGATGTTACTACAATACTAAAGATACGAGGGATTAAGAGATAAAACATGTTCCAAAGTAAAATAATTTAGGTAATTGACATAGAGACGGTTTAATAGTGTTTTGAATCCAATACTCTACGAAATTCTAAGGTTGAACACGTTTTTTCTGTTGACAATCCTCAACTTTTACTTCGCTTTTAATTGCAATAGACTTCGGTTGGTTTGACATGAGCCATAAAAACTCATTATTTAGGTCAAACAAATTGTAAAAACTTTACAAAACTCGTGAAATATGTGATATATGTTTAAATGAACATCTTGAAATAAAGAATTCCCATTTGTGTTATTTATGGTTTCTACACAATCCATGTCACTAAATATAAGACAAATATATCCATTGTGGAGATATGTGAATCCGACAGGTATCCAATAATGATAAATATTTTATTAATTATTTCATACGTGTGGATTGAAATAACCGTGCTTGGTACTGTGGACATAGATAGAATTTCTATAGAAGAACTGTGTAAATATCATACAATTGCATCATGTGGGTATGCGAGAGGGAGAGAGAGAGTTATACAGACCAGTTACTCTCTCTGTCAACTTGCTCGAATTCAATACTCTTGTCAACGATCCTGTTATTGCCTTTAGCTGTTCGATGACGAGAGAGAGAAATCCAAATCTGGTTGTGTAGCATCCTCCACAATAGAAACGGTAATATGAGAAAGCTGGTGAGGTTTCTCTCTCCGTCTCCTTTCAAACTAAACAAATACATGCTACGAACCGCCCATGGTGCCAAAATCACATACTTCACCCAACATCAAACAACATCATGTAAGCACAACATTTTTTCAAAAAACCCGAAAACGTTATCTTAAACTTGCAACTATTATGTAACTTCCTGATTTCACAAACTATATATGGATATCGCCATATTGGATCAATCGAGATGTCTTTTACGAGAATCGTGACCATTTTGTTATGGAGGTTTTAATCTTGGTATTAATTTTTTAGGCCATCAAGCTTATTTTTATTTTTATTTTTATTTTTTGGTATTGTAATACTTTTGTATGACTTAAAATGGGCACGAACTCTTTATAGGGGTTGTTATGAAGTTGTCATTTGTGTTTAATCTTCACATACTTTCATTGTTTATTAGGAAGTGTAGACTAGCATGTCATTTACTAATTGCATTATATAAAACCATGCTTACTAACTGGCCAGAGAGAGAGAGAGAGAGAGAGACTTAATTGCATTTCCTCATGGCATATATATATATATCAACCACCACCTTCATGTTACTTGTACTTTTTTTTTTCCTTTTCCAGCTAACTTGAAGTTGAAGGAAGACATGGCTTCCCAAAGTTTCATTCTCTCTCTTAATACGCTACTTAATGGTACAAAACCACCTTAATAATCCATATGATGAATGAGCAACGCGATGGAGACTTAATTTGAGGAGCTAATTCATCAATGACTTAATTTGTTACAGTGATTGAATTAGTGATAAGTCTGCATTTTAGATGAAATTTACTTTTAAAACAACATCTATAATAATTAATTAGGTATCTTGATTAGAACATCAAATTAAGTACAAATAACATTTTTGATGATGAATAGTATAATGGGTATGTAAGACTAATTGGTCGGGCTATTTGACTTGCAATAAATAAAGTGAATATTCATTGGATGAGACAAAAAGGAACGAGGCTAAAAAATACGAAAACAATCTCTTCACATGTGAGAGGGTGATGCAACAAAGGTACGTACATCTAATTCTCATCAAAACACTGATTTAGGCATTTTGCTTGCAACAAAAACTCTGAATTTGTGCATGTGGAGAGATTGATGTACGTTAGTTTGCATGTGTATGACTCTTTGCAGACCCGTAGTAGTGGGGAGTCTTGTCTCATCCTTTCGATTGTGCTTTTATACTTGCAAGAAATCAGAAATTGGGCAAAAGGGGAAGTACCTTAAAGCTTCCAAGCTGCTTCCATGGCCAGTCAGTGAGCAATCCTGGTTTTGAAGCCATTCTTTGCTGCTTTGTTTACCATATGAAATGGGTTGCCTCAAAGAGGCCTTATATAGAGGAGCTCTACAGTGAATATGGCAAAAACTTGGTGCCACAAGTCACATCAGTGCGTACCTAGCTGTAACAGTCTAACAGACGAATATAATTAATGTTTCGGGAACGTAACTAAAAAAATGATCTAACTTATCGACTTAATGATGTATCAATTAACAAAGTTTCATACAAAAGTCTAGCGATAATAGTTACAATAATATTATTGAACAATAGTTACGATAATATAATTGGATTATGTCACTGTTACATCATTAAACTACTTTTTTAAGTCTCAATAGTATTACTCAATTAATATTGGGTCTGTTTAGAGCTGGTTAAAAACCTCATTTTTTTTTGGTTTGAGGAAAAGAAGTTTGGTGCGTTTGGATTCGGGTTTATTGAACGGTTTTTTCATTAGCTTTTTGGACAAAAATAACATTTATCAGCAACCAAGGAAAAACTGAAAAATATAACTTATCCAAAAGTTTTGAAGGAAAAGTCGATTTTTTCATAAATGCTCCAAACGGTTTCAAATATTTTTTTAATTATGATTTTATTTTATTTTATTTTTCAAATTTGTGTTTCACACCCCCAAAAAAACTAGTTCCAAATGGGCCCATTATAGGTGATTTTCATGAGGTGCCTCAATGGAATATAATCTGGCATGAGTCATGTGGTCTTCCTCACATTTCGGCAAGTTAGGGGGTGGTTGGCGTCTCTCAATCATGCCCAAATGAGTGATCTGTAATTTAAGGAAATAATAGTGATCTGAATTAATTTTCTCGATTAACTTCTACCAACTTTTTTAGTACATTTATGTCTTACATTTACATACTATGAAATATCAGACATTTATTAGTTCAATGTTTCTGTACTAGGAAAAATTTCTTTTGGTTGTCTCTTGTCATTCAAACATCGATCTATAACCCGTCTCCTTCTCCTTCCTCACCCCTTCTCCTTTTACCACCTCCACCATATAAAGAATCAGATAGATGATAGAATTCAATAAATTCATTTGACGATTTCAAATAGACTTATTCAATGGTCACCAATATTTTTCTCAATGAGTTTATTGAAGTCTGTCTTGTTTTATATTATACTAGTGATAATCCGTGTCTGAAGACACAATACAATGTGAATAATTTTGAGAAAGATGTTTGTGACTGTTAGATGAGTCTATTTGATATGGTTGAGGTGATAAAGTACAAGCCTTAATCTAATTGCGTCTAATAATGAGAGCTCATTAGATTCATTATAAAAAGACATCCTAGGTCCCTTTCTTTATTTTATAACCTAATTTGACTTGTTTCATTAATAGCCGTCTATTGCTTTGAAGAATGAGAGAAAAACCTTATTCTTCCGCAAAAGAAACTCAGAGATCAAATATCATTGCTTTAACTGGCTCTAGCCGCCCATGTACAATTTCAACAAGAGAACTGTGATGGAAAGAAAGGTTTAGTGGGCACACCAACTAAAAACGGGTTGAATTTATGGTCCAATGAGATGGATATAATATTGTTAAGTGATCTATTTTGATGAATTTATATACATTCTTTTAATTGATGTAGTTGAGATGATAAAGTACAAGCCTTAATCTAATTGCGGTCAATAATGGGAGACCACATTAAATTCATTATAAATAGATATGTTAAGCCCTTTTTTTTACTTTGTAATTTAATTTGACTTGTCTCATTAAAACCTGCCTATTGCTTTGAAGAAAAAGAGAAAGACCTTACTCTTTTGCAAAATAAACTCGGAGATCAAATATCATCGCTTTAACTGACTTTAGCCGCCCATGTCCAATTTCAATAGGAGAAATGTGATGGAAACAAAGGGTTAAGTGGGCACCACCACCCAAAAATAGACTGAATTTATAATTCAATGAGATGAAATCAATATTGTTAAGTGATCTATGTTGATGGGCTTATTAATAAATACAATATTTTAATTAATGTGGTTGAGGTGATAAAGTGCAAGCCTTAATTTAATTGCGGCTAATAATAAAAGAGCCTATTAAAGAGTTTTTTTTTTAAGGAAAACTCCAAACGATTTAAAGAGTTTTTTTTTTTAATTCTTTAATTTTAATTTTTCAACTTCTTTTTTACACTCCAAAAAAACTAGTTCTTTTTTTATTTTTTTGGTCACTAAAAAAAAACTAGTTCCAAACGAGTCCATTACAGGTGATTTTCATGAGGTGCCTCAATGGAATATAATCTGGCATGAAGCCTGTGCTCTTCCTCAAATTTAGGTAAGTTTGGGGGTGGTTGGCGTCTCTCAATCATGCCCAAATGAGTGATCTGTAATTTAAGGAAACAATACTAATCTGAATTAATTTTCTCGATCAACTTTTTTCGTACATTTATATACTATGAAATATAGACATTTATTAGTCCAATGTTTCCGTACTAGGAAAAATTTATTTGGGTTGTTTCCTGTCATTGAAACATCGATATCATTAAATTTTGAATCAGAGTGATGGATTTTTTTGGGGTGTGAAAACATCCAAAATCCACCACTAACACAACCCACCATCACCACCCCTCAAAATTCACCACCCAACCATTGAAAACAAAAAAATAAAAATAAAAATCATAAAACCGAGAGAGAGGGAGAAAGAGTCAAAACAGAGCCAGAGAGTGGCGTAGAGCGATAGAAGATACGGAAAAAAGAGGGAGTGAAAGGGGAGGGTTTTTTATACTCAAGCAAGAAAATTTATTTTTTTATTGCTAAAGAGGATTGAAGTCGAGATCTCATTAATCCTAGGATTTGGCGGCTGTCTGTTTTTATTTTTGGATATTTTTGAAAAAATATTTTTTTTTTGTGTTTTCATTTTTTGGTCTTGTTTTTAAAACAGAATTGCTAAAAAAAAAAACGGAAACACATCGCAAACACTTTTTTTTGTGGCAAGAATTGAAAATAAAACCAGGAAAATAAAAAACAAGTTATCAAACGCAACCATAATATTCTACTACAATTATCATAGTAAAAAACTCTAACAATAATAATTCTAACAATATTATTAGGTTACACCAATTGCACATGATTTTATCAATTTATTAAATTAAATTTTTAAGCTTCAAAAGTATTACTTTTTGAAAAAATGAAGTATAATGATAATGACTCAATTTTTTTAGATCAAATGTGTCTATTAATTGATCATTTTGGTCTTATATATTTTTTTTGCTAAATGTAAACTTTTATAATAGTTTTTATTTAACTTAGACTGTTATCGAGCATAAAATACTAGCGTGAGCTATATATTTTGTTGTAATTTTTTCATATTGAACTTCCATTAATTAATAATTAATTTTGAATTTGTGAAAAATAGACTGAATTTATGATTCAATGAGATGAACTCAATACTGTTAAGTGATCTATTTTGATGAACTTATATATATTCTTTTAATTAATGTGGTCGCAGTGATAAAGTACAAGTCTTAATCTAATTGCGGCCAATAATGAAAAAGTTCATTAGATTCATTATAAATAGACATGCTAAGTCCGTTTTTTTTTATTTTATAACTTAATTTGACTTGTCTCATTAAAAGCTATCTATTACTTTGAAAAATGATAGAAATACCTTATTCTTCTGCAAAAGATATTCGGAGATTGGATATCATTGCTTTAACTGGCTGCAACCACCCATGTACAATTTCAACAGGAGAAATGTGATGGAAACAAAGGGTTTAGTGGGCATCACCACCCAAAAACAGGTTGAATTTATGGTCTAATGAGATGAACCCAATATTGTTAAGTGATCTATTTTGATGGACTTATTATATACATTCTTTTAATTAATGTGGTTGAGGTGATAAAGTGCAATCCTTAATCTAATTGCAACTAATAATAGGAGAACCCATTAGATTCATTATAAATAGACATGCTAGGTTCCGCTCTCTACTTTATAATATAATTTAACTTATCTCATTAAAAGTCACCTATTGCTCTTTAAAAAAAGAGAAAAAGATCTTGCCCTTCCGAAAAAAAACAAAAAAAAATTAGAAAATTGAATATCATCGTTTTAACTGATTTCTGCCACCCATATACAATTTCAACAGGAGAAATGTGATGGAAACAAAGAGTTTAGTGGGCACCACCACCCACATTGATTTCCCCAACTCCCACCCAATAACCCACCCATCTCAAGAGAACCACCCAGCCACATGGTGTTTGATAAAATGCTTATGTACGGGTGAAGAGGATCTTTCATTGTAATTAATAATGGTGAAGGAAGGTATCACATAAGACCAACAACCACTTTGTATATATGCATTTAACACATTATGGGAATATTGCAAAATTTGTGAAGGCATTTGATTGTCTTCCTTTGCTTTTATTGGTAATTAAGTATCAATTATCTCACATGACACCAATACTATGCCAAGATATATATGAGGTAATATCTTGGCATAATTTTTAGATTAAGCAATTTATTTCACCGAATATCTCTTTTTGAATACATTACAGAAACATTCAAATATGTCTTGAACTATGTATATTTTTGGGTTATGAGAGTTTTATCTTCAAGTTCATTGTCGGTGGTAATGAGTGGTGATGGTGGATTTTTGTGGAAGAAGAACTGGATTTACCCGTGAAAAAGATAATGACTATCATTCAACTTTGGTTAGACAAAGTGCAAGACAAGGAGTTGGGTATAATATTGTCATTTAAAAAAAGAGAAAAATTAGTTTGGACTACATGGCAAGATGATGGGCTTGGTCCTTGTTAGCTTGTATTTCTGATCTGAGTTGGGTTGCAACTGTGACTTGGGCATAGTCTGTAATTTTAGATTGAGCTTGGTTTGGGTCGGGCCCGTCAAATAGTCAATCTTTGATTAGATCGGGGAGCTGACCCGAACACCTCTAGCCATAGAACAAAAAAAAAAAAAAAGTCATGTGCCCGACATGTTGAAGGTTAGCTACCTTGCCAGTTTTTCTCAATTCTAGGGCATGTGCTTAAGGACGTCAATTTTATATATTAACATGAACCCAACATAGGATGAACTCAAAAATGACTTGACTAACTAAGGTTAACAACAAATGGGTCGGGTTTATATTAGATACAAATAACTTATTTAACTAATATTGTGATCTGGGAACATCTGATTTTTAATTTCACTGTTTTTTGATCAGGTATTATATGTATTATGTTTCAGACAAAATGATTTTTTTATTAATATAAACCTTTCATGAATTCAAAATAACACGATAACGTCATGACGAGACACGCACCAATCCCAGCTTCAATACAAAAACTCATCACCATTCGTGGTTATCTTCCATGTTGCATAATTATGGAAACATTTGTCTATGGCTCACGTTGGGTGGTTTCTGGTGACCTTAAAATGGTTGTTTAGTTAGCAGAGTTCACAGTGTTAGTACGAGAGGCATTTGCATGTATGTTTATCCCTTTAAAGACTCTTTGGTAGACTGTCACAAAATAATTGATTTTTGTCACCTTTGTGTGAATTTGTCCCTTTGAAAGCATCACTTGCCCAACTATCACATGCTAAGTATTTATATACGCTTAAGTGGTATTCAGTATAGAGGAAGACTATGGTACTGATTTCAGTATTAAGTTACACCTTTTTAGAGTAAGAATTATAAATAGGAAGTGATAGAAATTATAACTTTTAAAGTTAAAGTTACTATTTTATAAGTTTAAGTTACACCTTTTAAATGTTAAGTTGCGACTGAACACGGAGTATTCATAATCGATTATAATATTTCAGGATCGATCATGAAATTACCTCAAGCAGTTGTAACTTAACATTTAAAAGGTGTAACTTGACATAAAAAAATAGTGTAACTTTCGGTACTCTACCAATTTTTTTTTTATCGATTTCGTAAAATTACCCTTCAATATATATTTGGTCTTAAGACCATTACATGTAACAGAGTTTTACTCATCATTTACTGCTCAACTCACTTGAGGTTGACGGCAAAAACTCTCTCAGAATGCATGCATACATTATTGATACAAAACGATACTTCATGCATGCTCCATTAATGAAATATTCATTATTATTGGGGCATCATTTTATTTTGGGAAAATTGTACTTTATATCTTGAAAGATTTAAAGTTTTTCACTTTGTATCGTCAAAAATAAAATTTTTTGCATTGCACCATTAATGTATTAAAAATGTTGCAATGTAATCCTTTTGTTATCTTTTAACTTTTTGTATCATATAGTCACGTGACTGACACAATTTAACGGAAGCAAATAAATGTTCAATTGACACAATAAGAGAATTCAAGAGATTAATTAACACCAAAAAAAGAATGTTTATATTTTGAAAAAATGAAGTACAATGATAATGACTCAATTTTTTTTAGATCAAACGTGTCTACTAATTGATCATTTTGGTCTTATATTTTTTTTCCTAAATATAAACTTTTATAATAGTTTTTATTTAACTTAGATTGTTATCAAGCATAAAATACTAACATGAGCTATATATTTTGTTGTAATTTTTTCATATTAAACTTCTATTAATTAATAATTAATTTTGAATTTGTGAAAAACGGGTTGAATTTATGGTTCAATGAGATGAACTCAATACTGTTAAGTAATTTATTTCGATGAGTTTATATACATTCTTTTAATTGATGTTGTCGAGGTGATAAACTATAAACCTTAATCTAATTGCGGCCAATAATGAGAGAGCTTATTAGATTCATTATAAATAGACATGCTAAGTTTCTCTTTTTATTTTATAACTTAATTTGACTTGTCTCATTAAGAGCCGCCTATTGTTTTGAAGGAGAGAAATATCTTATTTTTCTGCAAAAGAAACTCGGAGATCGAATATCATCGCTTCAACTGGCTGCAACCACCCATGTACAATTTCATCAGGAGAAATGTGATGGAAACAAAGGGTTTAGTGGGCACCACCACAAAAAATCAGGTTGAATTTATGGTCCAATAAGATGGATTCAATATTGTTAAGTGATTTATTTTGATGAGATTACATGCATTCATTTAATTGATGTAGTTGAGGTAATAAAGTACAAGCCTTAATCTAATTATGGTTAATAATGAGAGAGTCCATTAGATTCATTATAAATAGACATGCTATGTCCCCTACTTTACTTTATAACTTAATTTGACTTGTCTCATAAAGAATCACATATTGCTCTTTAAAGAAAGAGAAAAATCTTACCCTTCCGTTCAAAAAGAAGAAAAACTCCTTCGATTTAACTGGCTTCGGCCGCTCATGTACAATTTCATGAGAATTGTGATGGAACCAAAGGGCTTTGTGGGCTCCACCACCCAAATTTATTTCCCCAACTCCCATCCAATAACCCACCCATCTCAAGAGAACCATTCAGTCACATGGTGTTTGATAAAATGATTATGTACGGGTGAAGAGGATCTTTCATTGTAATTAATAATGGTGAAGGGAAGGGATCACATAAGACAACAACCACTTTGTACATATGCATTTCACACTTTATGGAAATATTGCAAAATTTGTGAAGCCATTTGATTATCTTCCTTAGCTTTTCTTGGTAATTAAGTATCAATTATCTCACATGACACCCATATTATGCCAAGATAAATATGAGGTAATATCTTGGCATAATTTTCAGATTAAGCAATTTATTTCACCGAATATCTCTTTTTGAATAAATTACAGAAGCTTTCAAATATGTCTTGAATTATGTATATTTCTCGGGTTACGAGAGTTTTGTCTTTAAATTTAAACAATTTATTACACTAAATATCTTTCTTCTATAACTTGGGAGCTTTTTCTTTAATGTGAGATTTGGAGAGAAATATAAAGTCGTGCACTTTTAAGGCGAAATGTCTTTAAAATACGCACTTGAAAAAAATACTCTTAATAAAATAATATTTTTTAAAAACTTCCTCCATATTTCAACACCACGACCGACAATGAATAAAAGATAGTGAACTCCACGACCATAAACTAAAAGACAGTGAAATAAAAGACAATGAACTAAACAGTCTCTTTCTATGAATTTGTGTTTTATTATATACTAGCAATTACTCGTGTCTGAAGACATTATCTAATAAACAAAAAAATTGTAATTAATTGATCGTGCTCCATGTTGATGTATAACACAAAAAAATTGTATATCAATATGAACTCTACAAAACATTCACCACTGCTGATTTCTGGAGATCAACGTTAGAGCAGAAGGCTGAGCCGGTTCAAGTTTCTTCACACTTGGACCAGGCACAAAGATTTTTTGGAGGTTGTGCGGCAGAGTTGGACATTTCCTGTGTTCGCTTCGGGGATGTCTGTGTTTCAATCGAAGCTTATTCGGTTGAAACAAACCCTGAAGGTCTGGAACAAGGAAGTGTTTGACAATGTGTTTCAACGAGTTCAGGAGGCCGAGACCGAGGTTAGTAGGAGAGAGGTGGCACATGATCAGTCAGGATCTCCTTCAGATCGGGCTATCCTTCATCAGGCCAGGGCTGAGTTGTAGCAGCCTTTACACTGTGAGGAGTCCTTTATGAGGCAGCAGTCCCGTGTACGTTGGCTTCGAGAGGGGGATTCGAACACCCATTTCTTTCACGCTTCAGTGAGGAAAAAGCGGCATATTCTTTCAGTCCATTGGATCTGGGGTGATGATACAGAGTGAATTACTGAGCATAGGGCTATTGGTGCTTCGACAGTTTCCTTTTTTCAGGGATTGTTCTCTGTGGGGGCTGGCCAGGTTGAGGTTACAGACTTTTCGGCTATTCCAACTATTGTGACTGATGCAGATGATGTTAGACTGTGTGTTATGCTGACTTTGGAGGAGGTGAGACAAGTCGTGTTCTCTATTGATTCAGATAGTGCGCCGGGGCCGGATGGGTTTTTCAGTCACTTTTATCAATTTTGTTGGGACATTGTGGGAGCAGATTTGTTAGTTACAGTTCAGGATTACTTTCGGGGCTATCCTATGCCTTGAGGATTCATGAGTATGTTGGTAGTTCTTTTAATAAAGAAGGAGTCACTTTCTACTTGGGCAGATTTTCGGCCAATCAGTTTATGTAACGTAGGCAACAAGGTGTTGACGAAAATCCTCGTTTCTCACTTGTTGTCCTTGTTGTCGCGTATCATATCACCGACGCAAAGTGGGTTTGTGTTGGGTCGAGTGTTGCAAGACAGTGTACTTTTGACTCAGGAGTTGGTTCATGATTTAAGGAGAGGTTCTCGAGGTGGGAACCTCGTGCTGAAGTTGGATATTGCTAAGGCATATGATAAGATGTCTTGGACATTCATTCTCCAAATGTTGCAGACTTTTGGGTTCTCTGAGGGCTGATCTTTTTTGGTTCTGCGAGCTATCTGGGGGCCGTGATTTTCTGTGATGATGAATGGGGTCAGTCAGTGCTTTTTCCAGTCGCAGGGGACTGCGACAGGGTGACCCCCTTTCTCCTTGTTTTTTCATCATTGCTGCAGAGTATCTGTCTCGAAGATTGGACTCTTTGTATGCTCAATTTCTAGGGGTGGCTTATAGTACTGGAGTTGGGGTTTCGGTTTCCCATTTGACTTTTGCTAATGACATTATTATTTTTACTAATGGGTGCCGGTTGAGCTTGCAGCGAGTTATAAATTTTTTTCATCACTATGAGACTGTCTCTGGTCAGTTAGTTAGTTAGGCTAAGAACAGCTTCTATATCAGTTCGCGTGTCTCGCATTCTAGAGAAGTGATTGTACGACAGACCACTGATTTTCAGAGGTGTCATCTTCCGTTTATTTATCTAGGGTGCCCTATCTACTGGGGTCATCTCCGAATCTCGTACTTTGATGAGATGATTTGAAAGGTGCGCGTGCGGATTTCTGGATGGGCGAATCGCTTGCTCTCCTTTGGAGGTAAGCTCACCCTGATTCGTCATGTGCTCGTGTCCATGTCTATTCACTTGTTTCACGTGTTGAGGCCTCCTGTGGATGTTTTTCACCAGTTAGAGAGGTTGTTCACTCGTTTCTTGTGGGGTGATACAACTACTTATCGGAAGATTCACTAGTGTCATTGGGCTGAAGTATGTTTTCCGATAAAGGAGGGCACCTTAGGGGTGCGTTCTTTTTCTGACGTAGCCGAAGCTTGTGAGGTGAAGCTCTTGTGGAGTTTTCATGCTCAATAGTCACTTTGGTCCATTTTTATGAGGGTCAAGTACTTTAGGTTCACTCATCTTGGGCTAATTGAGTTTCGTTACCCAGCTTTACCTCTTTGGAGGCAGTTGTGTGAGATTTGATCCATGGCCGAGTTGAGGATCAAATGGTTAGTACGGTCTGGTGAGGTCAGTTTCTGGTATGATTGTTGGTTGAGGGATTACCCATTGACTTTAGTGTATCCGGGGGCAGCTTCTGGGGTTCCTGTTTCTACTTACTGGGTGAGTAGGCAGTGGGACAGAGGCCGATTGTTGGTGGTTTTTCCTTATTCAGTTGTTTAGCAGATTATACAGATATCGATTCCGGATCAGGGGTTTAATCAGATGAGGTGGATGTTATCTTTGGAAGGGATTTTTTCATTGAGGACTGCTTGGGTTGATATTCGGGGTGTGACTCCAGTTTGGACTGGGTTTTCTTGTGTCTGGCAGAGGCATGTTCCGACTTAGATCTCCTTCTTTATATGGAGGTTGTTTCATGGGTTTTTGGCCACAAATGATGGCTTAGAGAGACGGGATTTCCATGTAGTATCCCAGTGTGTATGTAGGGGCTGTTAAGACTCTTAGACATATTTTTTTGGATTGTCCGCTTTTAGTTCAGGTGTAGGGTCACTTTTATCGGATGCTTGAGATCAGATGTCGGCCGTTTCAGTCTCCTTATGCTTTGATGCTTCATTGGCGGCGTTGTGCTCCTTCTGTAGGTTACGTACGGGTTTTATTACCATGCTTCATTCTGTGACACTTATGGAAGACGCGTAATGCTTATAGGTTTAATGGCCAGACCTTTCAAGTGCCCTGTTGTGATTCATAGGGTTACGATCGATATGTAGTTGGTTGGGCTTGCTTTTGGGTTTGCTCCGAGTCAATTGTGTTGGGATGAGTCAGTTGAGTTTGTGGGTTCTCTTAGGGTCTTGGTTCATCGGCTTTGATCTCTTCGCTTGGTTGCTTGGACTCGTCCTGTAACGGGTTGCCTGAAGACCAGTGTTGACGGCTGTTCTAAAGGCAATCCAGAGCTGTCTACGGCAGGAGGTGTTATTTGGGACCACCAAGGTCGAGTACTCAGGGATTTTGGCTTGTTTATGGGGCCTTAACCTATTTTGTATTTGGAGTTACAAGCTGTTTGTGTTGGGTTGGATTTGGCTATAGATTTGGGAGCTTCAGAGGGTGGTGAAGTCAGATTCAGCTACAGTGGTTTCGTGGATTTCTTCTCAGGATACTGGGTCCTGCGTTTATGCTTATTTGCTTGCTCGGATTCGGTTTCTGTGTGCTTATCTCTCGGCTCGCGTCTGCCATGTTCTGCGGGAGGTGAATCATGATACAAACTTCATGGCTAATTGGGCTTGCTCTTAGCAGCTCAATCTGTGATTCCCTGATTCGTCATCCATTTCTTCTGGGATTGCTGGCATCCTCGCCTTGGATGCTCAACAGAGTCCTCACGTTCGTCGTTGAGTTTTTATTTTAAGTGATGTTTTCTGTTATTTTTTTCTATGGGGATTCCCCACTTTGCTTTTCTATTTATTTATTCTTCATGCTTTTGGTGGTGAGTCACCACCTTGATTTAAAAAAAAATAAAAAAAATGAACCCTATAAAACAAAATTTAAATAAACCAAGACATTTGGTACAACTGACCTTTAAATATCAAATGACAAAAGTCATAAAACATTTAAAAGAAAATAAAATGCTAACCTAAACTAACATCTAGAATTTAAACTATGCTTACTATGGTAATTGAATTTCAAATTTTACCAAAAAAAGATCACAATTAAACTTATCAAAGGACCATACCAAATAACCCTAAAAACAATCATAATTAATCTCCTCTAAATTGATTATCAAAACTTTCAACCAAGGAAGGAGCATGCCCCATGACTATCCAATTCACCTCAAAGCCGTAGCACCACCAAATTCTACTTCAAAATCTCTAGTGTTATTTAATACGAATTACCCACACTGTCAGAGAACCTCTCATTTGAAAAAATAACAAACCCCCCTTAACAATCTCACGTACACATACACATACTGCTTGTGGATTCATATTAGTGTACCAGGTTGTGATCTACCTATATATACTTGTGTAAAACTTCAATTCTTACCACCTCTATAGCTCTAAAACTGCATCAAACAAAAAAAAAGTAATGATTGTCATGGACTAAACTTATCAGTGTAAACTATTTTTTTTTCACTGAAATAGAACAACAAAAAGTTCAAATCATTCCATATATAAAACATACTGCCCAATAACTACTGATGAGTTGTGTCAAAACGTACAATTGGCCTGAAACCAACACGATGAAACAAAAAATTATCAAAATAAAAGTTGTTAACAAAATTTGCATGGAAAAAAACATAGATCAGCTATTAAAATTTAATCCACCAAAATTGAAAAATATTCAGGTGTATAACATAAATAAAGACCCTAATGATAAAACCTTTCATAAATATCTCACAAAAACTATTTGATTAGCACCAAATAATATCAAGGCGATATGCTCAAACCTGATTTTAAACATTATAAGAAGTTCAAGAAAGGCAGAGCATTGTTGCTTTCGAAAATCATATCATCATACAAAAACCTATCCTTTATATGAAAAATTTTCAAAAACTTTTGCAGTTAGAAAATTAACAAAATACAGAAAATTATCTTAGTGGCAAAAAAAACTCCCAATTTTGATCGGAATAAAAGGAAATGACTCTTGTTCAGGCCATTATTCTCGACGACTATTTTTTTTTTAAAATCAGTTTTTACATTATCAAAGATGTAACAGAATATCAAAGCTCTAATTTAACCTCAATCAAACCAAATAAATCATAAATCAAACCATTATAAGAGAACAATCGAACTACATGGATGTACCTTGCAAACTTGAGAAAACTAATTGTGAGAGTGGCCCCCTTTTTCGCTAGTGATGGATTTTGGAATGATTGAGAATAGATAGGGATGAGATTGAGAATGGTTTTATCAAGGTTGTATGGCCAATGCGTCAACCGTATTCCCCAAAACATTACCTTCGGCAAGGAAAGAAAAAACATTAAGAATCCCTACTAGAACCCCCAAAAATTATCATTGCAGTAGGGGAAAAGTATTAAAAACCCTTAATAACAATAATCACAAAATTTTCAATACCCCACATGTACATCATTTCAGGCAACCAAAGAGAGATGTCAGAGGTGGGGAAAAGAGCATTAACAAAATTAAATCAAAAAGTAAAAAAAAAAAAGATGGTGGTTTGGAGTTCTTGAACTCACTCACGCATTTCAGCAAACATTTCATGTGCATGTTGATTGGGGTAGTGATGGTGACCTAGGAGAAGAGAAAGCTAATGAATGGGAGGTGGCTATGGCATTGTGTGTTGTCTTTGTGTGTGTGTGCGTGTGTTGCGTGTGGATGTGTGCACATGCATCAGAGAGATGAAGATAGAGAGAGAAAGAGGATAAAGATGAAGAGAGATGGGAAAGATAGAAACGGATCCCTTAACATAGGAGACAAAATCAGAGAAATAATAATAAGAGTTGTAATCTATATTTTAGGGAGAGAGATACAGAGTTGAGGAATGAGAGATTGCTTAATTACTGGATTTGATTGAGTTGGAGAATTAAATTTAGGGATGTAAGTTTTGGAAACTAAAAGTTTTGAGCTATAAAAATTTTTCAAGAACTAATGTGGTACGTCAGATCGAAAAGATTTGAGACGTTAATAGCTTGAGACAGTTTGAATTATCGTCGACCGTTGGATAATACTTTTTTTGATCTCGAAATAATCTGATCCACTCTTTGTCTCTTGAATTCAAATCGTTCTACTTTGTTATATAGATTGTGGATGAAAGAAGAGTTAGATTTTTTAATTCACTACTTTTAGTTCACTGTCAGTGGTAGTGGGCGGTGATTGTAGATTTCTATGGAAGAAGAGTAGAATTTTAACCATGAGAAAGATAATGGCTCTTATTCGGCTTTGGTTGGGCAAAGTGCAAGACGCGGAGTTGGGTGTAATATTGTCATATAAAAAAAAAAAAAATTAGTTTGGACTACATGACAAAAAAGTTTATTTGATTTGGATCTCATATCTTAAAAAGTATATGTATGAATTTATTGATAAATTATATGCGAAATTTATAGTTCTCAACAAATTTTTTTTTGGTTCAACCATCAAGAATAAAATTAGTGGAATTGACCACTCAACAAAAAGATCTTATAGCATGTAGAAGATCATCTCTTAGGGTCAATTTCAACCACCAAACTAGTAGTCATGCGAATCTTTCTTGAAAATCAATTTATAAATATGATAAGCCTTCTTGTATTACACCATACCAAACAATTATTTCATAAATACTATCTAAGTTGGGTTTTAATAGCCTTGCGACCTATTAGATTTTTTCTACATTGTTTCTATGAATTTTGTTTTTATTTATTTTGGTCATTTATAGTCTTTACAAATTATTAATATTTTATTTTCGGTACAATTATTTTGGGGCATGTAGATTACTTCAATTTTTTTTTTTTGTGGAAAATAAACTAAATTTATTCTAAAAAAATAAATAAATCACAGCATAATTCATGACACACTCATATGGGTGCACATGCCAGCACCGTCGTACATGATTTGTTGACTTAAACAATCACTGTCATTAATTTTTCAATATTTATTGAGACTCACTGTCAATAATTATGATTAATCAAGTTATTACAACTTTAGTTGTTTTTTTTTTTGGCTCTTCCTATACGTTACTTGTATATAAATTGTGCTTTTGCTCTCAATTCGTGTTTTTTTAATCAAAATGTAAATATAAAAAAAGTTTAAATTTTAATATTTTCGAGAGAATAATGTTACCATAAAGTTCTAATTTATTATAAATTTTAGATTTTCTCCATTGTGAGAAAATTTTGGCCCCACCTTTTATTGTGTGTATCTTTTATATACATTGTACTAACAAAGTAACAATCATAAATAGCGCGTGATTGGGACAGTTTTCGACAGGCTTGGTCCAATAGGAGAAATAAAAAAGAGTGAATTTTAGACCTCAATTATAAAAGAGACCCCCTATTTCATATGTTCATAGTATAGAGACTCAAACTCTAAACCCATAATATTATAGTCATATGCAGAATTCACTACCAAAGCACGAATTCACGCGTAGAGCGCGAGAGCATGAAGAGTTTTAAAAGATTATGTGACTAATGTCATACCAAAAAGACCTTATAAAACTTAAGCCAACAAGAAAATTCTATGTTCAATCACAGTCTCTCTCTCTCACTCAAGGGCACTAATTTCATTGTCATTTAAGACATGTTAGTTTAGTTATTGATTAACTATGATAAAAAGATTTGGAATACTATAATTTGAGTCCCTTTGAACAAGCAAGATAATTTTTTTAAAAAATATATTAGTATTAAAAAAAATTAAAAGGTCTCATTTAGATTTATTGTTTTAAGTCTCAATATGTATTGAACCGCCTTAATTTCCGATTATAACAAAACACCCGAGTTTTTTGTCAAAGATTTCCGGTGGTAAGACCCATATGGTGGACAAAGCCATGCAGAAAACATGGTTGGGAAATCCTGTCCATGCTTCTTTGGTTTGTTAAACTTGTGCAATGTTGAATATTATGTGCCTGAACCACATGATAGTTCAAGTGGTAACATAAACGAGCTGTAAATTTAAACGTTCTAAGTTTTAATCTTGACAACCCTTTAAGGTCAGACCATGAGGAATTTTTTCTTCATGAATACCCTAATTCCAGCATGAATGACCTGCATATGACCGGACCGGGGAGGAAATTAATCGAAGTGTATAAAAACTGACATAAACACCCCTAACCATTGAATAAAAAAAATTGCCATGCGCCCGACATGTTTTTTTTTTTTTTGGAAAATAAAAATTTATATCATAACACAGCTGCAAAAAACAACCTACAGGGAGACATAGCCTGTAGAACAACACAAAAACAAGACACAAGTGATCAGGATTTTGAAGGAAGTGTAGGCCAAAATACAAAACACAAGTGAAAGGAGCAAAAGCAATACAATAACAACATCCCAAAACAGAGAAGCTGCGAGAAACGTTCACACAAGCAAGGAGTTCCAAGCACACACTGTTGAAAAAATAAAAACTTTAAAATTTCTCAGTTAATTTATTTTATATGTTTTAATGGATCACTTTTAATTTAGGATTTAATTGAATTTTTATATGATTGAAATAAATAATTATATTTTGTTTTAATTGGACATTTAAATGTCTTTAAGTGGTGGGGGTTACTAGATGGTGCACTTTAAAAGCCTCTAATGGCTTGCATTCTAAAACATATATAAAAAGGGATCACATGATTTAATGGGATGGATGTTTGTTGGTAGAATGTATATTTTTTCCATATATATTGTAGATGTATTTTACGATTATGTTTTTGAGCAACTTCGATTCGAGTCAGGTTCACCCTAACTTTCCAGTGGGTGTGACAATTGAGGAGGTGCTGTTGTGAGCGTCTAGGTTTGATCTTGGAATCGCTGGTGTCTGTCAGTAACCCTCACGCGGGGAGGCTAAGCTGTTTTAGGACAGTGTTCACACAACTCTTGGACTCGCAGACTAACTTTTTCTAATTTATAGTATCTATTTTATTCTGTTATAAATTGATTGTTATTTTATATTTATTTATATATTCTTGTTAGTTTGTGATCTGAATATTATTTTTGTTAATTAAAATTATGTGTAATTATGCTAATTTCCCCAACACACACAACATGTGCCCGACATGTTGAAGGTTAGATACCTTGCCAATTTTTCCCAATTCTAAGACTTGTGCTTAACGACGTCAATTTTATATATTAACAGGAACTCGATATGAAACAAACTCAAAAACGACCTGACTAACTAAGATTAACGACAAATGGGTCGGCTTTATATTAGCCACAAATAACCTATTTAACTAATATTGCGATAAGGGAACATATGAGTATTTGATTTTTGATTTTGTTGTTTTTTGATCTGATATTATATGTATTGCTTTTAAAACAAAATACTTCTTTTATTAATATAAATCTGTCATGGACTCAAAATAACACGACAACAACATCACGTGACACCCACCAATCCCAGCTTCAATACAAAAACTCATCACCATTCGCGGTTATCTACCATGTTGCATAATTATGGAAATATATGTCTATGGCTCACGTTGGATGGTTTCTGGTGACCTTAAAATGGTTGTTTAATTAGCAGAGTTCAGAGTGATAGTACCAGAGGCATTTGCATGTATGTTTACCCCTTTAAAGACCCTTTGGTAGATTGTCACAATATAATTGATTTTAGTCACCTTTGTGTGAATTTGTCCATTAGAAAGCATCACTTGCCCAACTATACCAAACAAGAGAGAGAGAACTTTACTCATACAACGATTATGCTATAAATTGTGCATTCAACAAAATACATAAATAGTAGTAATCGCGATATTACTTGGTTGTAGAATAGATAACATGCATTAAATCTTAGGTTAAGAGGCCATAACCAAAGGTTTGAAACCATGTTTAAGACTGGCTTCCCAAACTTTGTCAGTGTCGAAAACCTTATTACCACACTCGTGAACATTCCATCCTTCTAAGGCATGTACTATCCCAGCTATCTTCCAAGCACTCATCACTCTCCTTGGCAACCAGTTCTGTCACAAAACATCATTGGCCAAACAAAGATGAATCTATTCTATGATGAAATACATATTATTATATAGAAAACCTTATGTAAGTATAAATTATGTGGACATAAAGTCTGCCTATGCAAAAAAAAAATTATTCTTACTGACGGTGTCGTGAATTGTGAATTGACTTGAAAGTGGATGTTCATGACGAGCAAAACACAATGGTAGAAATTATTGGTAAATGGCTAAGATTACAAATACTTCTTGAAATGAGCTGAAAACAAGGATGGTCCTTAGATTTTTAAATATTTTTTCACCATGGAAAGATTTCAGAAAAGACCACGAAAGGAATTCTATAGAATTTAATGAGCTTCAAAAGAATTGAAGTCACTAACCTCACATGAGTGCATATTCTCGAGAGAAATAGGGGTACCCATTGCTGGTGTGTACTGGTAGAAGCAGTCATGGCGGATTTTCTTTGGAGGAAATTGTGAGAAAGGAATGAACAATGTTCCTTTAGATGCCTTCAACTGTTCTTCCTCAGTCAATCCATCTCCCACTAACCATGTCTGTGGAAATTATTGTGACATTAAACTTCTCTCTCATTGTTGTGTTTATTATATAATTAAATACTGAAGTTTGGTTTGATAACACTTTTTAAGGACTAATTCTTTTTTTACTTCGTTTTTTTTATTTGAGTTTGGTCTCTTTCTCTAAGCTTAATTAAATTTGTAGTAGAATAATGATGTACAAAACTAAGTATACATATATATATATATATATATATATATATATTGATGAAATTGTATTTTTTATTTCAATAAGATAACTTGAAAAAAATGTTGTGAAAATATATAAATATTTTTTGGAGATGATAAGGGTAGAAGGGTTAGGTTAGCAGGAATAAAATGACCTTAAAAGATTCACCTTCTGAGCATAATAAGTCCTTGAGAGTAGCAAACTACTTTGACAGTTGGTTGTCAGCTTAAGCTTATCATACTCATCTTCATATAAGGTAGCCACCTGACATAATAGTAACTAGTGTTAGAATATTGATGAAACCTTTATTCAATTCACTCATTCACAATAGACGAATGGTGTAGTGAGCAAAATTTCTATTATTTTGAGACCTAGGAAGGATTAGATATATGTATTTTTATTACAGTATGTGGAGAAGCTATTTATGTACTCGTTCCAATGCAGAATTAGATGTACATTTTTTGATGTTCCTGCCTCATGCCCAGAGAGAGAATGGGCATGGCTCCCCCTTTCCCCATTCTACCATCCAAACAAGATGGGTCGGATAGGACCAGATCCAATCAGCCGGATCTTTTGCATGAGGTTAGCTCTCGCTACTTTAGGGTTTGGGAGGAGTCAGATGTACATAATCTTACACCATGTATGAGAGATTGTTTTTGTGACTCGAATTCGTTATGTCCAACAATGAGTTTGGGCTAGTTTCATTTAGGTTAGTGTGAGCCCAAAGTACATGTGGTGGAACACCTCTTGAGTTGGGCAGCCATGAATTGGATGATATTTAGCTGGCAAACATACCTCTATACCCATTTGGCACAATGCAGAGGCAACGGAATAAGCAACCTTAGAAAGTCTGCCTCTTAGAAGAACTTGAGTTGTGCCTTTTGGGATGCTGTTGAGAACAACACCAACTGCCAAGCTACTCCCATCCACTACCTTCACATTTAGCTGAGGGTACCTTTGGATGTATATCTCTCCATTTCTGTTGAGTTCCTCCCCCTGCAAAATATGAAATTATTTGATTGAGGGGAAAATTGGCAAAAACAACAAATACTAAGAAATAGTTTTAGAGCTTTGAGCACAAACTTGCCTGGTTCAAAAGACCTAGACTTAAGACTTTAATTCCTCTTGCCTCTGCTTCTAGTATGGCCTCTTCAATCAGCCCATTGATAGCTTCTCTTTGCCATTTGAAGTACTGAAGATTACAGATGAGTTAGTCAAAGTTTTGAGAGGTAAAGAATAGCAGTTATAGAAACTACCTGCAAAACTATGGATATTCTAAATTTGCTAGAAAATCAGGCACTCAAACATGTTAATTTACGACTGATCAATTATTGATCCTAATTAAGTTTTTGGAATTGATCCAAAACCATTTAAGATTTAAGTTATGATGTTATCTTGTTTGAGTCATAACTCGACTTCATTGTTCGTAACTTTTTTCAAAAATTATTTTCACGAGGTACCGAACTGTTACCATAGATATTTCCCACACAAATGAAAGATAACCAAAAGAGAGAGAGCCATAAAATAATTCTTACTTGTACACTGTATCTTGGTACTGCCCATGTCTGTAGCTTGAGTTTCTCCCCAAAGGCATTCCTGTCCAAAATGAATGTACGGCCATAGATGGCAGCCATGATCATGGACCAATACGTTACTGGCCACAGTAACCAGAGGTACCATTTGGAATCCTGAGGTTCAGAGGCAAGTGATGAAAAACCTAGACGCAGATGGTAGATTGAGTCTGGCGTAGTTAGATGGGTGAGGTGAACAACGTCTGGAGACTCTTCTTGTCGTTGTAGTGAAGTTTCAAATAATACATCGGTGGACTTGTCCATGGTACCATAGATGTAGTCGTAGATAGGCATGAACAGTGAGTAATTGGTCCTGAATTGGGTGTGATGAAGAGAGTGGTATCTGTTGGATGAACACGACTTTGATCAAAGTTTTCTGATATAAAAATAAAACACATAGATATAACTTGGTTCAACCATAAGACTTATATTCATGGACCGAACCCCTATACATTTTTTAACAGGTTATGATACTTACGAAGGTGTATACATCATGTACTTGAGAGGGGGAAAGATGGAGAAAATCTTCATAGGAATCAACTCAAAGTTGCAGTGACCCATGTTGTTCATAAGATCAATGTAAGTTATGTAACCAAAGATGGCTAGAACCGAGGCCGTTCCAGTTGCAATTGTTGTAAAAATTGGTATTGCAAAGAGCAAAAAATATGCTATATGCTCTGCAAATGGATGAATAACAGCTGCCAAATTAAAAAAAAAATACACGAATTAGATAATAAACACTAAATAATCCAATTTTTTTAAAAATTTATTTTATATAAAGTGTAAAAAACTAAAGAGTAAATGAAATTGAGTATACAGGTGATATTATTTTTACATGTGATGGGCTCGGTGACTATGGAGGAATGGTGGTGGGAGTGGTAGCGAGAGTAGAGGTAGTGGTGGTGCAGTGCTCGGTGAAGCCAGTAGTAGAGATACTCTACAGGACC
>CM042191.1:4184134-4249419 GCA_023539305.1 Ilex asprella
AGAGAGAGAGAGAGAGAGAGAGAGAGAGAGACCCTTAATTAATAAAGATGCATTTCCTTTTTTTTGCCTTTTCCAGCTAACTTGAAGGATGACATGGCTTCTCAAAGTTTCATCTCTCTCTTAATATGCTACTTAATGGTACAAAACCACCTTAATAATCCATATGATGAATTAGCAATGCGATGGAGACATAATTTGAGGAGCTAATTAATCAATGACTTAATTCGTTACAACGATTGAATTAGTGGTAAGTCTCCATTTTAGATGAAATTTACTTTTAATCCAACATCTATAATTAATTAGGTATCTAGATTAGAACATCAAATTAAGTACAAATAACATATTTCATGGTGAATAGTAT
Source organism: Ilex asprella (assembly GCA_023539305.1). Lineage (NCBI taxonomy): Eukaryota > Viridiplantae > Streptophyta > Magnoliopsida > Aquifoliales > Aquifoliaceae > Ilex > Ilex asprella. The sequence continues at coordinate 4,184,496 of CM042191.1, forward strand.
AATGGGTATGTAAGGCTAGTTGGTCGGGCTACTTGACTTGCAATAAATAAATTGAATATTTATTGGATGAGACAAAACGGCAAGAGGCTCAAAAATACGAAAACAATCTCTTCACATGTGAGGGTGTGATGCAACTAACGTACGTCTAATTCTCATCAAAACACTGAATTTATGCATGAAGAGAGATCAATGTACGTAGCTTTCATGTGTATAGCTCTTTACAGATCCCATAATAGTAGGAGTCTCGTCTACTCGATGGTGCTTTTAAACTTACAAGAAATCAGAGATTAAAGGGGAAGTACCTTAAAGCTTCCAAGCTGCTTCCATGGCCAGTCAGTGAGCAATCCTGGTTTTGAAGCCATTCTTTTTTCTGCTCTGTTTATCATACGAAATGGGTTGCCTCTAAGAGGCGTTATATAGAGGAACTCTTCAGTGAATATGGCAAAACCTTGGTGCCACAAGTCACATCACTGCTTACCTAGCTGTAACAGTCTAACAGATTAATAATATTATTGAACTATAATTATGATAGTATCATTAAACCATGTTATTGTCACATCATTAAGTCAATTTTTTAACATTTAATAGCATTACTTGATCAATATTGTGTTGTTTGGAGATCGTTAAAACCTCATTTTTTTTTGGTTTTTGAGGAAAAGAAGCTTGATCCATTTGGACCTAGGCTTATTGAACGACTTTTCTATCAGTTTTTTGGATAAAAACAACTTTTATCAGTACTAAAAAAAAAAGCTGAAAAATAAGATTTATCCAAGAGTTTTCAAGAAAAAAATAATTTTTTTCCGGAAACACTCCAAACGATTTAAAGAGTTTTTTTAATTCTTTAATTTTAATTTTTAAACTTCTGTTTTACACTAAAAAAAAAAACTAGTTTCAAACGGGCCCAATTATAGGTGATTTTCATGAGGTACCTCAATGGAATATAATCGACCACGAAGCCTGTGCTCCTCCTCAAATTTCGGTAAGTTTGGGGGGTGGTTGGCATCTCTCAGTCATGCCCAAATGAGAAATTGTATATTGGCGGAAATGATCTTGATACATTTATATAGACTATCTATTTAATATTAATCACAATAATAGAAAAAAAAAAGATGAAAAAATTACAATGTCTAAAAGTTTGGAGAATACCCATTTAACCTATCACTCTAAACACTCTAAACGTGGTGGGTGTGAATAAACATAATAATTAAATAAAATATTCTTCGCTCGGATACCCATTTTACACCGACGTTACTTAAATAATTAATTGAGAAAAAAATAATAAAATATACAAAAAAATTAATATCTCCACCTCGTCAACTAAAAGAATCACATCCATAATCCAAACATATAATAAATTATGAAAAATATAAATAAAAAAATAATTTGCTTGACAATTTGACTATATTATTTTTTTAAAAAATTAAATATTGTTTGGTAGACAATTTTATTAAGGTAAATATTCAGTGGGGGCCCACAACATTTGGATTGTGCCGAGCAATAAATGCAGAATCAGGTGGGTTGCCCACCATATTTAGTGCAAATTCTATTCATGGCACTTTTGCCTTTGTAGGTGGGCGCTGTGATGTCGGTAGATGAGTAACTTGACAGGGATTTTTTTTTGCTTTTACAACGGTATGATGTATTCGACTCTGTATCTTGACTAATTATTTGAGTTGGAACTAGAGAATTCATAAGTGATATATTTCTCGTGGCTTGATTTCAAGAAATTGTTAAGATTTAAATTCAGAGTGTCTGAATTTACAATTTGTCTCAATTACTGCTTGAACTACCTCTTGAGATTAGGAATCTTTGTGCTTGCTTGGAGTTTTCTTTTACTTTAAAATTGTATTCAATTAGATTCTCATATGAATTTCGAAATTAAGTTCAAATAAGGGGTACCAAGCTCTTTTTATAAATAGGGTTGAGTTGAGATCCGAGAGAAGTAAAGGGGGACAAGATAAGAGCTCTCATTTCTACACCTTAGACACACTCTATTGGTCATGTTGTTCTTGTTCGATATTCTTACTTATGCAGTGATTCATCACAATGCCAACATAAGTATGTTACATGAACTTTCTCCTACAGAACATTAAAAAAACCTCTAACCTTTTGTCGGTCTTGCAACTCATGTACGGAGTTGATATCGCGTATGGAGTTGAGAGAGCGAGAGACTAATTATGGTGAAACTTGGAAGGATGATTCTATAATTTTTGTTTCATAATGTTATCATCCCTGTAATTTTTTTGGTGAGTTGATAAGTTTATCAGTTGGATTGATAATAAAGCCGAACTTTACGAGTTTGAGTTGCTCTAGTCAAGTTTATTTTTCTAAATGAATCTAAAAAATTAATCAAATAAATAATCCGAATCTAAAACGATCCGAACTCAAGCCGAGCACGAGTAGTTCATCTATTTTACATATAGAAAAGTTTAAAAAATTGTTTAAGCTCAGCTTGTTTAGAATACGAATCGAGTCTTATCTGAACCGAACTCGAATAACTCGGCTAAATTATTAGCCCTATATATCAATCTTTAACATAATCCAAAAAAATACTATAATATATAATTTAATCTTTTATATAGTATCAAAAAAAAATTAAGTCGTAAATCTTAATTTAATATATGTGGCCTTGGGTTTATTTTCTCAAATTATAGTATACCTAACCTACTATTTTGATGCAAATGGCCAGTTGGGTTTAGAATTGACTAAATAATAAGTTAGTAGATTTGGGTATGAATTAAATCATCCACTGCTCATTTAGTGATTTAACCTAAAACCTAAAAGATCATTTTCATTTCAAAACGGTGGATGATTATGAGCATCCATAGTTTCTTAGCTTTTTGTTTTGGTGGATTGGTGTTTCTTTGTAAATGTCAATTGCTAGAAGTTTTTCTTTTTATACTTAAGTTCAATTCACTATTCAACCTCTTTTTTAACTCTTCACCCTTATTTTGCTCTTTCAATAAAAGTTATTTTGTCCAAAAATGAAATAATGTATATTTAATATGCTTTCGGATAAGATCAAACTATCAAGTCTTGGCCAGATATAAAAAAGTCTCCTTATGATTATTACATCACAAGAACAACAATCCCACATCCATTAAGTCACAATCGTTCACAACTTAACTTCATTAAAATCCCTTTCCACAGTTGGGTCATTTCTGATTTATTGACAAGCCTTTTGTCTTAGACTATGGTTGGCCTAAAATAAATTATCAGATGCTAAGTATCTATATAAACTGAAGTGGCATTTAGTATAGAGGAAGATTCTGGTACCGATTTCGGTATTAAGTTACACATTTTTGGAGTAAGAGTTATAAATAGAAAAATGATATAAATTACAACTTTTAAAGTTAAAGTTATCATTTTATAAGGTCAAGTAACACTTTTTAGAAGTAAAGTTGCGATTGAATATGGGTATTTATAATCAATCATAATATTTCACGATCAATTTTGAAATTATTTCAAACAGTTGTAACTTCACATTTAAAAGATATAACTTGACATATAAAAAAATAGTAACTTTCGCCAATGAATGTCTTGGACTAATTTTGTCTAATGGGCTGCACATCACTGGAAAGGGAAGTCATTATTCACAATCCTTCAAAAGTTGTGTCTCTCAGTTGTTAGTTGCTGTCTACTATCTATGGATGGAAAGAAACACCAAAATTTTCACTAACAAGGCAAAAGATCCAAGCACTATCTTCAAAGTCATGCTACAAATTGTAAGGGATAGACTTGCATCTTTGAAATTCAAAAGCTCTCAACTGAATCTTGTCATTTCTGAAAAACTACAACTCCCAATCACTTGTATTGTGTAACTTCTCAGTTTCATCACAGTGTTTTTTGTTTCTTTTTGTATGAAAACTATTTTTTGACAAATCTGTCTGAGGTGTAGCTACTTGCTCACATCTCCCACATATTTGTTTTTTTTCATACTTTGTAATATCATGGGGATGCCTATGCTTTTGTATCTCTTTTAATATGCAATTCATCTTTACTTTCCGGAAATTTGTTTTTTCGATTTCATAAAATTACCCTTCAGTATATATTTGGTCTTGATACCTTTACATATAACAGAGTTTTACCCATCTTTTATTGCTTAACTCACGTGAGGTTGACAGGAAAGACTCTCTCAGAAAGCATGCATACATTATTGATAGAAAACGATACTTCATGCATGCTCCGTTAATGAAATATTCATTATTATTGGGGCTCCTTAAAAGATTTAAAATTTTTCACTTTGTGTCATCAAAGATAATCATGTAAGTGGCACACTCCAACAGAAGCAGACAAAATGATTTAATTGATATAATAAGAGAATTCAGGAGATCAATTGACACAAAAAAAAGCTTAAAGATTTAATTGACATAAATGTCATAATTTGAGGTCTATATATTTAATTTACTCTTGAATTTATGTATCTTAATTTTAAATAATTAAAAAAATATTTTGTTGAATTGAGTGACCATGTAACCAACACTTTGAATTGATACACATTTACATTTATTGGTGTCACATGCCATGGAGAGAGAGCTGGCTGTTGAATGTGACTGTTTACATCCGTAGTACAAGCAATAACAGCATCAACTGTGCCAACTTTTACTGCTCAACTCACTGGAGATTGACAGCAAATTAAAACTCTCTCAGAAGAGTAATACTACACTGACCAAATTTTGGGACTAAATTTGGAGCCCAAATGACATGGCAGCTGAGTTGGGCTCATTTATTTGGTGTCATGTCATTTGGGTCCCAATAAAAATTTCAAATCATATGTTGCCATGTCATTTGGGCTCCAAATTTGATCCCAAAATTTGGTCAGTGTAGCATTATTCCTCTCAGAATGCATGAATGCATATTGAAATGTTACTTCGTCGAGGATGACTTATTTATTGACAAAACGAAACGAAGGGCTACATAGTATCGGTTATTCTCTAAGTGAGTCTGAATTTTTAATGCTTCGAACTCCTAACTCATTCATCCCGAGCGGGGAGCTAATCTAGAATAAGATGTATTTGAATAAAAGAACGAACTCAATCAAAGAACTACGGTTAACTCTATGAGTAGTTCAAGTGGTAATAGTAACGATATGTAAATTTAGACGTTCTGAGTTTGAATCTTGGTAATCCATTTGAGCCAGACCATAAGAGATTTATCTCTCTTGAATATCCTAATCTTAGTGTGGATGGTTTGGCTTTGACCAAACCGAGAAAAAAATTAGTCGAAATATGCGTAAACTAGTCCAAACATCCCTGACTATTGAATAAAAAAAAAATTTGATGCTTTATGCATGCTCCATTAATGGAATGTTCAGTATTGCTGGGCATCCTTGTGAGATTCATCCTTCCGTGAAGAACTAGTCGGGTCTAATCTAGTGAGATTCATGCAAAAGTCTAGTAATTATAATTATATAATATTATTGAATTATATTTACGGCAAATACTATTAAATCATGTCACTGTCACATCATTAAGTCGGTTTTTTAACTTTTAATATCATTACTTGATCAATATTGTGTTTGTTTGAAACCGGTTAAAACTTAAGTATTTTTTTTTTTTTTGTGAAAAATAAGCTCGATCCGTTTGGCCTCGGGCTTATTGAACGACTTTTTCATTAGTTTTTTTTGGGTAAAAATAACTTTTATCAGTACTAAAAAAAATTGAAAAATAAGATTTATCCAAGGATTTTTAAGAAAAAATTGACTTTTTTTGGAAGCACACCAAACGATTCAAAGAGGTTTTTTTTAAAAAAATTCTTTATGCTCCGTTTGGTATAATGGAAAAATAGAATTATGAAAAGTTGGAAAGATGGAAAGTTAGAGAGATAAATAAAACATCATGTTTGGTAAGGAAGAAAAATAGGAATGATGGAAAAGTGGTTGGATACTTTCCTTTCAACTCACCAAAATCAATCTCTCCAAAATCGGAAGAAAAATAGATGAAAAGTTAATTATTTGTATTGAGATGTATCTTTTTTGTCTATATATCTTTTTATATATACATACTAGCAATTACCAGTGCCTTCAGGCACGATATTACTTGTAAATTAATTACAAATATTTGCACATACATAAATGTAAAGTAAAATACAATATTTTAGTAAAACGACTAACAAAATGAGTCCGCTAATATTTTTTATAACATCAATCTACATGAATAACATATATTTCCACATTAAATTGTTATGCCACAAAAATTATGTTATAACTACTGAAACATAATAATTCAAACATCTGAAAAAATATATCAGTTGACAATATTAAATGTTCTGTTTTTTATTCAAAATCCACGATTTTAACATTTATAATCAACTTTATCTAATTAATAACTGAATTCATAACTAATAGAATGAAAATTAAAATAATACTTCCACAAATATACTAAGTCTGCAGATATTGTCAAATGACCAAATATAATTATCAGAAATTCAATCGACTGACAAAAGATACGACCTGACTATTGAATTTGTATGATTCTAGTTTATAGTAGTGTTTTTAATTTTATATCATTCTTCTTGGTTATTTATATTCTTAGTATATTTTCTTAAACTAAACGTTTTTAGTATTGGATTGTTTAGTAAAGATTGTTGATTTGTGTTGTTCACTAAATATTGAATTTGTATGATTCGTGTTCATAGTATTGTTTATAATTTTGTATCATTTTCTCGTGTATTTAGATTTGGATTATTTAGTAAATATTCTTACTTTGTGTTATTCACTAAATATTAAATTTGTATGATTCGTGTTTGTATATAAATTTAATCTTGTATATTTTAAATGTTAAACATATTTTCTTTAATATATCTCTTGATATCTAAGTTGCCTAATAACTTGAATTTAATCTTGTATATTTTATATGTTAAGCATATTTTCTTTGTTAAATTAGATTTTTTGCAACTTATGTTTTTTTTTATTGATTATGGAAAAAATAAATTTGATTATTGAATTTGTATGATTCGAGTGTATAGTAGTGCTTTTAATTTTATATCATTCTTCTTAGTTATTTATATTCTTAGTATATTTTCTTAAACTAAACGTTATTTAATATTGAATTATTTAGTAAAGATTGTTGCTTTGTGTTGTTCACTAAATATTGAATTTGTATAATTCGTGTTCATAGTATTTCTTAAAATTTCGTATCGTTTCTCTCGCTTATAATTTTGTATCATTTTTCTGGGGTATTTAAACTTTGATTATTTAGTAAATATTGTTATTTTGTGTTATTCACTAAATATTGAATTTGTATGGGTCGCGTTTGTATATGAATTTAATCTTGTATATTTTAAATGTTAAACATATTTTCTTTAATATATCTCTTGATATTTCAGTGACCTAATAACTTGAATTTAATCTTGTATATTTTACACGTTAAACATATTTTCTTTGTTAAATTAGATTTTTTGCAAGTTATGCTTTTTTTATTGATTATGAAAAAAATAAAATTGACTATTGAATTTGTATAATTCGTGTTTGTAGTATTGCTTGAATTAAAAGAGATCAACATACAGAGGAATATTTTCGTAAAATATACTATCTATCTACTATTTAGTGCATAATTTTCTTTGAGAGAGAGATACAGAGGAATATTTTTCTAATATACTATCTATTTCTGTGATATATACTATCTATCTCCATAGAGATGCAATATTTGTTTGAATTAGACACTATCTAATATTTTCGTGAGATACAGAATAAAATATTGTGAAAAATTGATACTTTTTGCGTGAATTGAGCGTGAGAGAGAGAGAGATTTGTTTAATTTAAGGAAAAGATTTGGGGAAATTAAATTTTAGAATATCAATTTTAAAAATTATAAATTTTGAGCAACAAAAATATTTCAAAAGAGTTAATGTGGTACGAAACGAAGTATTAATTTTATTTTTTAAACTTCTGTTTCACACCCCAAACGTCGCAAATAAATTTTATACCTTAAATAAAAATTTTTAAAAAATAATAATTTAATTAATTTTTTACGACATTTTTTAAAACCGTCGGAAATAGACTTTATACCTTAAATAAAAAAATTTAAAAAAATATAATTTAATTAATTTTTCGCGACGTTTTTTAAAAGCGTCATCAATAAACTTTTTACCTTAAATAAAAAATAACAATATAGTTAGTATAATATGACGTTTTTTAAAAACGTCACCAATAAACTTTTTACCTTAAATAAAAAATTTTAAAAATAATAATTTAATTATTTTTTGCGACATTTTTTAAACACGTTGCCAATAAACTTTTTACCTTAAATAAAAAAATTAAAAAATAACAATTTAATTGGTTTTTGGACGTTTTTTTAAAATGTCGCCAATATACCTTTTACCTTAAATAAAAAAATAAAAAAATAATAATTTAATTAGTTTTCGCAAGGTTTTTAAAAACGTCGCAAATAAACTTTTTACCTTAAATAAAAAAATTTTAAAAATAACAATTTAATTTGATTTTTTTGACGTTTTTTAGAAACGTCGCTAATAAACTTTTTACCTTAAATATAAAATTTAAAAAATAACAATATAATTTGTTCTTTGAGACATTTTTTGAAAACGTCGCCCATAAACTTTTTACCTGAAATAAAAAATTTTAAAAATAACAATATAATTAGTTTTTCGCGACGTTTTTAAAAAATTAATTAAATTATTATTTTTTTATTTTTATTTATATAAAAATTATTCGCGACTATTTTTTTATGTCGCTAAAAGTTAATTAAATTAATTTTTTTTATTTTTTTACGTTGGTGGAATATATTTTAGCTACGTTTTTTGATATTTTAGTGAGCTTTTTTTTCGTCGCAAAAAAAAATTGAGATGAAAATAAATTTGCGTCGCAGAATATTTTTTGCGACGAGGCTATTACGACGAACAGGCGACAAAAAAAAACGTCACAAAAAATAATTTGCGATGATTTTTTTTAATTTAGCGACAAAAAAATCGTTGCAAAAAACTATTTTTGTTGTAGTATGAATCAGAAAAAAAATGTCATGTGCCCGACATGTTGTAGGTTTGCTACCTTGCCAAATTTTCTCAATTCTAAGGCATGTGCTTAACTACGTCAATTTTATATATTATCAGGAACCCGACGTGAGAAGAACTAAAAAATTTCTCGGGGTGGGAACGTCGTGCTGAAGCTAGATATGGCTAAGGCATATGACAGGATGTCTTGGACATTCATTCTCCAGATGCTGCGGGCTTTTGGGTTCTCTGAGGGTTGGATTTCTTTGGTTCGACGGGCCATCTGGGGGCCATGATTTTCTGTGATGGTGAATGGGGTTAGTCAGGGCTTCTTCCAATCGCAGGGAGGGCTGCGGCAGGGCAACCCCCTTTCTCCATGTTTGTTCATCATTGCTGCAGAGTATCTGTCTCGAGGCTTGGACTTGCTCGATTTCTTGGGGGGGATCTTATAGTACTGGAGTTGGGGTGTCGGTTTTCCATTTGGCTTTTGCTGACGACATTATTATTTTTGCTAATGGGTGCCGGTCGAGCTTGCAGCGAGTTATGGATTTTCTTCATCACTATGAGGCTGTCTTTGGTCAGTTAGTTAGTCAGACCAAGAGCTGTTTCTATATCAGTTCGCGTGCCTCGCATTATAGAGAGGTGATTGCACGACAGACCACGGGAGCTTCCGTTTATTTATCTGGGGTGCCCTATCTATTTGGGTCATCTCCGGATCTCGTACTTTGATGAGATGATTCGGAAGGTGCGCGAGAGGATTTCTGGATGGGCGAATCGCTTACTCTCCTTTGGAGGTAAGTTCACTCTGATTCGTCATGTGCTCACGTCGATGCCTATTCACTTGTTTCACGTGTTGAGGCCTCCTGCAGATGTTTTCCACTAGTTAGAGAGGTTGTTCACTCGTTTCCTGTGGGGTGATACAACTACTCATCGGAGGATTCACTGGTACCACTGGGCTGAGGTATGTTTCCTTATAGATGAGGGCGGCTTAGGGGTGCATTCCTGTTCTGACTTAGCCGAAGCTTGTGAGGTGAAGCTTTGGTGGAGTTTTCGTGCTCAACAGTCACTTTGGTCCACTTTTATGAGGGTCAAGTACTGTAGGTCCACTCATCTTGGGCTGATTGAGTTTCGTTACCCCGCTTCACCTCTTTGGAGACGGTTGTGTGGGATTAGATCCGTGACTGAGCCGAGGATCAGATGGTTAGTATGGTCTGGTGAGATCAATTTTTGGTATGACTGTTGGTTGGGGGATTACCCATTGGCTTTACTGTATCCGGGGGCAGCTTCTGAGGTTTCTGTTTCTGCTTACTAGGCTGGTCGGCAGTGGGACAGAGGCCGATTGTTGGGGGTTTTACCTTCTTCAGCTGTTGAGCAGATTGTGCAGATTTTGATTCCGGATCAGGGGGTTGATCAGATGAGATGGAGGTTGTCTTTGGATGGGGATTTTTCATTAAGGACTGCTTGGGCCGATATTCGGGGTGTGGCTCCAGTTTGGGCTGAGCTCTTGTGTCTGGCAGAGGTATATTCCGACTCAGATATCCTTCTTTATGTGACGGTTGTTTCATGGTTTCCTAGCCACAGATGATGCCTTAGAGAGACGGGGTTTCCATGTAGTATCCCGGTGTGTGTGTGTGGTGCAACTATTGAGACTCTTAGGTATCTTTTTCTGGATTGTCTACTAGCAGTTCAGGTGTGGGATCATTTTATCGGATGTTTGGGATCAGATGTCAGCCGTTTTAGTGTCCTTATGCTTTGATGCTTCATTGGCGGCGTTGTACTCTTTATGCAGGTCACGTGCGGATACTGCTACCGTGCTTCATTCCGTGGCACTTATGGAAGACACGTAATGCTTATAGATTCGATGATCAGGCTTTTCAGGTTTCTGTTGTGATTCAGAGGATTTTGACCGATTTGCAGTTGGTTGGGATTGTTTTTGGGTTTGGACAGATATGCAGTTGCGTTGGGATGAATCAGTTGAGTTTGTGAGTTCTCTTAGAGTCTTGGTTCCTCGGCCTCGACCTCTTCGCTTGATTGCTTGGACTCGTCCTGTAGCGGGTTGCCTGAAGATCAACGTTGATGATTGTTCTAAAGGCAATCCGGGACTGTCTGCGGCAGGGGGTGTCATTCGAGACCACCAGGGTCAGGTACTTAGGGTTTTTGACTTGTTTTTGGGGCATCAGTCTATTGTATAAGCGGAGTTGCAGGCTGTTTGTGTTGGGTTGGAGTTGGTTGCGGATTTGGGAGCTTCAGAGTTTATAGTTGAGTCAGATTCAGCTACAGTGATTTCTTGGGCTTCTTCTCAGGGTATTGGGTGCTAGGTTTATACTTACTTGCTTGCTCGGATTCGGCTTCTGTGTGCTTCTCTCTCGGCTCGTGTCTGCCACGTCTGCGAGAGGTGAATCAGGCTGCAGACTTCATGGCTAATTGGGCTTGCTCTCAGCAGCTCAATCAGCGATTCCCTGATTCGTCATCCCTTCTTTCTGTGATTGCTGGCATTCTCATTTTGGACGCTCGACAGACCCCTCACGTTAGTTGTTGAGCCTTTATTATTTATTTATTTATTTATTTTTCATTCTTTTGGTGGTTAGTCACCACCTTGCTTTTGCTAAGATTTTCTTCCACTTCTGGAGGCTTGGCTCAATGTCCTCCTCCCTTGTACAATTTTCCTTTTAGTTATATATACAGGTAGGGGTCCTGCCTAACCCCCCCACTCACATTGGGTGGCTTTAAAAAATTAAAAAAAAAAACTAAGGTTAATATTATATAAGCTATTTAACTAATATTGCGATATGGGAACATCTAATTTTTTATTTCGTTATTTTTTTATCTGGTATTATATGTATTACTTTTAAGATAAAATGGTTCTTTTATTAATGCAAACCTGTCACGGACTCAAAATAGCACGACAACAGACACGCACCAAACCTAGCTTCAATACAAAAACTCATCACCATTCGTGGTTCTCTACCATGTTGCATAATTATGGAGACAAATCTCTATGGCTCACGTTGGATGGTTTCTGGTGACCTTAAAATGGTTGTTTAATTAGCAGAGTTCACAGTGATAGTACTAGAGGTATTGGCTTGTATGTTTATCCCTTTAAAGACCCTTTGGTAGATTGTCACAATATAATTGATTTTAGTCACCTTTCTGCGAATTTTTCTCTTAGAAAAAGCATCACTTGCCCAACTATACCAAACAAGAGAGAGAGAGAGAGAGAGAGAGAGAGCTCTTAGTATGACTAAAGGCCAATCAATATATCACTTAAAATCTTTTTTAAAAGTAGAAGCTTTTTACATGAATCTGCATGGACGGTTCAGTCTTTTTCAATACCCAAAAAATGAAGTGTAAACATACTACTATTTCCTGCATTCTGGATCGAATTCACAACGTAATTATATACCTAATTTATTTTATTGTTTTATAGATTTGATGACAATTTTTACTATGTATGTAAATTTATTCACGTGCTAACACATATTGCATTGCTAGTACTCAAAAAGCAAACGAGAATAGAATGCTATAAATGCATGATAGAATCGATATGTCGAGTCTTCGACTTTGTATCATAAAGATTACAGCCAAACCGTGAATAACTGGTTTACATTAGACCTTAGTCCACATTGTCATCTCAAAAGTTAATATTAAAAGATCGGAAAAATGAGATTTGGATTCTTTTCAATATATTTCTCTTAATTTGACTAAATAGTAGATCGTCTGTTACATACTCTACTAGAATAGCAATCCACTAAGATAAATTGAGAAAAACTATATTGGAGGAAATTTGAATCCCGAAAAAGGGGCGGGAAAGAGAAATATTTTCTTAAGAAGTCTTATTTAGTTCTTTATATAGTATATGATATTGATATAGAAAAACAGCATATATATATAAACAAAACATAGGTGAGTATAAATGCATAGAATGATCTTATGAAATACAAGATCATAATTCAGTGAACATTTGCAAGATAGTGAACTAATCTCCTCCTCAGACTAGGGAGCGAATTAGTCTATGTATGCATAAACTAGCCTAAACACCCCTAATGATAATATATATATATATATATATATATATATATATATATATATATATATGAAGGTGGTGATGCAATTAAGGCTTTGTTTCAGAGGACATCATCAGAGGGCGAAACCCATGTTGAAGACTGGCTTCCCAAACTTTGTCAATGTTGAACATCATGTTGCCACACTCATGCACATTCCAGCCTTCCAATGCATGCAATATCCCAGCTACACGACATGCACTCATCACCCTCCTTGGCAACCAGTTCTGTCACAAATAGATCGAGGACAAATTAGTAAAAGCATGTATACTCTTTTATGGGATGTTAATCAAATCGAGCTTATGGAGTCGAGTATGCCCATATTCAATTTGGCTGTGATTGGTAGAGCTAGAACTTGAGTGTTGAGATTATTCAATTGACTATATCCAAATTGTGTTCGATTGTAATTGGCTGAGCTCAAGTTTTTAAGAGTCGAACTTAGATTCTTGTCGACACTCAAATCAACAAAAGCTTAAGAACCAAACTCATAGTAAAACCGATCGAGCTTGAATTTTCACTAATAATTTTTAAGAATTAAACCTTATACTTAATATCATCCCAAAAATTTTCCAAAATCAATATGACCATATAATTAAACCCTAACAGTTCGAATTTCACAAAAATCTATTAGAAATATGAGGGAGGTAGAAACTTATATGGTCTGAAGCTATTCTAAAATAAGTTTGAGGTTCATTTTTTAAATGTGCACGGGCTTGTTTGGACAAGAACATATTTGAGCTAACCCAACCCGATCCAAGCAAAGTCACCCTTTGTTTGGATTCGGCTCCTTTACAAAATGAGCTTAGATTTATGATCAAATTCAGTTCATTAAGAAATTTAACTGAGCCCAACAAGCCAAAATCAAGACGATCTCGAGTTGGTTGGATTGTTTAACAATCTTATGTATTCTTGAATATCCAAAATATTGAATGCAATGGTAAAAATAGTTTAAGTTCTAACCTCACAGGAGTCTACATTCTCAAGATACTTGGGAGTCAACATTGCTGGAGTATTGTAGTAGAAACAGTCCTTCCGGATCTTCTTTGGAGGGAATTGTGAGAATGGAATGAATATTGTTCCTTTTGGTGCCTTCAATTGATCTTCTTCTGTCAATCCATCTCCCACTAACCATATCTAAAAAAAACATCATCTTCAAATGTCAAAACACTAATTTAATTTTTTCCAACCGAATAATAATTATAATATAATACAATTTAATAATTATTATTATAGCTAGAGATTGTCATAAACTTTTTATTTTTATGTTTTACAGTAGAGTGTTCAAACTTATGCTGACTACTCCTTCGAGCTCGGATACTGGCCACTATAGCCCGAATGGATTTAAAGCATGTACCCTAAAGAACAAAGAATATGGGTGACTGGTCCTTAGGAGGTATGAAAAATATTGAACCTAAGACTTCTGGATTGCAAGATGTCCAGCTCAGCCACCCTTAAAGGTTATATTGTCATAAACATAATGCAACACAGAAAAGTCAAATAATTAGGAAAAAAGAAAATTACTCTTCCACACTCTCAATTATGGTCCATGTCTCACAATATCCCTGTCATTCTCACGTTGATCATTTCCAACTATGATTATTGGTTCCTAAGCTGCCCCCAATGGGATTCTTCCATTATAACTTTCCTAGAAAATTGTACCATTTTGCCACAAAATCTAATGGATGGTGAACAATTTTTGTCCAAAAAATAACCAATATTTGGTTTAGGCGTAATGTAAAATCAAATCAAGTAGCTAAGGGGATATGATAAGAAAACTAAAAGAGGGGTTGCAGTGAGACCAGGACTATAGTTCAATATGGTATAAAGTATGAATTACTCTTAGAAAAATAGGAGTCATTAAAGAGTAATATGACACTTTTATATATTATACAGTGCAAAATATATTAAAAGTGTCATATTATGCATTGTAATAGTGGCATAATGTATAAATTCATATATGTATGGAGGGAAATCTTTGCTTTAACAGAGAGAAAGACAGAAATCCATATATGTAGAAAAAGAAAAGAAAAGAAAATTGACCTTCACAGCATAACTTTTTGAGAGGACTATATTGCTTGCTGCCTCAGAGTCAACCTTTGCTTTATACCTCTTATACTCATCCAGTCGTAGTGTGGCTATCTGTTACAATTTACAACCTGTGTTATAAAACTGAAGCTATGAAGAATACCTAGGTTTGGTTTGAACCCAAACCAACTCTTATCTTTATGGGCATTTTATTGGATGGAGTCATGTTAATTCAAGTTCATCGTGTCATTTTAAGTTCTTGTATACTCGGATTCTGAAGTTTTATGTGTATCATATTTTGATTGTACCATGTTTAAGTTGATATGTACAACGTGTGAAACATAAACCCTTGACTCGGATCCAATTCCCTGTAGATGAAATTCATCACATATAGATATCCCATATATTAAAAATCTATTTGATTCGTATCCCACTTACACTTAATCAAAAGTAATCCTTGTCATATTAGATTAAAAATAAGAAAAATAATAAAAAAACCAACATTTTTATTCGTACAACACCAATTAATTGAAAATTGGATTATTTCATATTTGACACTTACCCAACTCCTTTATTGTCCTTGTTAGCAGTTTTCATCATTTTTTTTTCTTAGTTCTTTCTGTGATGGGTTCGAATTGTGTTATGCATCATATATATAGTTGACATCCTTAATGTCATTATAAAGTTTCACTTTTTTTTTTTGCTGTGGAAGTTTCATCTCTGTCTCCTAAAATGACTCTCTCAAATTTTCAAGGATAGTTAATAATGCAATACCTGGAGACCCCTTTGGCATAGTGCAAGGGCAATGGAATATGCAAGCTTAGATATATTTCCTCTAAGGATCACTTGGGTTGTTCCCTTGGGAATGCTATTTAGCACAACTGCAACTGATAAGCTACTTCCATCCACCACCTTTACTTTTATCTGAGGCTGCCTTCTCAAATATAGCTCACCATTTCTGTTCAGCTCCTCCCCCTGCAAAACATATATGGTGACACAGGTTGGTCAACTATCCTTTGTGTGTGTGTGTTCTCTGGTAGACATCTTAGGGGGGGGAGAGAGAGAGAGAGAGAGAGAACCTGCCTGATTCAAAAGACCAAGACTCAACACCTTGATGCCTCTTTCCTCAGCTTCTAATATGGCTTCCTCAATTAAAGTATTGATGGACTCTTTTTGCCATTGAATGAAGTACTGCAACAAGTATAATAAAACAGATTTGGAATTAGATATACCAATATTTTACTCGATTATAATATAATCCAAACATAATTACATACTTATATAAATATGAGATGAAATTTAAAAATAATTAGCTAAAATTCAGCTCGAATTGAATTATTCAAATCATAATTAATACACAAATTGAATTTACGATCATTAGCGGAATGAGCATAGACTATCGGATATTCAAATCGCATTCTGGTCAAACTTTTTCAAATCGGGTTTGGATATAGATGGCTGGAATTCAAATTTAAATCTCATCCATTGACAAGCATATTAACAACCTCATGCATGAAAATTAACACAAAGAAATGAGTCAATATGGTCCTTACTTGTATCCTATACTTGGGTACAGCCCAGGTCTGTAATTTCAAGTTCTTGAAGATATTTCTCTCAACAACAAAGGTCTTTCCGTAGATCCAAGTCACCATCATGGACCAAAGTGTCACAGGCCACATTACCCACAAGTACCATTTTGAAGTATGAGGTCTAGAGGCAAAGGCTGCAAACCCTAGCCGGAGATGGTAGATGGATTCCGGCGTCATCAAATGTGTCAGATGCACGACGTCCGGTGATTCCTCCGGCCGATGGAGCGAGGTTTCGTATAGAATGTCTGAAGATTTGTCCACAGTGCCATAGATGTAGTCGTAGATTGGCATGAAAAGAGAATAATTGGTTCGAAATTGAGTATGGTGAAGTGAATGAAACCTGTGGCATCAAACATGTAACCAGCTAAGTTCAATTGTCTCCACTGCCATTATACTACAATATTATTTTTGAGAGTGTAATTATTAGGGTGCACTCGAGGGTTGGGCAGCTGGAGTGGTCAATTTGAGCTCAACCCAAACTATAAAACTTTTAGACTAAAACTTCAACTTGAATATAATTCGAGTTATACAACTTGGGTTAAAATTGGCAGGTTATAGGACTCGGGTTTGAGGTTCAACGTGAATTGAATTATGATTCAATTCACCATCAACACGATTTCACAAATTTGGGGTGGTTCTTGAAAAACTAGGCTCTGTTTGGTTTGTGTCTTAAAAAATACTGTCTGAAAATTATTTTTGGAAAGAAGTATTTTTTATGTCGTAAAACTTGTTTGATTATATGATTTCAAAAATAATTTTACGAAATAGAAAACATTAAAACTTGTTTGAAAGGGTGGTGGTACTGTGGTGGTGATTGTGGTATTTTCTAAATCTGGGAAAAAGTTATTTCTAAAACCACACAAAACAGTTTTAACTTGTTCTTTAAATCTATTTATTTTTTGTTATCAATTTTCAAAAAAATAAAAAACAACTGGTCAAACAGTTTTTTTCCCATAAACTATTTCTCAAAACAGAAAAACAACTTCTGAGATGCAACCAACCAGAGCCTGGTATCTCAACTCTGGAGTGTTGTCTAAATTTAAATCGAGTTGAGATTTCTTTTGCCCCAAACCCAATCCGAATGTTTAAAATCTATGTACACATACTAGATATTTCAAGTTGAATTCAGATTAACCAGTCAAGTTATATATATGAGTAAGAAAAATAATGGGTTAGGGGACGTACGAGGGAGTGTACATGAGGTACTTGAGAGGAGGGAAGATGGAGAAGAGCCAGTTGGGAATGAGCTCGAAGTTGCAGTGGCCCAAGTTGTTCATGAAATCTATATAACTGACATAACCAACGAAGGCGACAATGCAGGCTCTTCCGGTGAGCGCCACCGTCACCATTGGTATTGCAAAGAGGGTGAAATATGCTATGTGCTCTGCAAATGGATGTATCACAGCTGCCACAACAATATTATTTGCACTGAATGAGAGGTTATCCACGAGAAAAAAAAAATTTACACTTTGATCCTCTTAATTATGTCTCTAACTTCACGTAGATGGAACCCGAACCCTTGATTTTTGAGTTTCTTACATTTCTCTTCAACTATTTGATTTGGTTTCACGTTGTTTCAAAATCAAACAACCGTCATGTTTTGGATGAAAAATATCCATGTATATAGGAAAATACACTTGTAAATTTTTAATGTCTAAAATTGGGATAATAGTTAGTGGTGTAATATGAAAAATGTGATAGTTGCTATGCCAATATGATACCAACAATCATAACTGAGGTACAATGAGAGAAACATGATAGCAGAGGGGGCAATGTGAGTTTTAGAGTGTAGTTGAGTGGATCAACGTGTAATTTGTCTAAAAACAAGTAATCACAATATTTTTCCTCAAAAAAATGTTAAATTGGATTCAAATCCTCTTTATTATACTTGTAATCAATTTCACTTAATCATAGATCATCCATCATAAATCAAGTGGGATCCACTGTTTTGATCGTGGGTCTTTATTTATACACGGTGGGTGATCTATTATTGAGTAAAACTGAATATAAGTATAACGGAGATGACCTAAATCTCGATAAATTGCTTTTATCTTCTTACATTTGGGATAATGATGTTTTACCTATCTATACTTCAAAAATTCATAATTCATTTTCGATTGAAATATCGACCCAAATTGGCGTTATTTTGCATTGTAGTATCAAACTAGTATTAACTTATGTTAGGATACCAAAACCTATTAATATGTACCAAATGTGGTATTCAATTAACATCAAACTAAATAAATGCAATCTCACCTCTTAATATCCAAACTTACTACATTTTAACTACAAAATTAAGAGAATACGTACAAGAAGGTGGATATTGATGACTGTAAATTGAAGTTAAGATATCGATACTGCAGTGATTGCTCGATAATAGAGGTGGTTACTATCACCGTACTACATGAGATGTGCATGGTAAAAAGCAAACATGTTATATAGAAGTAAAAAGAGTTCGTCTTGTTGAGCTTACATGTAATGGGCTCAGTGACAATGGAGGAATGGTGGTGGGAATGGTAGCGAGAGTAGAGATAGTGGTGGTGCAGTGCTCTGTGAAGCCAGTAGTAGAGGTACTCTACAGGACCCATATGGAGCAACATTGTGATGATCACTCCATCTGTCCTCCACAGGGGCAAGTGAGAAGCCCCTTTCAATGTTAGGCTCCCCAGGTAAAACAGTATTCCATTGAATAAGATCTGATCATCCCTGCCAATCACCATTGTACCCATATCACGCTTAAAACCATAAATACGTAAATCAGTTTGAATACAAAAATAAAAATAATATGTATTCGTCACTACAAGAATTAAAGTCTTTACGTCAAATTTTTTTTTGCAGCAATGTTTACCGTCATAAAAAAGGTGTTTTGAATAAAAGAAAAAAAAATTATGACAATAACGTTGTCATAAAAGATTTATTTATTACAATAATTTTACAAATATTACAAAGACTTTTTGAACCTACACATATAATGGCAAGGCATACCATCACAACACATTGTCGTAATAAGTGAAGTCTCAAAAACTCTGTGACAACAATAATCATCTTAAATAATTTTGCGATAGCAAATAAAATTTTATGACAACACTATTGCCAAAAAAAAAAACTTCTTTCTTCCAAACCGCACTTTTTTGTGATGGTGATCACTACTGTCACAAAAAAAAAAATTGTCTAAAAAAATCATAATTTTTTTAGTTTTCTACAAATAATGAATGGATTAGGCTATAATGAGGCAAAAGTAACATGACTTTAACATGACAAATCCGTTTAACTAGAATTTATGAAGGGTCTGGTTTTTCTTTTCTTTTATTTTTTTCATTTCTTGATGAGTGATATGGTGTAAACCTTTGTAGAATTAGAGAACTTTTTACTTAATTTTATAAGCATAAAGATTAAGTGAATTTTTACAATACGTGTGTATAAGGATGATTGATTCGCTTGAGAAAAAAGGATCCTAGTCTTGAATTTTTTTATTCATAGTTATGTGTACCAACCATAACAAATTGATCAAATTATCGTCAAAACATTTAACGCGATAAAACAAATAGATAGAGTTAGAGTTGATTATTGCTCGACATAAACCCAAACTACGACAATCCAAACACACTACTTCCCTTTGTGAGAGAGAGAGAGAGAGAGAGAGAGAGAGAGACCAATTTCTTTCTCTGTCAACTTGCTCAAACTCAATGCTCTTGTCAACAATTCTGTTATTTCCTTTTGCAGTTCTATGGCGAGAGAGAGAAATCCATATCTGGTTATGCAGGATCCTTGATAAGAGAAAGGGGAGTATGAGGAAGTTGGATAAGTCCCTCTCACTTTCTTCCTTAAACATGTACTGGTGTGTGCTATGAACCACCCATGGAGCCAAAACCACATACTTCATCCACAACATTCCAACACCAAAAACAATCCACAAGAATTAGCCAAAATAATAGGTTAGTGACACAATTACAAACAAAATATATTCAAGAGTAACTCTTATTTCTGAAAGGTCTAGACATGTTCATATATACGTAAGCTTACCCCTCAAAAAGAATGACTGTCTATGCAACTCAAACGCTTGTACTACATGACAGTGTCATGTGGTGTGTTAAATCTACACAAAAACTTCTCGTTGCCTGGTGGTTTCGGATTGGTCTTTTTCATTGTTCTACCAACTTTCTCTCACCCTCATAATTCATAAAACAGTCTTATACTTAGTTCTTGACATGTGAGTGCATGAGAACTAATCAGTTGAAGATGAAACACGCACACACACACACACAGAGGAATGAGGTGCAAAAGCAAACAAGAGTGATAAAACATCATAAAAACATATTTATGATCAATGATTTGGCCTGAAAATCTGTTACTTAGAGTAACACAATTCGGTCCAATAACTTTGAAGTTATTGGTTTGAATTTGAGAACAGCCACTTTGTTCAAATAACAGAAAAAACTAGGTTTATACTTAGTCTACCCCTCGAAAACTTCTATCAATGGAGACTAAACTCGGTGTTATTTATCTATAAGCTCGTGTTAGCATCTTCCAAAACCAACTTCTAAACCTACCTCGGTTACCAACTGATTAAACACAGACACAAAAGATCAATGAAATCCTATCAAACCACAAATGTGTGTTTGTGTGTGTGCATAAACTATGAGTGAAGAAGGAAAACCTTGAAGCTTCCAAGATGTGTCCATGGCCAGTCAGTGAGGACCCCTGGTGTAGAAGCCATACTTTTTTTCCTAAGCCAACTTCTTCTTCTGTGACTTCTCTATAATGCACCACAAAGTGGAATAAATAGATAGATATTGAAGCTTTTGCCAAATGCAGTATGAACATATTTTCCAAAATTACACTTTGCCCACACCACCATCTTCAAGATCCTCTCACCTTAGCTATAGTTTCTATCACATGGCTTTCCAATAACTTAATTGCACCCATCCCGCGACACCATAGTTGTGGGATAGATGGTGAACAATTAAGAAATAGTACATTCAAATATTACATATGCTAAGAATTAAAAATAGTATGTCGAGGGAAATGATTTTGATAGATTTATAGACGATTTATTTAATACTAATTGCAATAATAGAAAAAAAATTGAAAAAATTTACAATTTCTTAAAGTTAGGTCTAAAGACGTGAATCACTATTTAACGTATCACTCTAGATGTTGTGGGTGTGAATAAAAATAGTAATTAAATGAAATATTCTTCCTTGGGATACCCATTTTACACCTAGGTCAATTAAATAATTAATTGAGAAAAAAAAGAATAAAATATACAACCACCTCGTCAACTAAAAGAATCACGTCCATAATCCGAACATATAATAAATTTTGAATAAAACATAAAAATAATTTGCTTGTCAGTTATTATATTTTTTTACAAAATTAAATATTGTTTCATAGACAATTTCATTTCGAGTAATGCTAGATGGACTTAAAAACTAAACTTAAAAAATTAACTTGATAATCTCAACCATTGAATAAGTAGTAGGTCCCAATAAATGTTGGGACTTACAGTGAAATCAATGGTTGAGATTATCAAGTCAATTTTTTAAGTCTATTTTTTAAGTCCATGTAGTATTGCTCATTTCATAAAGGTGAATATTCAGTGGGGGGGCCACAACATTTGGATTATGCCAAGTAATAACTGCGTAATCAGGTGGGTTGCCCACCACATTTAATCCGAAGCTTCAGTAGACTCACCAAGAATTCTATTCATAGCACTTTTGCCTTTGTAGGTAGCCGCTGTGATGTTTGGTGGTAGATGAGCAATCTGACGGGTTTAATAGTCTATTTTGTGGATATCAACTTTTTATTTTTTTTTAATCAGGTTATGGATATGAGAAGTTGAAAGGGGTGTTTGCAATATGTCTGCAACAATAAGGGGTCTTTATACAGTTTTATCAAAACTGAGGGACTAACCATGTAAGTTTTTTTTTTTTCGGAAGGTAAATATATTAAAATAAACAGAAACAAGGGTAATCACCCACAAATTGTACAATGAAGTCACGTAGGACTCAAAGACAAACATTAAAAGAAAACCCAAAAAGCCAAGGCTCAAAATACAAGTCTGTAGGAGATGCCCTGAGTAAGAGTATCTCCCACAGAATTGCTGACAAAAGAATACAATGAATCATAAACAGAGCATGACCAATCAGCCCCTTAACTCCATTGAAATGCAATAGCAAAGCTCAGCGCCAAGTAAAAGCATTTCCTGAACAAGTAAATCCCAGAAAATCATCTTGTTTCCAAGTCACGCGTTAGTTAAGCAATTCCAGTGGGAATATCAAAAGACATGTAGAGAGAACCCCATGAAGTCCCAAGGCAAATCCAGTAGAAAAGCCCCATTAGCAGCCACTATTTGCATCACCACCAATGTACGCAACAAGGCAAACCAAGGAAAAAACCCCCTTATAAGAAAACTTACCCTGATGCCTTGCCCGTGCCAAAGAAAGGGAAGAATTCCCCAGATGATGGAGACAAGAAAGGCCCAAATCCCACAGTGAAGCCAATGTTTTGAAACAGTGCATGAGGCAAACTGAGAATTAAAAGCCAGCAAAGACCCCCAAGAAAGAATTCATCTGACGAGATGAAGTGCAGTACGGAGGTCCAGAAAATGCAGCAATAGAATAGAGAAGAAGTGAAGAACGAAGTTCAGAAAATGCAGCAATAAAATCCCAATGAACAGGGGAATCCAGCAATAAATCCAAGAACCAAGAGCTCCATAACCGAAGAAAATGGGATCCAACAATGAAAACCACCAGATCCAAAAAACAAGCCCACACGAAAGAAGGGGAAACCAATCCGAGTAGAGAAAGAACACAGCAGCACCAGGCATCACAAATTCATGTGTTAAGACATTGGGTTGGTAACTGCCACTGTTGAACCACTTGTTGATTTTGAAATGTGTCCCTAAATTTCAAGGACACCATCCTATCCCTGATGATCTGCAAAATGCTGTGAAGAGTAGATCCAGTGTCTTTAAATTCATTCCTAAATAATCTGTTGTTTCTTTCCCTCCAAAGGCAGTACACTGTGGCCTGGAGACTTAGTTTCTGCAACACAGTCAACATAGAGTTACCTTTCCAATTTTGAGCAGCCCAATCAATAAACACCTGCCACGCCCTGGGTTGCCAAGGTTGAGTGAACATGTTCTGCAGCTGAATCCAAACACACAGAGAATAGGTGCACTCAAAGAACAAGTGGTCATGTGTTTCAACAACCCCTCTACAGAGAATACAATTCCCACCCACACTAGGATTAAAAATCCTGTCCTTAGTACTGAGTCTCCCATTAATAGCCAACCATAAAATAAAACTCAATCTGGGAACAGCTTGTGTGAACCAAACAAGCTTGGACCATGGCACTTTTGGGTTTGGGTTCCTAATGACATCCCAGGCAGACGCAACAGAGAACTTGCCATTAACAGTAGGAGCCCACTTAACACTATCCACTCTGGCCTGGTTTGGGGTGTAGGGAGGCATGGAGCAAGAAATGTCACACAAACCAGTAGTAGGAGTATGCGGCCATTGCCACCGGTTGTTAGAAATAATTCTGCTCACTTTAGCATCCTTCGGTAAACCAGACACTTCGATAATTCTGTGGTTCCCACTCAAAATAAGAGGGCCTCTTGGGTGCCAATTGTCGTACCAAAGACTTGTCGACTCACCATTTCCAATCGTGTGTATCAGGTGAGGTCTAATCTGGTCCCTCAGCTTTAACATATTTTGCCAATTCCATGAACTGTTGCTTGACGCCCTTACCTCCCAAAGGCACCGCCCCTTTAAATGGTAAGTATGAATCCACTTGGCCCAAAGGTTCTCTTTGTCCACAAATAAAATCCATAAATGCCTCATCATAAGAGCTGCATTCCAAATTTTTAAGCATTTAATTCCTAGACCTCCTTCTTGCTTTGGCCTACACACATCCTTCCAAGCAATTTTGGCCCCAGTAGTTTTGAGCTCAACCCCCTTCCACAAAAAAGCACGCATGATTTGTTCAACTCTGTCCAAAACTTGTTGTGGTAAGAAAAGGTGAGCAGCCCAATAAATATTCATGCTAGACAGGACAGAGATGATTAGCTGCAACCTGCCAGCATAAGACAAGAATCTATTGGTCCACCCTTTCACTCTACTTTCAATTTTCTCAATGAGAGTTGTGCAGTGTATGAATTTCAATCTTGTAGAGATGAGAGGCACACCCAGATATTTGATAGGAAGGCTACCCACAGGGACATCAAATATAAGCTTTATCTGCTCCATATCTTGTGGTTGGATAGCCGCCATGAACAAATTACTTTTAGAAGGATTAGCCTGAAGACCAGACACCCACTGAAACTGGTCAACAGCCATCTTCAATGTCGAGACAGAGCTAACATCCCCATGACAAAACAACAGCACATCATCAGCAAAAGTTAACTGACAAAGATTCATCTTCTTGCACCTCCAGTGGAATTTAAACTTGTTGTTAGACCTGATGTTATGTTGTACAATCAGTGTAAGCACTTCCATGGCCAAAACAAAGAGGTAAGGGGAAATAGGATCCCCTTGCCTCAATCCTCTCGCATTAGGAAAAAAGCCTTCAAGTTCACCGTTAATGTTAACAGAGAACATTGGAGAAGTAAGGCAGGACCATATCCACTTCCTCATGATCACAGGAAAATTAAAGGCACGTAAGGTGTCCATCAAAAAATCCCAATCCAATGTATCATAGGCCTTCATAAGGTCCACCTTGATTGCACACCTGGGTGACCCACCATCCTTATGGTAATCCCTCATGATCTCTTGGGATAATAGAATGTTATCGCTGATTCTTCTTCCAGGAATGAATGCTGATTGGTTAAGGCTAATAATATCCTTAAGAGCACCTTTAATTCTATTGGCAATAAGTTTTGAAATAGCTTTGTAGAACACATTGCAGCATGAGATAGGCCTAAACTCTCCCATACATGAAGCATTAGGAGATTTAGGCACCAATGTGATGATTGTGGCATTGAACTCCTTCAACAACATCCCATTAGAGAAGAATTCTTTTATGGCAGCCGTGATGTCCCCTCCAATAACAGGCCAAGCTTTCTTGTAGAAATAGGCATTGAAGCCATCTGGTCCAGGTGCCTTGTTGTCATTAAAGGAGAAGAATACTTCCTTTATCTCCTTCGTAGTAACAACCCTAACCATATCGGAAGCTTGTTGTACTGATAACTTCTGTTGCACAATGCTCTCCAGTAATCTACTCCTCTCTTGTGAATTTAATGTAGGACTCTTGGTACCTAGCAGCTGTTGGTAGAAATTAATAGCCTCCTTCTTAACATCCATTTCTCCCTCAATAAGGTCACCGTTTTCTGTTTGCAAGGATAAAATCTTCTGTCTATTCCTACGCTTTGTCATGGTTTTGAAGAAGTAGCCAGTGTTTCTGTCTCCTTCTTTCAACCACAAAACCCTGGACTTCTGTTTAAGGAAGGATTCCTCATTTCTAGCAGCAGTTGAGTAGGTGGCAAGAAGTTGCCTCTCCTCAATTCTCAGGTTATTGTTAATTGGATCAGTAGCTAACCTTCTCTGGCAATTCTCCAAGTCTTCTTTTGCTTCCCTCACCCTCTCTGAAATATCACCAAGCTCTCTGCTCTTGGCCTTGAATGATTCCTTGAGTTTCTTCAATTTGCAGCACACCTGGTATTGTTGAGTTCCTTGGATGGGTTCCTTCCAAATCAGATCAACCGTAGGAAGAAAGTCAAGCCTCTCAGCCATGAAGTTAAAGAACTTGAAAGGACTCCTTCTTTTCCTTTTGTCATGACCAATCTTAAGCAAAGCTGGACTATGATCTGACATTCCTGGAGGCAAAAACACAGCTTCTGATTTTTGAAGTCTGATATTCCATTCTTCATTTACCAGTACCCTATCCAATTTCCTGACAATACTCCCTGCTTCAATTCTGCGGTCACTCCATGTAAATAGGCACCCAGAGAACTTAAGGTCCACTAATTCAGCACGCTGAAGACAGTCTTCAAAGTCTTCGTTGGACTGGCACCATCTACCAGCGCAACCCATTGATTCCTGAGTGTGTCTAATAGCATTGAAGTCCCCAAGAATTGTCCATGGTAAGGAAGCAAACACTCCAGCATGGTAAACCAGGTTCCCCCAAAGGTGTCTTCTATCTTGTTCTTCATTAGATCCATACACAAAGGAAGCAAAGAAAGAGTCATTTGTCTCCAATTGATTAACAAAACAATGGATAACTTGCTCAGTGGCAGAGATTTTATTCACTCTCACAGTATGAGGGTTCCACCCAACCCAAATCCTTCCTCTGTTGTGGCAATTGTAATTGTCCACATGCTCCCATTGTCCATACACATTTCTCATGGTCATATCCTTATTAATGCTTCTAATCTTGGTTTCCACTAGACTTAATAAGTCCAAGCTTTGCTCCGTGATAAATTTCCTAACTTCTCCCTGCTTCCAGGGTTTATTCAACCCTCTCACATTCCAACAAGAGACTTTTAACATAATAAAAGAGGTTTTTTGGTTTTGAGGTGCTCCAACACCTTTCCTTTCCCCTGTTTGCCGCCTTTCTTCTTTGCCTTCTTTTTTTTATGTTCCCCTTCAGGTAAGTTCACAACCTCAGGTTTATGCCCAATGGATACAACCTCATTCCCTTGTCCCATAATAATAGTTTCATCACCATTATTAGTACAAGGGACAAGGGATAAATCCACAACAATTTCCCCTCCTTCCAAACTTAAACTTCCAAATTTGTTAGGGGTCTGAATAGGCTTCGCATATTGCTCAGTATGATTCTTATCACTAACAATGATAGCAGTGACAATATTAGTGGTCACCTGAGTTTCATCTTGTGGCACATTTGGACACTGGTTGTTAACAGGCTTGATGGCACTGCTGCTACTGGCGGCCAGATTTCCCACTTGGGGTAGGCTTTTCCCAGGTTGTGGAGCCTCCATGGATCCTCCCACATCCCCCAACGGGGTCATACTGTCTTTCCCCTTGGCCTTGCTACTAGTGAAATTCATGACTGGCTTTGTCTGGGAAGAATGACTTGCACCTACTTGTGAGCAATAACCTTCTTTGTGACCAAAAACTTTACATGAATGACAAACACTAGGCTTCCATTGGTACTCCACCTTTATTTCCACCGTCTCAATCTTGTCTTCCATATCCATCCTCAAGTCAAATGTCTCCACAAGGCTGGCTTCAGCACTCACCTCAATGCATATTCTTGCAAAGTTAAGCCTCTTTTTATTGGTAGTCATGGTGTCAGCATACAATGGGGTGCCAACCGCACTAGCAATATGGCTAAGACCATCCACACTCCAGAATTGCAATGGAATGTTATAAAGCTTGACCCAGAGAGGAATGGTAGAATGATCCTCTTTGGTCAATAGTAGATCAGGAGTCCACTTTTTCAATATGAGTGGCTTCCCTGAGAATAACCAGGGGCCAGCTTCAAACACCCTAGTTCGGGATTCATCATCCATGAACTTAAAATAGTAAAATCCATTTCCATTTGCAAGAACCTCCAACAAACCCATCCTATCCCAAACCCTGTGAGCAATGAAACTAACTGTGGAGTAAGGTAACTTCCTCTCTATAAAATACCCTACAAGACAGTTTTGCCATTCAAGGCATCCCTGTTTTCCAATTTCTGATGGTGGCTTGACAATAATTCTATCATCTTCTTTACAAGGTTTGAAATACTTTAACCTCATGATTGGTTGTTTCCCACCATTAGCTGGTTTTCCTTCTTGAGGGTTACCACTTTTGCTTGCCTTCACAACCTGGCTCCAAGACTCATTTGGCTGCCCTTGTATCTGTTGCCTATTATTCTCTGGCGCTGGAGCCCCTTTGTGTACGTCCAACTGATTTGTGACCTTGGATTTCCTTTTATCTGCCACTTCAAGGGACATCAAAGAAGGATTGGTTTCTTGGTTTTTATTTGGATTTGGTGACTCATTGAGTGAATCCATCAGAAGGTGGTTTGACGAATGGGTTGGTTAAGAGGGGGGGTGTGGTGTTAGTGATGAAGGGGAAATGGTTGGGTAGGTCAATAAAGCAACATGGGTGACAGATCGGGCGATTTGGGAAGAGATTTGGAAGGTAAGTTAGGGATTTGGTGTACGAGTTGGGATTTTGGTGACTGAGGTGAGAGAAAATGTGGGATGTAAAGGGGATGGTAGAATCGTGGTTGGGTAGGCAGCCGAACAATAAGAACAGAGAATCGGTTAAAAGGGACAAGGGGAAAAATAGAGAGATCTCACCAATGGTGCTTCTGGTTCAAGGTGGGAACGACGGGCAGAATAGGGGAGCCATAGAACAAAGTTGAGCGCCCACCATGTAAGTTACATTCAAATTTTGGTTAGTTGTCTTCGTCAATTTTACATCAACAATGCTACACACACCACCTTCTTGCACCATCTTTGTGCACCATCTCAACATACACCATTAAATTTGTAAATCCCACAAAATTTATCAAATATTTAATAATTGTAATTGTGTCACGTCAGGTGATGTAAGTGATGTAGGTGGTACACAAAAATAGTGATACACAACATAATGCATTTTACTTGCACATGGTGATGACACATGTTTAATGGTGGTTATGAGGTTTATAAACTTTTTTTTGGGGGGGGGGGGGGAGGGGGTTTGTTTTATGTAGAGTTAGCTTAGTCGAATAAATGCTTGCTAATAGATCAGATTTGAGTCGAAATTCAAGTCCAATTGATAATGTTAGTTCAATATTGTAAAAACTTTTTATCCTTATTGTCGAAAGTGGTCCAACAATAAATTAGAATTATATAAAGATAATGATCCAATTCGTCAACGATCCAATCCGATTGTGTAATATAATAGGTTGTTTCTTCTACCACATTTGTTATGTCCAAAATGTAGAAAAACATAAATTTCCCACCGCTCATTTAGTGATTGAACCTAAAACCTAAACTGGTGGATGATAATGTGCATCCATAGTTTCTTAGCTTTTTGTTAGATTGGTGCTTCTTTGTAAATGTCAATTGCTAGAAGTTTTTCTTTTTAACTTAAGTTCAATTCACTATTCAATCTCTTTTTTAACTCTTCACCCTTATTTGCTCTTTCGATAAAAGTTATTTTGCCTAAAAATAAAATAATATATATTCACTATGCTTTCAGATTAGATGAGACTATCTAGTCTTGACTAAATATAAACAGTCCCCTTATGATTATTAGACCACAAGAAACTATTTTTAACAAATCCCACGTCCATTATACCACAATCATTCACAATTTAACTTCATTAAAGTCCCTCTCCGTTATGCTATGCATGCAGGAGTAGCCCTCCCAGTTGGGTCAGTTGTGATTTATTGACAAGCCTTTTGTCTTAGAGTATGGTTGCCCTAAAACAAATTATCACGTGCTAAGTATCTATATCTATATAAACTTAAGAGGCATTCAATATAGAAGAAGATTACGGTACCGATTTCGATATTAAGTTATACTTTTTTGGAGTAAGAGTTACAACTAGAAAAGTGATAGAAATTATAACTTTTAAAGTCAAAGTTATTATTCTATAAGGTCAAGTTATACCTTTTAAATGTGAAGTTACGACTAAATAGGGAATATTCAAAATCGATAATAATATTTTATGTTAGATTGTGAAATTATCTCAAATAGTTGTAACTTAACATTTAAAAGGTATAACTTAACATAAAAAAATAGTAACTTTCGGTACTCAACCAAATTTTTTTTATCGATTTCGTAAAAATTACACTTCAGTGTATATTTGGTCTTGATACCATTACATATAACAGAGTTTTACACATCTTTAACTTCTCAACTCACTTGAGGTTGACGGCAAAAAATCTCTCAGAATGCATGCATACATTATTGATACAAAACGATATTTCATGCATGCTCCATTAATGAAATCTTCATTATTATTGGGGCATCATTTTATTTTGAACTAGTCGGGTCTAATCTAGTGAGATTCATACAAAAATCTAGTATTTATAGTTATAATAATATTATTGAACTATAGTTACGACAACATCATTAAATCATTAAGTCGATTTTTTAAGTTTTAATAGTATTACTTGATCAATATTGTGTTTGTTTGGAGTTGGTTAAACTCTCAATTTTTTTGGGGGGTGTTGAGAAAAAAAAAAAAGCTTGATTCGTTTAGATCCGGGCTTATTGGACGGTTTTTCCATCAATTTTTTTTGGTAAAAATAATTTTTATTAGTATTAAAAAAGAAGTTGAAAAATAGGATTTATCCAAGGGTTTTCAAGAAAAAAAATTACTTTTTCAGAAACAGTTCAAATGATTCAAAGATTTTTTTTTTAATTTTTTAATTTTATTTTTTAAACTTCTGTTTCACACCCAAAAAAACTAGTTCCAAAAGGGCCCATTATAGGTGATTTTCATGAGGTGCCTCAATGGAATATAATCTGGCATGAAGCCTGTGCTCAATCATGCCCAAATGAGTGATCTGTAATTTAAGGAAATAATACTAATCTGAACTAATTTTCTCGACCAACTTTTTTCGTACATTTATATTTATATGATATGAAATATCAGACATTTATTAGTCCAACGTTTCTGTACTAGGAAAAATTTATTTGGGTTGTCTCTTGTCATTGAAACGTCCATATCATTAAATTTTGAATCAGACTGATGGATTTTTTTTTGGGGGTGTGAAACCATCCAAAATCCACCACCAACACCTTAGGCCCCGTTTGGTAACGTTTCTGTTTTTCGTTTTTGAAAAACGAAAAACGGAAACCAAAAACGACTTTTTTTGGTTTTTGAAAATCGCTCCCCGTTTATCAAACGATGACAGAAACGAAAAACATAAACGGTTACCAAACGAGTTTTTTTTTCTCGTTTTCTCTAAATATCAAAATAAAAACGAAAAACGAAAAATTTAAACGTTACCAAACGGGACCTAAAAACCCACCAACAACACTCTTGGAAATTCACTACCCAACCACTGAAAAAAAAAATCAGATAGAGGTGAGAGAGAGAGAGAGAGTCAAAACAGAGACAAAGAGAGAGGTAGAAGATACTGAAAAAAGAGGGAGTGAAAGGGGAGGGATTTTTGTACTCAAGCAAGAAAACTCATTTTTTTGTTGCTAAAAAGAATCGAAATCGATATCTCATTAATCCCAAGACTTGGCGCTCGTTTGTTTTTGGGTGTTTATAAAAATGTTTTTTTTATATATTTTTATATTTTGACCTTGTTTGTAAAACAGAATTGCTCACAAGTTACAAAACGCAACCATAATATTCTACTACAATTATCATAGTAAAAAACTCTAAATATAATAATTCTAACAATATTATTTGGTTACACCAATTGTCACATGATTTGATCAAATTATTAAATTAAATTTTTAAGTTTCAAAATTATTACTTTTTGAAAAAATGAAGTACAATGATAATGACTCAATTTTTTTAGATTAAACGTGTCTATTAATTGATCATTTTTGTCTTATATGTTTTTTTTCCTAAATATAACCTTTTATAATAGTTTTCAGGTTAGTACCTTGCTGTCGACGTTTCCTTATCTCTTTGAAATCAATTCCATATAAAAGTCCAAGACAAAATGGAAGCAGTTTTAATGTGGACAT
Source organism: Ilex asprella (assembly GCA_023539305.1). Taxonomy (NCBI): domain Eukaryota; kingdom Viridiplantae; phylum Streptophyta; class Magnoliopsida; order Aquifoliales; family Aquifoliaceae; genus Ilex; species Ilex asprella. The sequence continues at coordinate 4,216,719 of CM042191.1, forward strand.
CACCTCACTTACACATTTAAAAAAATATATTTTTAACTTAGACTGTTGTCCAGCATAAAATATAACAGGAGCTATATATTGTTGTAATTTCTTCATATTGAGCTTCCATTAATTAATAAATAATTTTGAGCTGATGAAAAATGGGTTAAATTTATGGTTCAATGAGATGAACTTAATACTGTTAAGTAATCTATTTTGATGAACTTATATATATTATTTTAATTGATGTAGTTAAGGTGATAAAGTATAAGTCTTAATCTAATCGCGGCCAATAATGGAATAGTTCATTAGATTCATTTTAAATAGACATCCTAGGTCCCTTTCTTTTATTTTATAACCTAATTTGGCTTGTCTTATTAAGACTCATCTATTGTTTTGAAAAATGAAAGAAAGACTTTATTATTTCGCAAAAGAAACTCGGAGATCGAATATCATTGTTTTAACTGGCTGCAGCCGCCCATGTACACTTTCAACGGGAGAAATGTGATGGAAACAAAGGGTTTAGTGGGCACCACCACCCAAAAACTAGTTGAATTTATGGTCCAATGAGATGGATTTAATATAATTAAGTGATCTATTTTGATGAGCTTATATACATTCTTTTAATTGATGTAGTTGAAGTGATAAAATACAAGACTTAATCTAACTGCGGTCAATAATGGGAGAGCCCATATAAACATGTTAGGTCCCCCTTTTTACTTTATAACTTAATTTGACTTGTTTCTTTAAGAGACGTCTATTGTTTTGAAGAAAGAGAGAAATACCTTACTTTTCCACAAAAGAAACTCGAAGATCGAATATTAACGCTTTAATTGGCTTTAGCCGCCCATGTCCAATTTCAACAAGAGAAATGTCATGGAAACAAAGGGTTTAGTGGACACCACCAACCAAAAACGGACTAAATTTATAATCCAATGAAAGTGGTCTATTTTTATGAACTTATATACATTCTTTTAATTGATGTGGCCGGGGTAATAAAGTGCGAGCCTTAATCTAATTATGACTAATAACAGGAGAGCCCACAAGATTCATTATAAATAGCACGCTAAGTTTCCCTCTTTACTTTATAATCTAATTTGACTTATTCTATTAAGAGTCACCTATTACTCTTTAAAGAGAGAGAAAAAGATATTGCCCTTCTGCATAAAAAACTTAAAGACCAAATATCATTGCTTTAACTAGCTTCAGCTGCCCGTGTCCAATTTCAACAGGAGAAATGTGGTGGAAACAAGGGGTTCAGTGGGCACCACCACCCAAATTTATTTCCTCAACTGCCACCCAATAACCCACCCGTCTCAGGAGGACCACAGAGGCACATGGTGGTGTTTTTTTTTATCAATAACCTAACTACTGACTCTAGCAGAGTCAGAGTCAAGAAGGGAATATATATTAACTTACACACCCAAAGACAGATGGTGGTGTTTGACAAAATGATTATGTACAGGTGAAGAGGGTCATTCATTGTAATTAATAATGGTGAAGGCAGAGATCACAAAACACAACAACCACTTTGTACATATGCATTTAACACGTTATGGGAATATTGCTAAATGTGTGAAGGCATTTGATTGTCTTCCTTTGCTTTTCTTGGGAATTAAGTATCAATTATCTCACATGAAACCCATATTATGCCAAGATATTTCACCGAGTATCTCTTTTTGAATAAATTACACAAGCTTTCAAATATGTCTTGAACTACGTATATTTCTTAGGTTACCAGATTTTTATCTTCGAGTTTAAACAATTTTTTACGCTAAATAACTCTCTTCTATAACTTGGGAGCTTTTTTTAATGAAAGATTTGGAGAGAGATATAAATTCATGCACTTTTAAGGCCAAAAGTCTATAAAATATGAAATTGACAAAAATATCCTTAATAAAATGATATTTTTTAAAAACTTCTACCATATCCCAGACCACGACTAACAATGAACAAGAGATAGTGAACCGTAAACTAATAAATAGCGAACTAAAAGACAATGAACTAAACAATCTCTTTCTATGAATTTGTGTTTTATTTAATATTGTGGATGAAAGAAGAGCTAGATTTTTTAATTCACTACTTTTAGTTCACTATCGGTGGTAGTGGGCGATGATGGTAGACTTCTGTGGAAGAAGTGCTCGAATTTACCATGAGAAAGATAATGGCTCTTATTCAGCTTTGGTTGGGCAAAGTGCAAGACACGGAATTGGGTGCAATATTGTCATATAAAAAAAGAGAAAAATTAGTTTGGATTACATGGCAAAAAAGTTTATTTGATTTGGATCTCATATCTTAAAAATACATGTATAAATTTATTGATAAAGTAGATACGAAATTTATAGTTGTCAATAATTCTCAATTTTTTTTTGGTTCAACGATGAAAGATAAAATTAGTGGAATTGACCACTCAACAAAAAGATCTTACAGCAAGTAGAAGATCATCTCTTAGGGTCCATAATTTCAACCACCAAACTAGTAGTCATGCGAATCTTTCTTGAAAATCAATTTATAAATATGATAAGTCTTCTTGTATTACACCATACCAAACAATTATTTCATAAATACTGCTACTTTTATTGTTTGCAACATGTGATATGGGTATGGTTTGTAAATGAAGCCTTTTGATTATGATGGATCAGGCCCAACTCATCCTACAAGTCCAGTTTAAATTAAGAGTCCAATTTATAAAGATTCAGTATCCAGCCTAAAAGGGTCCACGCCCGGCCAAGCTTGCCAAGGGAGTAAGCAAGGTCATTCGAAAACCTCATCTACGCCGTCTTGGAAAGAGTCAATTCACACGTCATCCTTTGATCAAATCTTATGGAGAGCATTGTAACTGTCTCTTCTGTTGAGGAGAGGGCGTCAGCTCCACCAGATTAGTCACTTAATTACTAATAACTCGCCTCAATTTTTTATGAGGCAATTATAAATTGTATGCCCGACAACACTTGGAGGGCATCACATTCAGTCGAGCATATCTCCCATATCTCTCTCAACTTGTAACTCGGTGACCATAGTCATTCAAAGTGGACGTAGGTCACAATTGACCGAACTACTATAAATTCTTATCTTGTGTCTCTATATCTCTTTACTTTACTACTGCATTTATTACTGTTCATTTGACAAGTGGTGTACAAATTCAATTTGTGCATTATCAGTTTGACTCCATCTGTGGGAAACCACAAAATTCTCACTTAAGTACATTTATTGTTGTACGTATAGCGATCACCACCAGATCTATGAATCAGCCTGAAGATAATCCACCATGACAGGAGGAGGTTGCTCCTCCACCAACCAATCATGTTTCAAATGCACAGCAGATGTTAGACATAATGCAACTGCTTGTAACCCAGAATCAACAAATCCTGCAACTGATGCTCGCTAGACAACAAGGAAGAGCATAACCCAAAGGATCTCAAGCTAGAGGAGCTCCATGCCCTGGGTGTCAAGGATCTCCCCACTTAGGCGCCTCCTTGGGAGCCCTACACAAGAGAGCCCACTATGAGGAACCTCCACCTCCTCCTCCAGCTCCCTCTTCTCATGGTGAAAACCCATATTTTCAAGAGAATGAGGGTGAAAATCAAAGTGTGTAGCATGAGAGTCATTTTCACGATAATTCCAAAGGACCTTACAACCACTAAGACGAAAAATCAAAGAAGTGTAGAATCAGCTAGGCGACATCTTTAACACCATGAAGGCACAAGGACCCGAAACTGTCGATTACCTGGTAAGACGAACTGATACACCCTTCATTCCAGATGTGGCGAACTACCCACTTCCCAAAAAATTCAAAATATCATCTATAGAAATTTTTGATGGTACAAAGGACCCACTTGATCACCTCGAAACCTGCAAGACCTTAATGTAGCTGCATAATGTCCCTGATGAAATTATGTGTAGAGCATTCACAATTGCCATGAAAGGATCAGCACAACAATGGTTCACCAAACTCACCTCGGCCTCCATAGGTTCCTTCACCGAACTGAGTAGATCATTTACGACACAGTTCATTGGTGGACGCTACCAACAAAAGTCTGTCACTCATCTGCTCAGCTTAAAACAGGATCAAGACGAGATTCTGAGGAGTTATCTCACTCATTTTAATGAAAAGGTCCTCCAAATCGAGGAGCCTAATGATAAAGTCACCATGACCATTTTTCTGTGAGGCCTCCGCTCATCGAATTTTCTCTTTTTAGTAATGAAGCAACCACCAAAGAGTATGCCAGAACTATTGGCAAAAACTCAAAAATATATAAATATTAAAGAAATCAACACGTTCAGACAAGGTGAATCATGTCGTGGATCATCAAAAGCTTAATTTAACTCTGTTCTGCTCTCAAGTAGATAACTTATGTCTCTAGCTTAACAACTCCCTCACAGGTCGCCAAAAGTTTGGTCTATCTCTGCTCTGCTCTAAAACAGGCAGCTTATGTCTCCAGCTTAGTGGCTCTTTCGCGGGTAACAAAAAACTTGACTTATCTCTGCTCTAAAGTAGGCACGTTATATCTCTAGCTGAGCGGCTCTCTTGTGGGTCGCCAAAATTTTGGTCTATCTCTACTCCACTCTCAAACAGGTAGCTTATATCTCTAGCTTAGCGGTTTTTTGCGAGTAGCCAAAAGTTTGGTCTATCTCTCCTCTGCTCTCAAACAGACAGCTTATACCTCTAGCTGAGCTGTCTTTAGCAGGTCGTCAAAAACTTAGCATCTGCTCTGTTTTGCTTTTAAGCAGGCAACCTATACCTTCAGCTTAGGAGCTCTCTCATGGGTCGCCGAAATCTCTGTCTCAAAAGGTGCTACTCACTCACGAGCAATCCTCAAACTCTGTCTTTGCTCTCACACAAGCAGTCTCTCTCTCTCTCTAGGTAATCATGTTAGATATTTTGATATTAGAATAACAATATTTTTGTCATCTCTAGGCACGCTTTTAAAACTCAGGCCGTTTACAACCCATGAGACTACATTAGATTGAATGTCAATAATTGGGTCTCATCCATTTGGTATCGCCGCCTCGTTGGCGCAGCACTCTGGTACTTAACACCTAGCACAAACAAGGCCTGTCTGCGCTTGTCCCCAAACAACGCTCTTCCATCGCGATCAACAAAATTGCCAGTCAATGGTGCCCAGTGCCATGGGCACCCCTCCGGCAGTGCCTGCCTCCATGGGCACCTCTCTTGTAGGGCCCAACACAACAAACGCCACTCCATTAACGCCCCTCCTACCCGCCTAGCCAACGCAGCAGCCCTTCCTGCTCATCTAACCAGTGCAATAAACCCTCCTGCACGCCCAGTTAGCAAAGCCACCTCTCCTGCTCGCCCCTCCTGTGCATGCCCAACTAAGGGTGCAACTTGGGTTGGACAACCCGAACCCAACCTAAAAAAATTAGAACTTGGGTTAGGATTTTTAATACTTGGGTTCGACTTGGGACAAAAATTTCAACCCGAATTCAATTTACGGCAAGGCCGGGTTGAGGCATCGGGAACCTGAATTCAACTCGAACCCGACATATTAAAAAAAATTATATATATATATATATATATATATATATATATATAAAGTATTAGCACTTTTTTTATTTTTACTCCATTGTCCTCTGTGTCTTGTTGCTTGCTACTCTGTTATGCGTGTGGTGATAGTGTGATGTTTTAAGTTTAATATTTTTATGGGTCTAATTTCCATGTTTTTCTGAGATTGTGTTTTGAGATGACTAGCTTTTTTGTGTGAAAGTAAATGATCAATAATCATGCATTGTTATAAATGAAATATATGGATTGTTTTATAAATTTGTAATTATTTCCCCTTTTTTTGTCTCTCTTACGGTGAACCCGAATTCAACCCGAGCCCACCTGAATTAAACTGGAGCAATACTTAGGTTGGGTTTCTCAACCCGAGTTAGGGTTAGGATTAGGGTTAGAATTAGGATTAGGGTTGAAGATTATATACCTAGGGTTGACTGTCTAACCTGACCGAGTTGCACCTCTATGCCTAGCAGCACTTGCCCCAGCTGCGTGCCCATCGACGTTCTCCCCAGCGTGCCCAACACTCGTCCCATCTCCGTGCATAGCAATGGTGCCCAACGGCACCTCATCTCTTTTCTCTCCTGTGTCTACGGGCTATTTCAGAACAATAAGCGACCATGGCGCCTCCCCTTCGGTGTCCAGTGCCTCCCTCTCCTCTCCAAGGACAACATCGACTTCTTCGAGTTCCTCACCAAGATTCACAGACCTTTGCATACAGGTTCAACCAAATGCCCCCATTCTCAAAGTTTTATTCGACATGGGGCATTGGGGGGTAAATGATGGACCAAGCCTAATGGCTCAACTCGTACTACAAGCCCAATTTAAATTAAGAGCCTAACTTATAAAGATCCAGTATCCTGCCCAAAGGAGTTCATGCCCGGTCAAGCTCGCCAAGGAAGTAAGCAGGGTCATCCGAGGGTCTCATCTACGTCGCCTTGAAAAAAGTCAGCTCTTATGTCATCATTTGACTAAATCTTATGAAGTGCACCGTAACTGTCTCTTCCGTTGAGGGGAAGGCGTCAGCTCCAGCAGATTAGTCGTTTAGTTACTAATAACTCCCCCTGATCTGTTGTGAGGCGACTATAAATTATAAACTCTGCCAACGCTGGAGGGCATTACATTCAATTGATCATATCTCCCCTATCTCTCTCAGCTTGTAACTCTTTGCTCTCTACACACTTTTCAAAGTAATAAAATATCTGGCGATCAGAACCATTCAAAGTGGGACGTAGATCACAATTAACCGAATCACTATAAATCCTTGTTTTACTTGTGTTTCTATATCTCTCTCTTTTACTACTGCATTTATTACTACTCATCTGGCAGGTGGTGTACAAATTCAATTTGTGCATCATCCGATTCGATTCGTGCTCTTTTTAATCAAAATGTAAATGTAAAAAAAGTTTAAATTTTAATATTTTCAGGAGAATAATGTCACCTTGGAGTTCTAATTTATTATAAATTTTAGATTATCTCCTTTGTGAGAAAATTTGGCCCACCCCTGATTGTGTGTATCTTTTATATACGTTGTTGTATCAAAGTAACATTTCTCAATAGCACGCCATTGAGTCGGCTTTCCACAGGTCTGGCCCAATTGGAAAAATAAAAAAGTGTGGGTTTTAGGTCTCAATTATAAAAGAGGACCTATATTTCATATGTTCATAGTATAGAGGTTCAAACTCTAAACCCAGAATATTATAGTCATACGTAGAATTCACTCTCACAGAGCATGAAGAGTTTTTAAAGATTATATGACTAAGGTCGTACCAAAAAGATATTATAAAACTTAACAAGAAAATTCTATGTTGAATGGTCTAGACCCATACATAAATCTGCCCACCAAAATTTCTTAAAATCATGCACAACAAAAAAAAAAGAAACAGTACAAATCTCTCTCTCTCTCTCTCTCTCTGTCTCTCTCTCACTCTCACTCAACGGCACTAATTTCATTTTCATTTAAGATATGTTAGTTATTGATAAGCTATGATAACAAGATTTGAAATACAATAATTTGAGTGCATTTGAACAAGATAAAAATTTTAAAAAAACATATTAGTATTAAAAAAAATTAGAAGGTCTCATTTAGATTTATTGTTTTAAACTTCAACATATATCAGATCGCCCTAGTTTTCGATTCTAACAAAAACCCGAGTTTTTTGTCAAAGATTTCCTGTGCTAAGCCCCATGTGTTGATTGTAATGTGCTCGAACTATATGATAGTTCAAGTGGTAATAAGAACGAATTGTAAATTCAGATATTTTGAATTTGAATATTGACAACCTTTAAGGTTAGGACATGATGGATTTTTTCTTCATGAATAGTTTCGCCATTAATAACTTGCATGTGACTGAACTGGAGTGGAGATTAATCAAAATATACAAAAATTGGCCTAAACACCCTTCACCGTTGAATCAAAAAAAAAATATATCATGTGCCCGACATGTTGAAGGTCAGCTACCTTGCCAATTTTTCTCAATTCTAAGGCATGTGCTTTACGATGTCAATTTTATATATTAACAGGAACGAACTCAAAAGTGATCAGACTAACAAAGGTTAACAACAAATGGGGCAGGTTTATATTAGACACATATAAGCTATTTAACTAATATTGCTATAAGGGAACATCTGATTTTTTATTTCGTTATTTGTTTATGTGGTATTATATGTATTACTTTGAAGATAAAATGGTTCTTTTATTAATGCAAACCTGTCACGGACTCAAAATAGCACGACAACATCACCTGACACGCACCAACTCCATCTTCAATACAAAAACTCATCACCATTCGTGGTTATCTACCATGTTGCATAATTATGGAGACATATCTGTATGGCTCACGTTGGATGGTTTCTGGTGACCTTAAAATGGTTGTATAATTAGCAGAGTTCACAGTGACAGTACCAGAGGCATTTGCATGTATGTTTATCCCTTTAAAGACCCTTTGGTAGACTGTCACAATATAATTGATTTTAGTCACCTTTCTGTGAATTTTTCCCTTAGAAAAAGCATCACTTGCCAACTATACCAAACAAGAGAGAGAGAAAGTGAGAGAGAGAGAGAGCTCTTAGTATGACAAAATGCCAATTAATAAATAACTTAAAATCTTTTTTAAAAGTAGAAGCTTTTTACATGAATCTGCATGGACGGTTCAGTCTTTTTCAACACCCAAAAAATGAAGTGTAAACATACTATTATTTCCTGCATTCTGGATCTAATTCAAAACTTAATTATACACCTAATTTATTTTATTGTTTTACAGATTTGATGACAATTTTTACTATGTATGTAAATTTATTCACGTGCTAACACATATTGCATTGCTAGTACTCAAAAGGCGAACGAGAATGGAATGCCATAAATGCATGATAGAATCAATATGTTGAGTCTTTGACTTTGTATCATAAAGATTACAGCCAAACCGTGGATAACGGGTTTACATTAGACCTTAGTCCACATTGTCATCTCTAAAGTTAATATTAAAAGATCGGAAAAATGAGATTTGGATTCCTTTCAATATATTTCTCTTAATTTGACTAAATAGTAGATCGTCTGTTATATACTCTACTAGAATAGCAATCCACTAAGATAAATTGAGAAAAACTATATTGGAGGAAATTTGAATCCCGAAAAAGGGGTGGAAAAGAGAAATATTTTCTGAAGAAGTCTTACTTAGTTCTTTATATAGAATATGATATTGATATAGAAAAACAGTATATATATATATATATAGGTGGGTATAAATGGATAGAATGATCTTATGAAATACAAGATCATAGTTCATTGAACATTTGCAAGATAGAGAACTAATCTCCTTCTCAGACTAGAGAGCGAATTAGTCTAGGTACGCGTAAATTAGTTAAAACACCCCTGACGATAATATATATATAAAAAGGTGGTGATGCGATTAAGGCTTTGTTTCAGAGGACATCATCAAAGGGCGAAACCCATGTCGAAGACTGGCTTCCCAAACTTTGTCAATGTTGAACATCATGCTGCCACACTCATGCACATTCCAGCCTTCCAATGCATGCAATATCCCAGCTACACGACATGCACTCATCACTCTCCTTGGCAACCAGTTCTGTCACAAATAGATCGAGGACAAATTAGTAAAAGCACGTATACTCTTTTGTTAAGGGATGTTAATCTAATCGAGCTTATGGAGTCGAGTATGCCCATATTCAACTCGGTTGTAATTGGTAGAGCTAGAACTTGAGTGTTGAGATTATTCAGTTGACTATATCCAAATTGTGTTCGATTGTAATTGGTCGAGCTCAAGTTTTTAAGAGTCGAACTTAGATTCTTGTCGAAACTCAAATCAACGAAAACTTGAACCAAACTCATGGTAAAACCAATTGAGCTCGAATTTTCACTAATAATTTTTAAGAATTAATCCTTATAATTACCAAAAATTTCCCAAAATCAATATAACATATAATTAAACCCTAAAAGTTTGAATTTCATAAAATCTATTAGAATTTAGAAATTTGAGGGAGGTAGAAACTTATATGGTCAGAAGCTATTCTAAAATAAGTTTGAGGTTCATTTTTTAAATATGCACGGGCTTGTTCGGACAAGAACATATTTGAGCTAACCCAACCCGATCTGAGCAAAGTCACCCTTTGTTTGGATTCGGCTCCTTTACAAAACGAGCTTAGATTTATGGTCAAATTCAATTCATTAAGCAATTTAACTGAGCCGACAAACAAAAATCAAGACGATGTCGAGTTGGTTGGATTGTTTAACAATCTTATGGATTCTTGAATATCCACAATATTGAATGCAGAGATAAAAATTGTTTAAGTTCTAACCTCACAGGAGTCTACATTCTCAAGATACTTGGGAGTCAACATTGCTGGAGTATTGTAGTAGAAACAGTCCTTCCGGATCTTCTTTGGAGGGAATTGTGAGAATGGAATGAATATTGTTCCTTTTGGTGCCTTCAATTGATCTTCTTCTGTCAATCCATCTCCCACTAACCATATCTAAAAAAACATCATCTTCAAATGTCAAAAAACTAATTTAATTTTTTCCCACAGAATAATAATTATAATATAATATAATTTAATAATTATTATTATAGCTAGAGATTGTCATAAACTTTTTATTTTTATGTTTTATAATAGAGTGTCTAGACTTACGCTGACTACTCCTTCGAGCTCTGATATTGGGCACTATAGACCGAATGGATTTAAAACATGTACCCTGAAGAACAAATAACAAGGGTGACTGATCTTTAGGGTGTATGAAAAGTATTGAACCTAAGACTTTTGGATTACAAGATGTCTAGCTCAACCATTGAACCCCCCTTAAAGATTAGATTGTCATAAACATAATGCAACACAGAAAAGTCAAATAATTAGGAAAAAATGAAATTACTCTTCGACACTCTCAATTATGGTCCATGTCTTACAATATCCCTGTCATTCTCACATTGATCATTTCCAACTATGATTATTGGTTCCTAAGCTGCCCCCCAGTGGGATTCTTCCATTATAACTTTCCTAGAAAATTGTACCATTTTGCCACAAAATCTACTGGATGGTGAACAATTTTTGTCCAAAAAATAACCAATATTTGGTTTAGGGGTAATGTAAAATCAAATCAAGTAGCTAAGGGGATATGATGAGAAAACTAAAAGAGGGGTTGCAGTGAGACCAGGACTATAGTTCAATATGGTATAAAATATGAATTACTCTTAGAAAAATAGGAGTCATTAAAGAGTAATATGACACTTTTATATATTATACAGTGTATAATATATTAAAAGTGTCGTATTATGCATTGTAATAGTGGCATAATGTATAAATTCATATATGTATGGAGGGAAATCTTTGCTTTAAGAGAGAGAAAGACAGAAATCCATATATATGCAGAAAAAGAAAAGAAAAGAAAATTGACCTTCACAGCATAACTTTTTGAGAGGACTATATTGGTTGCTGCCTCAGAGTCAACCTTTGCTTTATACCTCTTATACTCATCCAGGCGTAGTGTGGCTATCTGTTACAAATTACAACCTGTGTTATAAAACTGAAGCTATGAAGAATACGTAGGTTCAGGTTCATCGTGTCATTTTAACTTCTTGTATATTCGGATTCTAAAGTTTTATATGTGTATCATATTTTGGTTGTACCGTGTTTAGGTCGATATGTACAACATGTGAAACATAAACCCTTGATTAGGATCCAATTCCCAGTAGATGAAATTCATCACATATAGATATCCCATATATTAAAAATCTATAGAAAATCGGATTATTTCATATTTGACACTTACCCAACTCCTTTATTGTCCTTGTTAGCAGTTCGCATCATTTTTTTTCTTAGTTCTTACTGTGTTGGGTTCGAATTGTGTTACATATCATATATACATAGTTGTCATCCTTAATGCCATTATAAAGTTTCACTTTTTTTTTTTTTTTGCTGTGGAAGTTTCATCGCTGTCTCCTAAAATGACTCTCAAATTTTCAAGGATAGTTAATAATGCAATACCTGGAGACCCCTTTGGCATAGTGCAAGGGCAATGGAATAAGCAAGCTTAGATATATTTCCTCTAAGGATCACTTGGGTTGTTCCCTTGGGAATGCTATTTAGCACAACTGCAACTGATAAGCTACTTCCATCCACCACCTTCACTTTTATCTGAGGCTGCCTTCTCAAATATAGCTCACCATTTCTGTTCAGCTCCTCCCCCTGCAAAACATATATGGTGACACAGGTTGGTCAACTATCCTTTGTGTGTGTGTGTTCTCTGGTAGACATCTTAGGGGGGGGAGAGAGAGAGAGAGAGAGAGAACCTGCCTGATTCAAAAGACCAAGACTCAACACCTTGATGCCTCTTTCCTCAGCTTCTAATATGGCTTCCTCAATTAAAGTATTGATGGACTCTTTTTGCCATTGCATGAAGTACTGCAACAAATATAATAAAACAGTTTTGGAATTAGATATACCAATATTTTACTCGATTATAATATAATTCAAACATAATTACATAGATATATGAATATGAGATGAAATTTAAAAATAATTAGCTAAAATTCAGCTCGAATTGAGTTATTCAAATCATAACTAATACACAAATTGAATTTACGATCATTAGCGGAAATGAGTATGGACTGTCGGATATTCAAATCGCATTCCAGTCAGACTTTTTCAAATTGGATTCGGATATAGATGGCTGGAATTCAAATTTAAATCTCATTCATTGACAAACATATTAACAACCTCATGCATGAAAATTAACACAAAGAAATGAATAAATATGGTCCTTACTTGTATCCTATACTTGGGTACGGCCCAGGTCTGTAATATCAAGTTCTTGAAGATATTTCTCTCAACAACAAAGGTCTTTCCGTAGATCCAAGTCACCATCATGGACCAAAGTGTCACCGGCCACAATACCCACAAGTACCATTTTGAAGTATGAGGTCTAGAGGCAAATGCTGCAAACCCTAGCCGGAGATGGTAGATGGATTCCGGTGTCATCAAATGTGTCAGATGCACCACGTCTGGTGATTCCTCCGGCCGATGGAGCGAGGTTTCGTATAGGGGTTCTGAAGATTTGTCCACGGTGCCATAGATGTAGTCGTAGATTGGCATGAAAAGAGAATAATTGGTTCGAAATTGAGTATGGTGCAGTGAATGAAACCTGTGGCATCAAACATGTAACCAGTTAAGTTCAATTGTCTCCACTGCCATTATACTCCAATATTATTTTTGAGAGTGTTATTATTAGTGTGCACTCGAGGGTTAGGCAGGTGGAGTGGTCAATTTAAGCTCAACCCAAACTATAAAACTTTTAGACTAAAACTTCAACTTGAATATAATTCGAGTTATACAACTTCGGTTAAAATTTGCAGGTTATAGGATTCGGGTGTGAGGTTCAATGCGAATTGAATTTTGATTCAATTCACCTTCAACACGATTTCACGAATTTGGGGTGGTTCTTGAAAAACTAAGTTCGGTTTGGTTTGTGTCTTAAAAAATAGTGTCTGAAAATTATTTTTGGAAAGAGTTTTAAAAAAGTGTGTTTTGGTATTTTTTATGTCGCAAAACTTATTTGATTATATGATTCCAAAAACAGTTCTACAAATAGAAAATAGTAAAAGTTGTTTGCAAGGATGGTGGTGATTGTGGTATTTTCTAAATTCGAGAAAAGGTTATTTCTAAAAACCACATAAAACAATTTTAACTTATTCTCTAAATCTATCTACTTTTTGTTCTCAATTTTCAAAAAAAAAAATGACTTACCAAACAATTTTTTTCCAAAAACTGTTTCCGAACATAGAAAACAGCTTCTAAGATGCAACCAAACAAAGCCTAATATCTCAATTCTGGAGTGTTGTCTAAATTTAAATCGAGTTGAGATTTCTTTTGCCCCAAACCCAATCCGAATGTTTAAAATCTATGTCCACATACTAGATATTTCAAGTTAACCCGCCAAGTTATATATATGAGTAAGAAAAATAATGGGTTAGGGGACGTACGAGGGAGTGTACATGAGGTACTTGAGAGGAGGGAAGATGGAGAAGAGCCAGTTGGGAATGAGCTCGAAGTTGCAGTGGCCCAAGTTGTTCATGAAATCTATATAACTGACATAACCAACGAAGGCGACAATGCAGGCTCTTCCGGTGAGCGCCACCGTCACCATTGGTATTGCAAAGAGGGTGAAATATGCTATGTGCTCTGCAAATGGATGTATCACAGCTGCCACAACAATATAATTTGCACTGACTGAGAGGTTATCCACGAGAAAAAAAAATTACACTTTGATCCTCTTAATTATGTCTCTAACTTCACGTAGATGGAACCCGAACCCTTGATTTTTGAGTTTCTTACATTTCTCTTCAACTATTTGATTTGGTTTCACGTTGTTTCAAAATCAAACAACCGTCATGTTTTGGATGAAAAATATCCATGTATATAGGAAAATACACTAGCAAATTTTTAATGTCTAAAATTGGGATAATAGTTAGTGGTGTAATATGAAAAATGTGATAGTTGCTATGCCAATATGATACCAACAATCATAACTGAGGTACAATGAGAGAAACATGATAGCAGAGGGGGCAATGTGAGTTTTAGAGTGTAGTTGAGGGGATCAACGTGTAATTTGTCTAAAAACAAGTAATCACAATATTTTTCCTCAAAAAAATGTTAAATTGGATTCAAATCCTCTTTATTATACTTGAAATCAATTTCACTTAATCATAGATCATCCATCATAAATCAAGTGGGATCCACTGTTTTGATCGTGGGTCTTTATTTATACACGGTGGGTGATCTATTATTGAGTAAAACTGAATATAAGTATAACGGAGATGACCTAAATCTCGATAAATTGCTTTTATCTTCTTACATTTGGGATAATGATGTTTTACCTATCTATACTTCAAAAATTCATAATTCATTTTCGATTGAAATATCGACCCAAATTGGCGTTATTTTGCATTGTAGTATCAAACTAGTATTAACTTATGTTAGGATACCAAAACCTATTAATATGTACCAAATGTGGTATTCAATTAACATCAAACTAAATAAATACAATCTCACCTCTTAATATCCAAACTTACTACATTTTAACTACAAAATTAAGAGAATACGTACAAGAAGGTGGATATTGATGACTGTAAATTGGAGTTAAGATATTGATACTGCAGTGATTGCTCGATAATAGAGGTGGTTACTATCACCGTACTACATGAGATGTGCATGGTAAAAAGCAAACATGTTATATAGAAGTAAAAAGAGTTCGTCTTGTTGAGCTTACATGTAATGGGCTCAGTGACAATGGAGGAATGGTGGTGGGAATGGTAGCGAGAGTAGAGATAGTGGTGGTGCAGTGCTCTGTGAAGCCAGTAGTAGAGGTACTCTACAGGACCCATATGAAGCAACATTGTGATGATCACTCCATCTGTCCTCCACAGGGGCAAGTGAGAAGCCCCTTTCAATGTTAGGCTCCCCAGGTAAAACAGTATTCCATTGAATAAGATCTGATCATCCCTGCCAATCACAATTGTACCCATATCACGCTTAAAACCATAAATACGTAAATTAGTATGAATACGAAAATAATATGTATTCGTCACTACAAGAATTAGAATCTTTTGAGACGAATATTTTTTGGCGGCAATGTTTACCGTCATAAAAAACCTGTTTTGGATAAAAAAAAATTATAACAATAATGTTGTCATAAAATATTTATTTACTGCGGCAAATACTACAAAAACTTTTTGAGCCTACACATATGATGGTGAGGCACGCCATCATGACACATTGTCGTAATAAGTGAAGTCTCAAAACTCTGTGACAACAATAATTGTCTTAAATAATATTTGCAACAGCAAACAAATTTTTATGACAGCATTATTGCCACAAAAAAACTTTTTTTTTCTCTAAAACGCACTTTTTTGTGACGGTGATTACCACTGCCGAAAAAAAATTGTGTCAAAAAAT
Source organism: Ilex asprella (assembly GCA_023539305.1). Lineage (NCBI taxonomy): Eukaryota > Viridiplantae > Streptophyta > Magnoliopsida > Aquifoliales > Aquifoliaceae > Ilex > Ilex asprella. The sequence goes on from CM042191.1 coordinate 4,232,674, forward strand.
TTTAATTCTTAATAGTTTTCTACAAATAATGAGTGGATCAGGCTAGAATAAGACAAAAGTAACACGACTTTAACATAACCGATCCGTTTAACTATAATTTATGAAGGAAACGTCTGGTTTTTCTTTTTTTTTTTTCATTTCTTGAAGAGTGATGGTGTAAACCTTTGTAGAATAAGAGAACTTTTTATTTAATTTTATAAGCATAAAGATCAAGTGAATTTTTACAACACGAGGGTATAAGGGTAATGGATTTGCTTGAGAAAAAGGATCCTAGTCTTGAATTTCTTATTCATAGTTACGTGTACCAACCATAACAAACAGTTATGTGTGCCGACCATAACAAATAGATCAAATTATTGTCAAAACATCTAACAGGATAAAACAAATAGACGGAGTTAGGGTTGACTAGTGCTCGACATAAACCCAAATTACGACAATCCAAACACACTACTACCCTCTTTGAGAGAGAGAGAGAGAGAGACCAATTTCTTTCTCTGTCAACTTGCTCAAACTCGATACTCTTGTCAACAATCCTGTAATTTCCTTTTGCAGTTTTGTAGCGAGAGAGAGAAATCCATATCTGGTTATGCAGCATCCTTGATAACAGAAAGGGGAGTATGAGGAAGTTGGATAAGTCCCTCTCACTTTCATCCTTAAACATGTAGTGGTGTGCGCTATGAACCACCCATGGTGCCAAAACCACATACTTCATCCACAACATGCCAACACCAAAAACAATCCACAAGAATTAGCCAAAATAATAAGTTAGTGACAAAATTACAAACAAAATATATTCAAGAGTAACTCTTATTTCTAAAGGTCTAGACATGTTCATATATACGTAAGCTTACCCCTCAAACAGAATGACTATTTATGCAACTCAAACGCTTGCATTACATGACAGTGTCACGTGATGTGTTAAATTCACACAAAAAAATTCTCGTGGTTTTTGACTGGTCTTTTTCATTGTTCTACCAACTTTCTCTCACCCTCATAATTCATAAAACAGTGTTATACTTAGTTCTTGACTTGTGAGTGCATGAAAACTAATCAGTTGAAGATGAAACACGCACACACAGAGGAAATGAGGTGCAAAAGCAAAGAGTGATAAAACATCATAAAAGCATGTTTATGATCAATGATTTGGCCTGAAAATCTGTAAGTAACACAATTCAGTCCAATAACTTTGAAGTTATTGGTTTGAATTTTGGAACAGCCGCTTTGTTCAAATAACACCAAAAGCTAGGTTTATACTTAGTCTACCCCTCGAAAACTTCTATCAATGGAGACTAAACTCGGTGTTTTTTATCTATAAGCTCGTGTTAGCATCTTCCAAAACCAACTTCTAAACCTACCCCCGTTACCAACTGATTAAACACAGACAAAAGATCAATGAAATCCCATCAAACCACAAATGTGTGTGTGTGTGTGCATAAACTATGAGTGAAGAAGGAAAACCTTGAAGCTTCCAAGATGTGTCCACGGCCAGTCAGTGAGGACCCCTGGTGTAGAAGCCATACTATTTTTTCCTAAGCCAACTTCTTCTTCTGTGACCTCTCTATAATGCACCACAAAGTGGAATAAATAGATAGATGTTGAAGCATTTGCCAAATGCAGTATGAACATATTTTCCAAAATTGCACTTTGTCCCCACCACCATCTTCAAGTCCCTGTCACCTTAGCTATTGTTTCTATCACACGGCTCTCCAATGACTTAATTGCACCCGTCCCTCAACCGCATAGTTGTGGGACAGATGGTGAATAATTAAGAAACAATACGCTCAAATATTTCATGTGCTAAGAATTAGACAATCTATTTAATACTAATCACAATAATAGAAAAAAAAGTATGAAAAAAATTATAATGTCTAAAAGTTAGGTCCAAAGACATGAATATACATTTAACGTATCACTCTAAAGGTCGTTGGTGTGAATAAAAATAGTAATTAAATGAAATATTCTTTCCTTGGATACCCATTTTAAATAATTAATTGAGAAAAAAAAGAATAAAATATACAAAAAATTGATATCTCCACCTCGTCAACTAAAAGAATCACGTCCATAATCCAGACATATAATAAATTTTGAAAAAAAAACAAAAAAATAATTTGCTTGACAATTGGACTATATTATTTTTTAAAAAAAATTAAATATTGTTTGGTAGACAATTTTATTAAGGTAAATATTCAGTGGGGGCCCACAACTTTCGGATTATGCCAAGCAATAAATGCATAATCAATTGGGTTGCCGACCATATTTAGTGCAAAGCTTAAGTAGGCTCACCAAGAATACTATTCATGGCACTTTTGCCTTTGTATGTAGCCGCTGGGATGTTGGTGGTAGATGAGCAATGCGAGAGGGACATTCTTTTTATTTTTTCAAGTGTCGGAGTATTCGAATTTTCTTATGTACACTTTAATTAATTCTTTCTATAATCCGTTCAAAGACAGGTTAAGCAAATCATAAGTAATATATTTATGCTGACCTGACCCCAAAGGGTTACTAAAATTCAAACTCAAAATGTTTAAATTTAGAGTTTTTCTCAATTACCACTTCTACCCCTTAAGGTTTAGGACCTTTGTGCTTAGTTTGTCTTTACTTTAAAGTTTGTATTGAATTAGATTCTCATATTAATTTTAAAATTAAGTTCAAATAACATTTTCCTTATAATATAATTTTTCTCTTGATGATCATCATTTTGACAAATTAGATCACCTCAATAGAACCAATTGGAAACGAGCTATTCATCCGTAAGTGGTACCAAGTTCTTTTATAAATAAGTTTGAGATGAGATCCAAGGTAAGAGCTCTCAGTTCTACAACTTATTATAAACACTCTTTTGGTCACGTTTTCCTTGTTCAATATTCTTATTCAGTGATTGATCATGATACCGACTTAAGTATATTAAATGAACTTTCTCCTACCAAACATTAAAAAAACCTCTAATCTTTTGTCAGTCTTGTAACTCACCAACGGAGTCAATATCTAAGGCTTAGGGTTGCATGTCAACATATGTTATTGAATTGATACATTTGCATTTATTGGTCTCACATGCCATGGAGAGAGAGCTGGCTGCTGAATTTGATTGTTTACAGCAGAAGTACAAGCAATAACAGCATCAATTGCGCCACCTATTTCATCTCTGTCTTGATAATTGATGTTGAACTAACATATGACTCCAATAAGTCATAGACATAGTCCTAGACCTACTTCAATATGTACTTCAAGAGAGATATTTTGGATCCTAATTAAATGAGCAGAGATTATTGGATGAGTGGATTCGTTAATTTGTTTCAACGGAACCCATATTAATCCAATATTCCCTATTAATTTGGGATTTCAAATTTTGGATCCTTAACATTGCTCTTAATTTTCTTTTTTCGGTACACAAAATGAATATGGAGATAAGTCACTCGACATATCTGTCATGAGCATTACTTCATTTGGCTGGAAGATCTTTCCAACTACTTGTCCTTCCCTTTGAGTTAATGTTATTTTTTTGAGCTAATTATATGGGTACCCTTTGAGTTTTGATAAAATATAACGACAATTCTTCGATATTTGGAATATAACATAGACATCTTTCATAGAGTTTTTTTTTTGAAAAGATTATCATTTTGCAATTATTTCCTCGAGTAAAACAATTTTGTAAACATGAAAAAAAGAAAGAAAAAAAAATGAAGATTAATAGTCTATTTTGCGGGTATCAACTCTTTTTATCAGGTTATGGATATCAGAAGTTGAAAGGGGTGTTTGCAATATTTCTGCAATAATAAGGGGTCTTTATATAGTTTTATCAAAACCGAGGGATTAGTAAGTTACACTCAAATTTGGTTAGTTGCCTTCCATCAATTTTACTTGCACCCGGCGATGTTAATGGTTGCTATGAGGCTTATAAACTTTTTTTTTTTTGGGGGGGGGGGGGGTACATTTTCGATGCTTGTAATTATTTGATGTAGAGTCAGCTTAGTTGAATAAATGTATGTTAATAGATCAGATTTGAGTCGAAATTCTAGTCCAATTGATAATATTAGTTCAATATTATAAAGAACTTTATCCTTAAAGTCTGAAACGGGTCCCAACTTGTTTCTCACCCCGACAACAAATTAGAATTATATAAAGATAATGATCTGATATCTGATCCGAATGTATAATATAATGATAGGTTATTTCTTCTATCACATTTGATATGTCTAAAAAGGAGAAAAACAGAAATTACCCACTGCTCATTTAGTGATTTAACCTAAAACCTAAAAGATGATCTTCATTTCAAACTGGTGGATGATTATGTGCATCCTTAGTTTCTTAGCTTTTTGTTTTGGTAGATTGGAGCTTCTTTGTAAATGTCAATTGCTAGAAGTTTGTCTTTTTATACTTAAGTTCAATTCATTATTCAACCTCTTTTTTAACTCTTCACCCTTATTTTGCTCTTTCGATAAAATTTCTTTTGTCTAAAAATAAAATAATTTATATTTAATATGCTTTCAGATTATATCAAACTATTTAGTCTCGACCAGATATAAAGAGTCTCTTTATGATTATTACACCATGAAAACCTATTTTTAACAAATTCCACATCCATTAAGCTACAATGGTTCACAACTTAACTTCATTAAAGTCCCTCTCCACAGTTGGGTCATTTGTGATTTATTGACAAGCCATTTGTATTAGACTATGGTTGGCATAAAACAAATTATCACATGCTAAGTATCTATATAAAAAAGTGGTATTCAGTATAGAGGAAGACTATCGTACTAATTTCGGTATTAAGTTACACCTTTTTGAAGTAAGAGTTACAAGTAGAAAAGTGGTAGAGATTATAATTTTTAATGTCGAAGTTACTATTTTATAAGGTCAAGTTACACCTTTTAAATGTAAAATTGCGACTGAACAGGGATATTCTTAATTGATCAAGTCGATCATGAAGTTACCAAATTTTTTTTTTCAATTTCGTAAAATTACGGTCGAGTATATATTTGGTCTTGATTCCATTACATATAACAGTGTTTTACCTATCTTTTACTGCTCAACTCACTTGAGGTTGACAACAAAAATCTCTCAGAATGCATGCATGCATTATTGATAGAAAACGATACTTCATGCATGCCCCGTTAATAAATATTCATTATTACTGGGGCATCATTTTATTTTGGGCAAATTATATTTTGTATCCTAAAAGATTTTATTTTTTTCATATTGTACCCTCAAAGATAAAAATTTTTACATTGCACCATCAATGTATCAAAAATATTGTAATGTAACACTTCTGTTATTTTTTTATCTTTTTGTGTCATATAGTCACGTGAATGGCACACTCTAACGTAAGTAAATAGAATGACTCAATTGACACAATAAAAGAATTCAGGGGATCAATTGACACAAAAACAAAATTAAAGACTTAATTGACATAAATATTATAGTTTGAGGGCTATATATGCAATTTAATCTTGAATTTATGTTTTTCTAATTTTAAATAATTAAAATAAGATTTTGTTGAGTTGAGTTCCAATGTAACCAGCACTTTGAATTGATACACATTTACTTTGATTGGTCTCACCCGCCACGAAGAGAGGTTGTTGAATGTGTTTACAGCAGAAGTACAAGCAATAACAGCATCAACTGTGCCATCTTTTTACTGCTCAACTCACTTGAGATTGACAGCAAATTAAACTCTCTCAGAATCATTAATGATTGAAAATGATAAACCCTCACATAATCCAAGTGATACAGTGATGAATTATAATTTTAATAACGCTTTGGGGTTAGATTATGAGGGATAAATCCCCCGTGAATAACTTAATCTCAACGTAGATAGTTTGTCTTGGATCGAGTCAGAGAGAGAATTAGTCAAAATAGGTGCAAACTGAGTTAAACGCTTCTGACCATTGAACAAAAAAAAAATGATACTTCATGCATGCTCCATTAATGGAATGTTCACTATTAACGGGCATCCTTGTGAGATTCATCCTTCCGTGAAGAACTAATCGGGTCTAATCTAGAGTTGGCTACCTTTGACTTCATTTTTTAAATTCTCGTAACCAAGTGTTTAAGTAGTCAGCCATTGTCCTCTTCCTTAGGGGTTATGATGTTATCTTTCTGACTTCCCTTCGTCTTTCTTTGAGTTCTTTTTTCTCTCTGTGTATGGTATAAATGCATTATTTATCATAAAGATTGATTCGTCATTGTAATAATGATGCATCGATGTTCAACAAAAGACAAAAATAGGCCAACACCAAGTGGCTTATCCACCCAAGTTGCATGATCAAAACTCTCACAAGTTGAATGCATGTGTTGATTGAAAATGATGCTTCATGCATCTGCCTTTAATGGAACATTCAATTTGATAATACACAAAATAGGTTTATAAAGATTAACAGTCAGGTAAGTAATAAAATATAATTAATGAACAATTAATAGAACAATCAATGACAATAATATAAATATTGGATCAACATGTGTGTGTGTATATATCTATATATATGAAATTTCAAATTCAAATGATACACGAATATTAAAAAGAATTTTGAAAGTTTCACATTCAAGTAGTTATACACTATTTATGGTACGAATAATTATGAAATACATTTTAGAAACAATTTTAAAATGTTTTAAAATATTTACTTACTGACAAGTATTTGATGAAAAAAATAACTTAAAGGAGGATAAGTTTAAAAGTGATACTTAAAGTCAAATAAGTTTTAGAAAAGGTACTCACATCCCATCATCTCTTTTTTTTTTATCAATAGCCACATAATTTTGTTTAAAAAAATTAGTGTCAGCCACAAAAAATATAATAATAAATTAAAACTAAACGGGTTAAACAAATTGTGTCATATTACCCGTTTATTAAACAGTTCGTATTCGTATTAAAATTTTTTACCCGTTTATTAAAAGATCATGTATAAATTTACATATTTTTCACCTGTTTAACCCGACACATATGGCACCTTTAAATATGTAGTTCAACTCCCAATAAGTAGATGGGCAATCAAATATGCAACAACTGGAAGAAAATAGCTTCAGCAAATTACAAATCATAACAAAACAGAAAAATAACATAAAATCAGATAGTAGTAGAAATCGAAACACAAACTCAGCAATATCTAACAGTTCTTCGTAACATTTTCAGGTTAAGGAACCACCCTTTAACCAGTTGTTATTACTACTTTTTCCCTTTCACCAAGAGTAAAGAAGCAAGTATTACATCAAAGGCACAGGCATAAGAGTACAAACAATCATAGAGCACAAAGAAACCACAAGAATAACTTTATAAACTGGCTAATCTCTCCTAAACAGACAGATCGAGAGCAGATACCAAACTAAATATTCATCAACTGCTTCCATTGAAAAAATGGAAACAAGGTCAGAGCAAAAGCATAATTATATAATGAGCCTCAAATACCCAACTTCAATGCATATCTTCATGGAAAGCAAACATAATAGGGACAAAACTTTGAATGTCATTAAGCGATAAAAATCACTTGTTACCGGGATAAGTATTATAATTCTGGCAAGTGTTATCACGAGAGAAAATTCCTATTTAGGAACAGAAAGTGTCATAAATAACAAACATTAAGGCCCTACAGAACATATCAAAAAAACACTGGTAACTAGTGAAAATCCTCTGCTGCTGAGGGCATATCCATATTCCACCATGATCTCAATTGAGGAACCTCATTTTATAGCTTCAAAAACTATACACTGAATAACACTCACTACTGCTCCAAGTCAAAGGAAAGAATCTCCTCGGAAACATCCAACAACTCCTCCACTTCAACTTCTTTGGCCTCATACTCCTCTTCTTCATCACTGGCTTCACCATCCCTCAGCCTCTGCCTCTCCATTTTTTCTTCTTCATACAGTGTCTTCCACTCATTGATCCACCTTTCCCATTCATCCTTCAACATCTTCCGCTTCTCACGATCCTGTTCACTTAATAGCATCGACACATCCTGATCCTCTGCTTCATACTTCTTGCTATACTTCTTCAGGTTCTTAGCAATCTCTTCCTCTTTCTCAGGGCTCAAGAAAGATGGTGGCCTTGGGCGCCACAGAAACTATAATAATCAAAAGAAAATTAAACATTAATACACCCAAAAGAGATGGAAGAGTCCCCCAGTTACATCGTGTGCATTGTGAGAGGTTTAGGTAGGGGTAAAAGGGCTTTTTTTAAAATGTTGAATTTTTTAAATGTTGAACATTGCTGCAAAAATATTATTCTTAAATGTTGAATTTTTTTGGGGGGAGTGGATGGATGTTTAGGTTATGTAAGTAGGGGTTTTTAGGTGAGGGGGCGGTTGTAGTTCCCCCCACCATGTTTAGGTCATGTGCTTGTGAGAGCAAGAAATTTAACCAAATATATGCACCCCAAGCAAATTTGAAAATTTGCTGCATTTGTCTCAAGCATGAAAGAATCCAAATAACAAAAATTAGGACCAGGCAGTGACAGTTTTCTTTCCCAAAATATAAGCAACTTACAGCAAAAAATTAGTTAGGCTAAGGCATTATAATCTGCGTCATGTGTTATTTTGAGCAGAAATCATCATGCAATCATAACATAAACTCTTTAAAGCCAGGAATTCTTATGTAGGCTGATTGTTTTATGAATAGATAGCACTATTACTACTTGTCAACAAGGGTAAAAAGAATACGAAGTACTCAATCATCTTACCTGAAAGAAGTGATCCTTTGGTATCCGATACAATAACTTTCCACTGAAGGACCATATGTTGAAACCATTCTCCATCTCATGAACTGAGGTAACTGCAGTAGCAACATACCTAAAAATGCCAACAGGTGCCATAATAAGAATGGAATGATACCTTGTACTTAATCAAATATCAAGATCAGTACTATACAAAAGTAAACAAATGGTTTAAGTTTTTTCTAATTGCACTGTAGGAACACATTTTTCATACCAAAGCAAATGTTTCTGGATGTAATATAGGGTTGACAACCTCTAATTCCAAGACACAATCATTTAAATTATTCCCAGAAGTACCTTCCAGTAGGATCCCACTCAATATCTGTTGCCATAAAATGCTCTGCTGTTGCCATGGTTTCAAGCTCGTCCACATTGTAGAACTCTAACTGTCCATTGAAACCCTTCAACCCAGCCAGTATAATGAAGCGACCAGCTGGTGACCAGTAAAGAGAATTCGCCTGCTTACCCTTGAGAGTTGTGAGCTTTGAATATCGACCTGCATTATGAGCACTCCGCATCGAATAGAAAGTCACGTCAGGCCTTGGGCCATCACCATGGATAATTGCAAATCTATGGCCCTTTGGCTCCCAAGCAAATGCAATAATCTTGTCATTCTTGTTCTCAAGCTCGAAAACCTCAATGGGTATGTCCCGTTCTTTGATTCGGAAAAGCTCAAAGCCAGTGTATGTGCTCTTCTTAGTTTTTGTGTATCGGTCAACCTTAACAGCAAGGTACTCCCCATTGCTTTGCCAATACATTTTGCAATCACTAACACTGAAGAGATTCTTCTGCCTCAACTCCTCCTTGCTTGGAATTTGAAGAAGACTCACCTACCAATAGCATGCAGAACATTCATATAAACTTGACTCCCCGAAAAAATTACATATAAAAAGGGGACAGAAGGATACAGAAAAGGTTTACTTGGACTCACCCTTGCAGGTTGGTTCCCACCACCAAGTTCAGGTGCATAGAGTGCAAGAATGGGATCAGTTGGGGACCAACAAAAATCCATCACATTATCCACCTTAAAGGATTTTTTGTCAATAAGAGTGAAGGTCTCAGTTTCATAGACAGAGATTACATTTTTCCCAATTCTGGCAAAATATTTATCTTCTTTCCCACCGCCCCACCTGGGAAATCAGAAAATCCTTATTCACGAGACATTCAAATAATGAAAATCTTCAAGAATGTATAAATTTACAGTGGTGCTGAATGACCACCTGAAAACAGGCCAAGACACCCCGGTAACACCTCCAGTTCCTCCAATTGCAAATTCATCTGCACTTCCCTTGAAATCTCTCATCACTTTTCCAGTTCTCACGTCAAAGATATTTAACACAACCCTCTGGATGAATTGAACAACATTAAGTACATCTCCCAAGGCAATCATATAGTAGAATAAACCAAGACCAGTAAAAAATCTTACATGCGTATCACGAGGGTTGCTCGGTTCATGGCTGCTGTAAGTCACCAAAAATCTCTCACCAGGAGAAAAATCAATCAGTTTTACCTACAATATATGCCACTAAAACTAAAAATCACAAAGGCAAACAACAAAAGTAACTAAAAACGAGAACCAAAGTAACCTGTGGATGAGCATAACGCATAAGGCGGTTAAAGGAAGTGGCACCCCCCCATACAGCAGCACCCTGCCTATGAACTGTGGCTAAGTATGTCCCAAGTGGGGACCACTGTACAAAACTTTCAGTCCAAAACTGCACCAATAAGACATCATCATCATCCACTATAAACAATCAAAATTAAGAAGAAAAAGAAATAGGTATTGATACAACAGAAGTATCGAGAGAAGTGTACAGCAACTAAAGATTCATCTCTAACTGAACAATACTTGGACTTGCTATAATAGAAAATAACCAAAACTGGTTACGCCCGACTCGCAGGAGCACACATGCTCATAAAATGAGAATAATAAACGTATATCTACTTACAGAACGTTTGTAAACAGGTTCAGGCTTCAAATGTCTTGCATCATTCCATAAAACCTCAGTGTCAGAGCCAGCACGAATAACAAACTGATCTCTAGCTTTCTCATCAGTAAGCCAGTGTTGTAGATTTTCCTGCATAAGTCATGCAAGAATAAAATAAAAGCATCCAAAGATATGAGCGGAAGGATGAGGGACAGAGAACAGGACTGGTGCAGTATGTGGATTAAATGATTTCCCTTCACCCCACCCCCACTCCAAAAAAAAATGCAAAATAGAATGACGGGTGGGAGTGATTAAAGATTGTCTTTCCAATGCTAAGTTTGTATAGTAAGATAATAATAACACTTTGTCCCATTAAGTATTTTAAAATTTCACTTTACCCCCAAACTTCCAATAAAACACTTAGCACATTCCAATTTTGGAATTAGTTTCACTCTACATCTTCCATCAAATTCCAGTGGAATGTTGGACAGAAATGATGGCATCATTGTAATATCTTGGACAGAAAAATAACACATGGAAATGTCTCAATCCTACATCCAATATTCTTAAGGCAATTGACAGAAGGAGCAAAGTGAAACCAATTTGGAAATTGAGGATGCAATACGTTTTAATTATGCGTATGCGGTCATAGTGAAATCTTTAAAAAAACTTGAGGCTATGTGTCATAATAAAGCAAAGCCTAGAAAGGCATTTCACGTGTGTTTTATTGCGACAAATTCCCTCTGTACTCTATCGTCTCTCAATAACATAATTATATGAAAGCCTGTAACTGTATTTTGTTCTCTTCATGACTGCGATCCTCATAATTATCAATCCTCTCTCCAAAATTGCAATTTGAAAATTCATATAATCTTATCCCTTAAAGTACACAGACAATCCAATTAAACGTGGCTTCTTCAACCTGACAAATGGAAATATTATTCAATCTCCTCCCATTGTCTCAAACTCTTAATCACACCTCCGCTGCATTATCGTTCATAGATTGTTATTATCATGCAACTCTGTTAGAGTTTCTAGGAAACCAAGTCATTAAAATGGATACTCATTCTATGTAAAATTTTCTTCACCACTCTCAAATTCTTGTAGACAAGCTATGTTACACACTCCTCACATTAATTACATCCACCGCTTCCGTTCGCCCCAGTCAAGGGGTTCAGCACTGCTCTGTTTAACTGTGGATTGCAAAACATCTGTGCAGCTCCTACCAAAACCAGACATTAAGGACCTACAATATCCCCTTTTGACAAGCCAACAAGTCTACTCTATGCGCAAAGAAGGAACTACACACTTCAAAATAGCTCACCCTTTTCTTCGGTAAGTAAATTTGCCCCTCTTTCACAGAAGCGTACAAAGGACCCTCTTAATACCATCACGCATCAGCTAACATCAAACATTAAACACTAAAAATCAAGCCTCCCTTTACATATAGCAACTATAATAATTTGCAACAATAACACATACAAAAGACAACTCAAAAGAAACCTTAAAGTGGGAATTCGTTCCTACAAAACTAAAACTTTCCAACAAGACCAAATTTAACAGGAAACAATAAATCACAATTACTCCAAATTCATTTAAACATTCATAGCATTTAAGATACAGATAACAAATATATTGAGGTCAGAATGTGATGGCATGAAAAAATCTCGTATGTTTTTTAAGAAAACATCATTGAAGCAGCCAACAAATCAGGTGTGTTGATTATTAACCACTGGATATCCAAGCTCATTGCAAAAATTAACTCAAAGGTAGACACTTGTCAGTTATAATATTTTGTCTAGATTCTGATGAAATTTATGTTGTGATTTCCAGAAAACCAAATATCCTAAAAGAGTATATCAAAAACAGAGAAGAAAGAGTGTTGGAATCAAAAGCATGATAAGAACAGATTTAACTACCTACCCCTGGTGCATATGGTTTAGTTTCAGGAGGAGCCCACTCATCTGGAACTTTCAAGAACTTCTCGATGTCCTCAAACATATTCACAGCAAATATATGTGCTTTGTCTAACTTGTATCCATTTGTCTTCTCCTTAGCAAGTTCAGCTTCCTAAAATGGCCAGCCATGATAAACCAAATACATAAAAACTTACATTTGGAGAAAGTATCATTGCAGAGAAGAAAGGAACTCAAATATTAACCAATAGATTTTTTATATTAAAAGAAACAAATATATTATGAAAATTAGCAAATGACAAAGCTTTAAGACTATAAACGAAGATCCGGTGGAAAAACTGCCTATAGCTCTAAAATCTTTATCAACCAAACGTGCCTGATGCGCACATATACTCACAAATCTTCAATCATAAGGTACCAGTCAGGCCCAGAAATTACATTTGGCACAAACGAAAAATAATCCACACTCCGGGAAAGCACCTGACCCAAGTTCCAAAGTTTGGATGTGCACAAAAAGATTCCAAACAATATCTACATATATGTGCAGGTACAGATATGTATAGAGAGGTTGTAGAGGAAATTAATTGACATGTTTGTTAGCAGCCAATTCTTGGTCCTTGAGAGTAGTATGACAAGCCCATAATCCTTGAAAGAAGTATAACTAAAAATTGCCACTACACAAGTAGTTGGGTTCTTCTGAGAAAAATAAATGACTGAAAAAAGAAGATCAATTGAGTACTCAAAATATGATTCCCAGATTCTGAGGTAAAAATAGGTTAACCCATCTACCAAAAAAAAACTTGAGTCCTTCTCCGGACTACCAATTTTTTTTAGTGAGATATGCCTTGAATGCACACTGTCAAGCAAGAAATTCAAGTTTTTTGCTTTAAATTACATCATGTCGTTTGCTTGTAGAGGAACTTGCCAAGACCAATCCAAAAAGGACAGTTTAGGGAACTTATCTAACCGTTTAATTTCCTTTACAGTAGACTCTTCATCAGGAACATCAAAAAAAGAAAATGTAAAGTCCAAATGTCTGGAGGGAGGGAGTAATTACAATACCTTCAAAGATATAGTAATACTAGGAACTTTCATCTTGTAGATTTATTAGACAAGCTTCAGCGGAAATAGCTGGCTTATGCCAAAGGCCCAAGGGACATGCAGCCACATTCTTACCACGGTGTACATTGCTTCATCTAAAGTTTGAGTATGTTTTACTAAACCAGGTTGGATTACAGTACACATCAGAATTTCAAAACATACCAAAATTTCTAAAATAAAAGGTGATTTTAATGGAAATTACTCAGCTAGGTTTCAATTGAAGAGGACTTAGGCTAGCCAGGTTTGGAAATTACTAGCCAGTTTTCAATTGAGGATTTTATCATGGAAATAAAAGGTCATTACAACCCCAAGGGACGCATTGCGCCCAGCTTGACTCAGCCTACATTGACCAAAAGATGTTCCCAAGTCTGAATTTGTTTGGCTGATTGGCTCAATTGGGATTTGCAATGGACAAAAAACTTCCATTCAGACATGTGAACCTGCCTGTGTTAAGACCCTTTCATATGCTGCTGATCATCAACAAGACATCCCAGAATGTCAAACTACATAAAATACCCAATCCAAATAGCCAACACAGTCATGAGTTGAACAAAAAAGTAGAACCTTTCTCTTTTCCTTCCCAAACCAAAAGAATCTCCATAAAAGGATTTAAAAAAAAGTCTATTTAAACACCTACACAACCATGCACCGCTCCTAGTTGAAAACACAAATATGGGGCAAAGGGACACAAACATCACCTAGCATACTTTGTGCGCATATAACCATCAGGTGTAGCAGCTGCTGAGTCAAGGCAGTGATCTTCGGATTTGGCGAACAGGCATGCACAGCGCTGTTATGTAGTTAAGTATACGTACATATATGTAAATATACATGTAGACGTACTGATGTACATATACACACACCTAAATATATACCAAAATAGACAATTGTACACCTAGGCTGAGTTCCTTATTGAAAAATTACTCAAAAGTAAGTATTCTCTTTTATCAGCTAAAGGAAGTTCAAATTTAAAATTCCTCATAATACTTCCAAGCCTAAAGATTCTGTGGTGCCATTGACTAGTATGTACAAATGTAGAAATTTGTTAATAAGTGCAACAAGTCAATTGTGCAATATAGAGAGAGACAAAAATGGTATTAAGAAATGATACCTGAGGAGTATTGTACTCAATGAAGCAGTACCCAAGGGTTTTCTGGGTGGCAGGATCAAGAGGCATCCAAAGCCCATCCTCTTTTATCACTCCTATTTGACTGTATATCTTCCGAACTACTCCCTCCAGCTTCTCAAATTTCTCCTTCGGAACAACTGGTAGATTATCCACCACAATAATATTCCCAAACCCAGCATCAAACTCCAAAGGGTCCTCCTCATTCAAATCCTCATCATCACTAAACCGTCACAAAACAATAAGAATATATTCAACTAGCATAAAAATAGAAACACATACACACACACATAGTATCTATTTTCAAATGTATATAGAGAGGGACAGATATTTGTGACAAGTGGTTTTTTTAATTAAACTCATTCGGATCCTGGTCATCACCAAACCATCACAAAACAAGATGAAAATATAAAATTTTTTGCCGTATTAACAAAAAATACAAACACAAACCCATACGTACGTATATATACATATACATTCATCTACATAAGACAGATTAATAGATATTTGTGACAGGATTTCAATTATACTCATTCAGATCCTCATCATCTAAACCACCCATAAAACACAAAGAAAACGTAAAATTAGTTTCTTGAACTACACATGAATATCTGCATTTAAAACCGAGGGTTTTGACAACTAAGGTTTTTTGGGGTTACCTTTTGATGCCGAAGTCTTCACCGGGAGGGAGGTGAATGGAGTCCAAATCGAGCTGAGACAGATCGATGCCGAGACGAGAGGCCGTCTCTTTGATTTCCTCCATTGACATCACGTCCTCCATGTTCTTGCCCTGTGAAAGCAACCGACTTTAGAGAGAGAATATTTCTGTTCACCAATATAGCTTCAGCTAGTGCTCAAGTGCAGAGGCAGCGGTAACCACCAGAGCCAGAGCGAGAGAGAGAGAGAGATTTTAGGGTTTTTGTTGCGAGAGAGCTTTATGTCTGGTTCGGGTGTTTGGGTCGGCTCCAATTCTCTATAGTCTATCCAAAGAGGATTTATTAATCAGCGCACCTCCAACCTCATACAAATTCATTCTTAGGGTTCGTTTGAAAACTTTTACAATTATCACCGAGCATTAAATTTGTGGGATTATTCTAATTTAATCAAAGTCTCGAATCGAGTATTGAAAACGCAGCGGCTCAAATTCAGATTATTCGGAACCCAAAAAAATTTTCGAGTACCGAATAGTCTGACAAAAAAAATTTATAATTTTAATTTTAAAAAAGAATTGAAAAACAGAATCAATTTTCGTTAATAAAAGATAAAAACAGAAAACGTGTTTGGTTTGGTTGTTTTTATAGTTGTAAAAAAATCTAAAAATAAAAACAGAAAACTCACAATAAATTCACCGTTCATTATAGGTATTGAGTTATGGTGAAGCACAAAAGCTGAAGATATATAGGAGAGGCCACGACACATCGGTGAGTAAGGTGGGCTGCTCGAAAGCAACAGGCTGCAGTGTAACACAATGGATCAGGGTCCCATGAGTTGTGTGGGCAAGTAATTTTTGTGTTTTCATCAGGTTGTCTAATGTGGTCAAAATCAATAATGTGATTTCCAAAAGTTTTCACTGTGAATTAATCTCGTGTTGATATGTTTTCTTTGTTTTTCTCCATTTTTGGTGCATCAAGAAGCTGCAGCTCACTCTGGATTGCCATTAAAAGCTTCAGAAAAATAGCATAACTCAGCTCCTTTGCAATAAACAGATGGACAACCACAATCACATCAGGGAAAAAAAGATTAAAAATGGCACTCGACACTGAAAACTACAAGAGGGATTCGAAGGCAAGCTATGGACTGATTTTGATCATTTGGGTTTTTTACAGTGAACGATTTGCGTTTTTTGTTCTGGATTTTGATCTGGGTTTTGTACAGTGACGAAGATCAAAGACGAAGATTTTTTACCTTGATGATAGAGAGCTTCGACGGAGATTAGAACACCTTCACCGTTCACCTTCAGCGAGAAACAGA
>CM042191.1:4249519-4289622 GCA_023539305.1 Ilex asprella
AGGGATTCGAAGGCAAGCTATGGACTGATTTTGATCATTTGGGTTTTGTACAGTGAACGATCTGGGTTTTTTGTTCTTGATTTTGGGTTTTTTGTTCTTGATGTTGATGTGTTTTGTACAGTAACGAAAAACACAGACAATCAAAGATCAAAGACGAAGATTTTTTACCTTGATGATGGAGAGCTTCGACGGAGGTTAGAACACCTTCACCTTCACCTTCACCGTTCACCTTCAGAGAGAGAGGGAGGGGGTCTGGCGGCTGCTTGGAGAGGTTAGAGGGGCTAGGGTTTAGCCTGATGAATGCCATGTGGTCAATAAGTGTGTTTTTTTATCTTAACAAACTTCGATCACTTAACCCCTCAACGTGCATTAAACGTTTATGATTTTTTCCAAAACGATTTTTTTAAAAAAAAAAAATTGTCCATCATTTTGAAAACGGTATCAGTAAAAAAAAAACAAAAATAATTACCAAACAAATTTTTTTTCCTGATTTTCTTCAAATATGAAAATAAAAACGAAAAACGAAAAATAAAAAATATGATGTGTTTGATAACGTTTTTGTTTTTATATTTTTTTAATAAAAAAACAGAATTAAGTTTTTTTTATTTTTGTGATAAAAATTAAAAATATGAAACATGTTTTGTAATCATTTATATTTTAAAATTTGTGAACTCAAAAATAAAAAATCAATTTGGTACTATACCAAAAAAAATTCACCCAAACTCCATCAACCAACACCACTAACCACCCAAAACCACCGCCCATTCCTACCATGAAAACCCACCACCTAACTCCACTGACCATGGAAACCCACCCCCACCAACATCGAATGCCATCACCACCCATAAAACTCCCAACAAAACCCATCAAAGAAGAGCGAGAGAAAGAGAGACATAGAGTGCTAACTCTTTTGTTGCTCTTTCGTAGTTTTGTCGCTGCCAGATGAATGAGAGAGTGAGAGAGATGAATGAGAGAAGAAGAAAATGAGGTAAAACAATGTTTTTTATAGTGGGAATGAAAAAATCTATTTTTTTTTTCTGCTAGTAGAGTTTAAAAGTTTGACCTCATTAAATGGTTTAAAAGGCACGCGCGTATTTAAGTTTTTTCGTGTTTTTAAAAATCTCTTTTGATATTTTTAAAATTTAAGGTTGTTTACAAAACAGACCAGACAAAAAAAAACAGACCAGTCACCCAATGCGTCATTGTTTTTTTTTTTTTTTTTTTTGCAAAAAATGAAAACCAAAAAAAAAAAATACAAACACTTGGTTACCAACCACTACCACAAACGTTACCAAATGAGACCTAATTTTTTTTGTCCAAGGTGTTTATGTTTATACTGACTACTTATTTATCAATTCAAATTTAAATAAAGCCGAAAATAATCCAAACAACTTGGGTCTGTTTCAATAAGTTCTAAAAAAATGGTATTCAACAAATTTTTTTTGGAAAAATGTGTTATTTTTTATATCTCCTGTTTATTTTTTTGTCAGTAAACCAAACATCCTCTTGAGAAAACCCAAAAACATCCTGTAAAACATTTATATTAAATGCGTATAATGCATCATAAGGATAAATCCATTAATTCGGTTGATTCGAATTGAATACAATTGAAATACTCGGATCCAATAACCAACAGATTTTTGTTTTTGCAATCCATATGTATATCCATTAAAAATCAAATATTAATCCAAAAATGTGATCCAATTCAAAGACGAAGTTCTACAAAAAAATATATATTTTTAACTTTATTTCATTTAATTTCACTATATGCATATATGATCATGATTCATGACCTTTGAACAAGGTACTATTCCATTCAGAAGTGTCATAGACTGATGAAAACCTCAATGAATCACCAACATTGCACTGCACGCACACACAAATTCTGGTACTGAGGTACCTTGACTGGTAGCATACAACTTAATACAAGCGAAATAAATGAAAATCGATCAACAAAACATTTGCTTATTACAGCAGGAACAGGAACAGGAACAAAATATTACTCGATACATATCAGAAGCCGGAGAAAATGAAAGAGTTGCAAAAACTCCAGAAAACTGGATAAAACTTATGGAATGCCTTCTCTCTTGTCATGCTTTATTTAAAAAATAAACAAGCTAAAATGATGCATAACTAAAAACTCAAACCTCAAGGGGTACCATAAACAGGGGCTGGCAAGAAAGGAAATGGTGCAACTGAGGCATATGCTACAGGTGGCCGTGCTTGGGCACCAACAGATGTATGTTTAACCTTATTCGGATGCCTGACATTTTCAGTCTCATGTAGAATAGTTCCCAGGGAAGAAGAAAGCTCAACAATCCTCTGTGAACTTTCCACTTCTATGCACTCCTGGCTCTCACGTACACGATGACATAGAAGCCCAGACATAAATACAGGAAGATAGAGAAGGCTGGCATGAAACATTCTCCTGGCATTCTTTGTGGTGCGGTTCAAGTAAAATGACATTGCTGTTGCCGTGATTGCAAGAGCCAGGAGGGTTGATTCAAGACAAAACCATCCTGAAGTTAGACCCCCTACATACATCATTTGCAATGGGATGAATTCCCGACCACCAGCAAGTCATCTTAAAAGTAATCACATATTCATACTACTGGAGTTAGCACTCAAGGAAAATAAGTTTTCTAACCGAGGAAAGCTGGAGAGAGAGAGATCAAACTAAAGCACTCATCATAGAATGTCATAACATATAAAAAAATGAATAGATCTGATCTATGCTAAACACAAGAACTGATCCAAAAACTTCATCTAAATATGGTTCTATCAAAATATTAAATAACTGCGTACTGTGCAAGATACCAAGGAAAGAAAGATAAGACAAAAGAACCACCACAAACAGAATTTCAAGATTAAACCACCCCCCCCCCAACAAAAAAAAAACAAACAAAAAAAACCATAAATGAAAAAACACACACACAAAAAAAAAGCCACCTCTGATTACAACATCATCAAAAGAGAAAAACAGCAGAAAACAAAAGAACTATGAGCACCTATATGGAGTTGAACTTGATTACCTCTAGCAACTATAAGACCGAACAACTTCCATGTCCCCCAAATTAACCCCCCCTGGTTCTCTCTCTCTCTCTCTCTCTCTCTCTCTCTCTCTCTCACACACACACACAAGTCATCCTTAACTCGCTCAGCCTATGGGTGTCACCGTCAGTTAAAAGCCAAAAAACGGTGCATTCCATTAAATGAAACCTTGAAGAACCACCAAATATGCTATAACCAGTTACACAGTGCTGGACGCCCTCAACTCTGAAGAAATTCAAGTTCACCAACAGTCTAACACTGAAACCTCATCAATTCTGCTTTGATATTTCAGATTCTTTGATCTAATAAAGTTCAGGGATCTAATTTCTTTGGCATCCCCCTGTGAACCTTTACAGGAAAAAAAATGCACAAAAAATAACCTTGACATGATATACATTGCTTGAGGTATCTAAAATGTACAGCTGTAAATCACTTGCACAACAGTTATGAAACAGAGACATGTGACTCCTAGACAACATTTATTATCCTGCTTGGGCATATTCTGATTTCTGAGTGCATCAACACCTTATTTTCTAACTAAGTTGTCATTCAAAAACAACACGAGCGACATTTGAATTATAGATTCAAATTACAACTAAGTTTTCAATGATAATTAATTACCAAGCACTAAAGTAAACCAAGGCTGGCACTATTGCTGAAGGCAACATTGATGCTGCCAGAGCATTTGGCATTCAAAGACAGATGTGCCTATCAGTCAAGGTTCCATGGATCAGTGACCTCCTAAAACCACTCAGCGCCACCCCCCCTTCCCTCACCTATCCCTTTCTCATGATTTTAATCCTCATTTCCTCGTGGTCGTTCACATCACATACACCACATCCTCTCCTGCAGTAGCAATGAAAGACTTGTCGGCAATATCCCCACTCTGCCATGGTCATCATCATTCGCTAATCAATAATCCAAGTCTTAATGTGCTTCCTTGATCTTGATTGACTTGTAAGAAGCAAACAAAGGGACATGTCACAGGTCCACTAGAACTTGATTGTAAGGCACATTTGTTGTTTTAGTCTTATTTTCTCTGGCCACATCATTGATGGCTCTGGGAGTAATTCACTATCATAACACCAACCTAAATTACACCTTTTATATATGATGAATAAGAGAATGAGAGAAGACCTCCAAAATAAAGTATTTAAATTCAGTGAGAACTCACAATCATAGGCCAGGTACCCCAATGGAAGCAGATAGAAGCAGTTTCTCAAAGCCACCAAGGCTGTTCTCTGACCAGATGTGTCGGCGAGAGAAAACATCCTAAACCTGAAAGTAAAACAAAAAAGAGAGAGAAATGATTAAGAAAGAGCAGAAAGAGACCAGCATTAGATATTCCAAGTATCATGACTCCCAGTAAATGATTTTTGATAACCATATAAACTGACGAATGTTACCACACAACCAAGGACAAAAAATTCGTTTTGGTGCATAGTTTAGGCCGGAACGTTTCAAAAATTATTCGGAAGCATTTCAAAATTAGGATGGAAACAAAGAAAAAATTTGGAAATTTGTTTGTGAAACATTTAAAACCTACAGAACACGTCAAAACATACTGAAACACAGCCATAGAAATTCCAATACATACTGTTAAGAGTATTCGGGTAGAATGTGTAAATCGTTAATAGTATTAGGGTAGTATGTGTAATTCTTAGTATTGTAAGTTAACTATAAATACAATGATATATGTGAACTAGGTCAAGCTTTTGACCTGTGTTGTTCCTCTTCAATATACTATGTTAATCTTCCACACTTAACATGGTATCAGAGCATTTACAATCCTAAATATATTCTAAATAAATTAATATTGTATTTGTGGTGGTGGCATAGTCGTTGTTGCTGCTGCTGGTGGTGGCACAGTTGTTGGGTCAAAGCCACTGTCGTTGCTTGTGGTGGTGGTCGTTGCTGGTGGTGGTGGTGGCGCAGTTGTTGCTGGGCCAAAGCTGTGGTGGTGGAGTCGGTGCTGTGGTGGTGGAGTCGGTGCTGTGGTTGTGGAGTAGTTGCTGTGGTGTCGCGTGTAGTGGTGGCACAGTCGTGGTGGCACAATCGTGGTCGTGGTGGTGTCGTCGGAGAGGTGTCACCGTCGTTTGGTGTGTCGTGGTGCTGTGGTGTGTCGTGGAGTAGTGGTGGCACAGTCGTGGTGGTTCGTCGGAGAGGTGTCGCGCCATTTGGTGGTTGAGGTGGTGGTGGTGTGTCGTAGTGGTGAGGCGCAGTCAGGGAGTAGGGTTTCAGTGAACCCTAATCAGCGACTGCGAAGAAGAAGAACAGGAGCCGGAGCTCCACGGGTCAGATCCGATCGGGTCAAGCCAGGATTTTAAAACAAAATCCCGGTTCAGTGCATTTCAGGGCGGTTCAGCGGTCTAAAGAGGCAAACCGGCCCGGTTCAGCGGTCCAGAGAGCCAAATCGTCCCGGTTCAGCGGTCCAGAGGGCCAAACCGGCCCGGTTCAGCGGTCCAGAGAGCCAGCCCGATCCGGTTCAGTAGTCCAGCCCCTATTTTTGACCCGGTTCAGTGGTCCAGCCCCTATGTTTGACCCGGTTCAGTGGTCCAACCCCTATGTTTGACCCGGTTCAGTGGTCCAGCCCCTATTTTTAACCCGGTTCAGTGGTCCAGTCCCTATTTTTGACCCGGTTCAGTTGTCTAGGGGGCCCATCCAGTCCGGTTCAACATTTTAGCAGCCTTATTTCGTCCATTGTTGCACTACTATGGACCCCAAGCAAGATACCGGGTCCCTTCCTCCATCTTTGCCACCTACCTCTACTCCTCCGACTATTATCAATGGTCCCATGACCTCTGTTAAACTCAATGGGACCAACTATACTTTATGGTCCCGATCCGCTCAAGTTTTTCTTCGAGGCAAAGGTTTTAAGAAGTATTTGGTGAACCCGAAACCCAAGGAAGATACTCCTGGGTATGATCAGTGGGAACAAGAGGACGCTCAGATTATTTCTTTATTATTGAATAGCATTGAGCCCAGTATTAGTTCTACATTACTCTATCTTGACACTGCCAAGGAGATATGGGATCACTTGGCCACTATGTATTCTGGTACCGGTAATTTTACCCGCGCTTATGAGGTGTGCAAGGACTATTTCCGGCTGGAACAGAGTACTCTGAGTGTTGAGGATTATTACTCTCAAGTTCGGGGAATCTGTGAGGAAATGAAGACCTACCATCCGTTTACTACTGATGCAGCAGTTTGGCAAAAACAACATGAGGACATGAATGTTGTTAGATTTTTGGTAGGACTGAAACCTGAATATGAGGGTATTCGTTCTCAGATTTTGGGTGGTTCCAGTCTTCCTTCACTACTTGAGGTTTTCTCTCGCGTACAGCGTGCTACTTTATCTCATTCAGGCATCAATCAGGGTGTCCCCACTGATCGCTCAGCTCTTGTGGTTCCTAGTAGTCATAGTGATGTTGGTCGTGGTGGTCGTGGTGGTCGTGGTGGCCGTGGTGGCCGCAGTGGTCGTAGTGGAGGTCGTACGGGTGGTCGCAGTGGTGGCCGTAGTGGACCTCGTTCTTGTACTCATTGTGGCCGTGGAGGACACTCTGTTGACTTCTGTTGGGATTTACATGGAAAACCTTCTAGTGTTGCGAATCAGGCTTCTTATCAGGACGATACCTCTGTTGTTGCTTCCATACCTCGGTCGGCTCCACCAGACACTGGATCGGTTACTATTACACGAGAGGAGTATGCTCAGTTCCTGTCCCAGCAACAGGCTGTCCCATCTCCCTCCACTGCCACTTTTGCCCAGTCAGGTATTGCTTCCACTTGTTTACTGTCCTCCACTCGCAGTCCCTGGATCATAGACTCTGGCGCTTCTGACCACATGACTGGTGCGTCCGATATTTTTTCTACTTATCAGTCTGCTACTTCCACCCATAATGTTACTCTTGCTAATGGTACTTATTCTAAAGTTTCAGGTCTCGGGACTACTCATTTGAGTCCTGATGTGTCCCTATCTTCTGTGTTATTTGTTCCTCAGTTTCCCTTTAGTTTACTTTCCATTAGTAAGATTACACGTTCTCTCAATTGTTCTGTAACCTTTTATCCCTCTTATTGTGTCTTTCAGGATCTCAAGACGAAGAGGAAGATTGGTACGGGGCATGAAGCTGGTGGTCTATATTACTTTGATTTTGATTCCCCTACTCGGGCCCTGCAGACCTCGTTGTCTCCTTTTGAATGGCATTGTCGCCTTGGACACCCTTCCCTCCAGAATCTGAAGCGCCAAGTTCCAAGTCTGAGTTTTGTATCGTCTTTGTCTTGTGAAGTTTGTCAACTTAGTAAGCATCACCGTGCGTCATTTCAGTCTAGAGTCCACAGTCGTGTGTCTAGTCCTTTTGAGTTGATACACTCTGATGTATGGGGTCCAATCAAGAATATTTCATTTAATAAATATCCTTATTTTGTGTCCTTTGTGGATGACTATTCTCGTGTGACTTGGTTGTTTTTGATGCGAGCTCGGTCTGAATTATTCTCTATATTCGAGACATTCCGTAAGGAAATCAAAACTCAGTATGGTTGTCGTATCCGTATTTTACGTTCTGATAATGCTCGGGAATATGAATCTGATCATTTTTCAGCTTATCTTAGTAAAACTGGCATTATACATCAGACTTCATGTTCTTACACATCTCAACAGAACGGTGTTGCTGAACGCAAAAACCGTCATTTGTTGGAAGTTACCCGTGCCCTGTTATTTCAGATGAATATTCCCCGGTATTTTTGGAGTGATGCCGTTCTTACTGCTTGTCACCTTATTAATCGTATGCCATCATCTGTGTTAAATGGGCAAAGTCCATTTTCTGTCATGTTTCCTGATAAGCCCGTATTTTCCCTCACTCCTAGGGTTTTTGGATGTGTTTGTTATGTTCACAATTTGGGTCCTGGGTTTGATAAACTTGATCCTCGAGCTACCAAATGTGTATTTCTTGGTTATTCTCGTACGCAGAAGGGGTATCGTTGCTACAGTCCTTCTCTGCGACGATACTTTACTAGTGCCGATGTCACGTTTGAGGAATCTGTTCCATATTTTCCAGCACCTCCTCAGCCCTTGGATTTGGACTTTGGATCATCTCTTGTACCACCATCGCTTCCATCATCTGCAGATATTCCGCTGCCCACTGTGTCACCATCTACTCTACCTCTTCGTGTATACTCCCGCCGTCCTCGACCATCGACTGAGGTGCCCGTACCGTCTTCCTCGCCGTTTGCTGATCCTGGTCCATCAGGTAATTTAGACTCTCTACCTATTGCTCTTCGCAAAGGTACTCGTTCGTGTGTTACTAATCATCCCATTACTCATTTTGTTTCATATGATGCCTTGTCTCCTGCCTTCTCTTGTTTTACCTCTCAATTATCTACTATATCTATTCCTAAGCGTTTACAGGATGCATTATCTGACTCTGGTTGGAGGAAAGCTATGGAAGATGAGATGGATGCCTTACATTATAATGGGACTTGGGATCTCGTTCTTTTACCTCCTGGTAAACGAACTGTTGGTTGTCGCTGGGTGTATACTGTTAAATTTCATCCGGATGGTTCTGTGGAGCGTCTCAAAGCCCGGCTAGTTGCAAAGGGCTTTACTCAGACCTATGGTGTTGATTATGAGGAGACTTTCTCTCCTGTTGCCAAAATTTCTTCTGTTCGTATCTTGATTTCTTTGGCTGCTAATCTTGGTTGGCCCTTGTTTCAGTTAGATGTCAAGAATGCCTTCCTACATGGTGACTTGGTTGAAGAGGTATACATGGAGCAGCCACCTGGGTTTACTGCTCAGGGGGAGTATGGTAAGAGTGTATGTCGGTTAAAGAAATCTTTGTATGGTTTGAAGCAGTCACCGAGGGCCTGGTTTGGCAAGTTTTCAGATGCAGTTTTAGAGTTTGGTCTTCTTCGATGTCAGACAGATCATTCTGTGTTTCATAGACAGACAGATGTTGGATATGTTCTATTGGTGGTCTATGTAGATGATATTGTGATTACTGGAAATGATTCTGATGGGATTGCCAAGTTAAAAATATTCTTGCAGGATCGATTTCATACTAAGGACTTGGGAAAGCTCAGGTATTTCTTGGGTATTGAAGTGGCTCGATCTAAACAGGGTATTTGCTTATCCCAGAGGAAATATGTACTTGACATGCTAGAGGAAGCAGGTTTACTGGGTGGCAGACCTATTGATGTCCCTATGGATCCGAATCAGAAACTTTTGATGAATGATGGTGCACTCTTTGAGAATCCGGGTCGGTATCGCAGATTGGTTGGGAAGCTCAATTATCTCACTATTACTCGACCGGATATTTCCTATGCAGTCAGTATAGTAAGTCAGTTCATGGGGTGTCCTAGAATCCCACATTGGGAGGCAGTTACTCGTATTCTGCGATATCTCAAACGTGCTCCTGGACTTGGACTGTTATATCGAGCTAATGGACATCTTAGAGTGGAAGGTTTCTCAGATGCTGATTGGGCTGGCTCTCCATCTGATCGGAGATCAACCACTGGTTATTGTACTTTCTTAGGAGGTAACGTTGTCTCATGGAAAAGTAAGAAACAATCTGTGGTAGCAAGATCCAGTGCTGAGGCTGAGTATAGGGCAATGGCGCATACGACGAGTGAGTTGACTTGGCTACTACACTTCCTCCAGGAAATTGGGTTTCCAGTTCAACTTCCTTTACAGTTGTTCTGTGACAACCAGGCAGCTATCCATATCGCTGCCAATCCGGTGTTCCACGAGAGAACCAAACATATTGAGGTTGATTGTCATTTTATTCGGGACAAGATAGTAGCTGGGGAGATTACGACTCCATTTGTGAAATCTGAAGATCAGCTTGCAGACATGTTTACCAAAGCGTTGAGCCGTACACGTCTTACGGAGATTTATTTCAAGCTTGGATTATATGATATATATAGTCCAGCTTGAGGGGGAGTGTTAAGAGTATTCGGGTAGAATGTGTAAATCGTTAATAGTATTAGGGTAGTATGTGTAATTCTTAGTATTGTAAGTTAACTATAAATACAATGATATATGTGAACTAGGTCAAGCTTTTGACCTGTGTTGTTCCTCTTCAATATACTATGTTAATCTTCCACACTTAACACATACATTTCAGTTTCCATGGAAACGAAAATGTTTCAAACATTTTTGAACAAAATTTAGATCCTTGCCCACAACCCAAAAATCTCAAACAAAGAATTATCATATAATTCAAAATTCCATTTCGTGCGAAAAAAATAGAATTGAGTAACAAGTCAAATTTTTGAAGTGTACGTTGATATTTTCAGTAGTTATTTATGAGCTAGTCAACACTTCAAGGCATAAGGTAGCGTAGAGAAGGATCGTGATTAACTGCACATGCGCTTCTCCTATAAAGCCCATTGGCTTGAATCTTGGAACAAAGCTGTCCAGCTGACTCCAGAAAAAGTTGGATCACAGCTTCCAACTATACTTGATAATTATAATCGTGGAGGCCTTTGGGTCTCCCAGCTATCTCACAGACACTATTAAAAGGTCCTTCATGCCTTTAAAAGACACTCCAAATTAAAAGAAAAATGTAACTTGTAAATTGAAGTTTTGATCATCAAAATTGTAACTCCCACTCTCCTCACATTTTTTGAGATTTCGAAGATCATACTCACGCGTCACAGATGCAGTTCTTCAGGTCAAGGATAATGGCTTAATGAATTCTAAATCTTCCAAACTACAAAATAGCTTAGCACATGCACATACCCCCCATCAGCATAATCCTGGCGGCACAAGTATGCAAGGGCCATGAAATGTGGTATTTGCCAAAAATATAGAGCAGCGGGGAGAATCATTCCATTAAGTGAAACCTGACCAGAAGCTGCAGCCCACCTATACAGACAAAAGACAAACAAGTGTTAGGATTCTACGTCAAACATATGACACGGGCACAAGGGCACAGATACATCCATAAGCATGACTGATAACTTGAGCCAAAGTAGTCTGTTGTGAAACTCCTAAGCAACAATTAAAGCCCGGTTACTAAATGTCACTGCGAATATCAGTTGTCAATCAAAAACATTCTTATATATTCATTACAAAGAAACGTAGCTGTACTTGGCAACCATCTGGATGCCATTTCTAATTTAGACACAGGGTGGGAGAGAGGAAAGGTTATACATCTGAAAACTATTACTTTCCATTTATTAACAGCCCAACTTTAAGACATCAATAATCTTAGTAAGAACTTTGGTTCTATATTACCTAATATTCAACACAATGTTCCATCACAAAATGACCCTGGAAGGAACGACAATAAGAGGTGTGGTACACATTAAGAAGTCCCAAGGTTATAATGATAGCAACTTTGTTTACAAAGGGCATCATAAAACTTATTGAATACTGATTACTGAGATAATTTTCATCTAAATTACATTGTTTTGACCCATGAAACCATTTAAGCCATAGAGAATGCAAGTTTACATATCAAAATGAAAAAAATCCACTAGCTTATAGTTTCAACTTTCAATTTGTTTAGTTAAATGCAACAATTACAGAATTACCAAATGCTTTCATGCCTTATCAATGATCCCTAAGCTGGCAATATTCTTCTTATTAGAAAAGCAGTCCTGCAAATATATTCCTTCCAAAAGGGTGAAATTCAAACCAAAGTCCAGAAAAATAAAAATGTATCTTCACAAAACTCCAGGACATATTTCACTTGCTAAAGGAAAGTTGAAATGAGAGATAAACCGCAGTACCGCATAACAGATGAAACTGTTGAGAAAATCATGTATAATCAAAGGACATTGAACAGGAAAAGTATATCTGTGAACAGATCAAGGCAAATGTGCAATGAGAAGGGAAAAGGCTATACAAAAGAAAGTTTTACCCAAGAAGGGGTGGAATAGCACCAACAATAGCCCCAACCCATGTATTTATTGGATGTATCTGCTTCAGTGGAGTGTATACAAATGCATAGAGAACAAGATTAGAAGCTGCAAGCCCAGCTGCCAATGTATTCGCCTGCAAAAACCTTGTCATAGAAGTTGCAATATGAGTCCCTCAAACCTAACATATTAAGCATCAAGGAACACAGGAATGCAGAATATTTATCAAATAGATGACAAAAGAATAAGTGGAATTATTTGCCACCTCGCATGCTAGTAAAGCTGTGCCTGCTAGACCAACAGAAGATGCCCAGGTGACTGCATGAGGTACAGTAACTCGCCCTGAAGGCAGTGGTCTTCGCCTTGTTCTCTTCATTTTAGCATCATTTTTTATTTCGAACACCTAGCACACACAATGCGTTGATTAAACAAATCCAGTTCAATGTCAATGATCAAACAAGCACAGTCCATGCTGAATATCTCAAGAACAATCTAAAATAATTTTACCAAATTAACTGAACAGATAAATAAATAAGTCTTACCACACGCCATATTCTTTTCCCCTCATTCCTTTATTTGGTATAGAAACAGAAAGGAATAAGATTGAGGAAGAAGCTAACAGTCAAGTGGGAAATAAAAAGCACGGTTTGATGAAAATTGTGCAATCCAAGATGTCATAAAGATTAAATACAGGACCTTTCATACACTTCTTCAGTAGTAACGATAAGGATATTAAACTTGAAGGGCATCTCCCACTGATGGTCTCTAATGTCACATGATAGTATATGCAGATATACAATTTCAGTAGAAATACAATATAAACACTGGACAGCGAATGGATCTCAAGCCACCAGTGTTTTATTTTGCAAGGGGTTGGGTTGATAAACAGCTGTCTGCAACAAGCCACTTTGCTAAAGATAATCTGATCCAGTGTCCTCCCTTGAGAATTGGAGAATTTCTCTGTTGGGTTTACAGAGGATCTTAGGCTCAAATGGATCCAACAGAGGACCATTGAAATTCAAGGCAGTGAATAATAATACAATGAGTCAGGCCTCATGAGTCAATAGTGATTACAAAAAGTTATAGAACTTCACAGAGGGGCCAGATAGATCAGAGGAGTCTGATTATATTTCGGAGGAGAACATTATTCATTGGACCTCTCTTGGATGTCAATGAGATGAAATCTTACCGAGGAAAAACATCTACTAAAAGCATTAAAAAGGGGTGAGGGTGAGTGAGAGAGAGATGAGAAGACGAAGATGACGACGAGGATGAGGAATAGTGTGATATGGGTTACGGGGATGAAACAATTGCTTTCAGTCACCTATTCTTGAAATCGTCCAAACAGAATGGAAAGAGAAATTTTTTATTCATGTGATGTCTAGTTTCTCACTGAGATGAAGATGGTTCTTCTGAGTTGAGTTTATCCTCAAAACATACCTTTTTTCACATTTTTCAAAAGACAATCTAGACTTCTAGTCCATTTAAAATCAGCAAAAGAAATATTAGCTCATTATCTGGCAAACATTAAGCCCAAATACACAAACAAGTTTACATACAGTAAGTCATGACCAGCTGGAACAATGACTTCGGTAGACAGTCAACAGCTAATCGTTCAAAACTTCAAAAGGCGAATCATTCAATAAGCATTAAAACTAATTCATTGATAGCATCTAAATGAAGAAAAGTACTTTGAAGAGCAGAGCAACATGTTCTAATGCATATGGCAAACCATCTACTCCACTTTTAAGGCAAAGAGAGGAGAAAGGAGATTCTATGATATTAAGCCTCTACAATTGATTGGCATGAAAACTCCTAAGGATTCCCCTCTCTCACGTTTTTCTGTTGGATGTTAAATTGTCATGCCACCACTATGTTGTGGACTTGGGTAATTTACCACTACAGCACGCTAACATTTACTCTCCTTCAGGTGATGAGAAAGGGCAACAAACTTACATGATTACTCTTATTAGGATTTTTTTTGTTTATGTTATCTCCTTCCAGGAGAGTTGAAGTGTTCTAAAAAAAAAATATTGGGGCTAATATTGTTATTATGTCCGACAGAATCAAATATTGAAGATGTCTTTCATGGTTTGGCACAGCCTACAAATAGAGCACTAAGGGGAAAACACAGCAGCGCACAAAATTGAACAATATTTCAGTTTTGAAGAGCTTTGGGATCTTGACTCTTTATTTCTTGTCCCTTTCCCCTTTCCACCCCCCACTGTCTTGCCTTCCCTTACACTTTTCTCTTTCTATTCTCTCTTTAATGACACTGAGAGGCTTGGAAATTGCAGATGCACACTTCTTCTCCTGTCATCCTGTCCTTATATCCCTCATTTTCTCCCTTAATGAGTGGAGGCTAGGTTGTCTGTCTTTGCGACCTCTCCCATTCTCTCTCTCGCACACATACACCCCCCTCCAAAAAAAACATGTTGCTTCGCATGTGGCATCAGAACAACAACACTTTATTCGCTTTGTGGCTGCCCACTACTTCTGTGATGGTGTGCTCATGAGCCCTAAGGGTTATATCACAAATCCTACAATACGCTTAGTAAATACAGGCTTACTCTAGGGTCTAGACTTTAACGCCAACCCAAAGACATTCACTCTGTTATCAAAGGTGTTGTCTACATTTGCATATTTTACTAATAGAAGTTTTGTTTCCCATCCAAAATGCTAGCTTACCAAGCAGACACTTCATGTCCATGTGGAAGTCATATCAATTTATGTTCGATGAAGCCACAATCAAGGTCATGGTTCAACGTCTCAGTACTGTCAATCGATTTGAAGGGCACTACGATGCAATGTCAACGGCAACATGGAACGAGGCAATGCACACAAAATACTAGACAAAATAACATAGAAAGAGATTCAGATCATATTGCGACATCACTGGACAACATCAATTGATTCAATAACAATGACTTGAATGACTCGTGATTGACTTAGGGCATTTCGAATACTCAACTAAGTTGCGCTCGTGGTTTACATGAAATATGTGTACCCTTCCCCAATCAACAATTACATCCTTAAAATATGGAAGGCGTGTTAGTTTGCCTTCAAATCCACAACCTCAAATCACAAACTTGCATATCTTCCCCCTAAGATGATTAGAAGTACACTATTCCTCAACTTCCATGTATGGAATGCAGACGCAACGAAAAATATATACATATCAATTGAGTGTCAGACATGCAAATAGACAGGCCAAGTGTTTCCACAAATTGGCCTTCAAGCATGCCTTTGTCAAGGTTCTCAACATAAGGCACCTACTTATGTTAATTATTTTTGTAACAAACATGATGACAAAATTATATTTAGCTCAAGTACAAACCTGATTTAAGGAGTTAGCAGATGCCGCAACCATCATGGTGCCAGCACAAGTACAACAAAGCCCAAGATAATCAATGGCATCACCACTCCCAAGGACATATCCAGTGCCAGAAGTAGCAACCACTAGCATGCTGGATACAATGTAGTATAACAAAAAGTGAGATTTAATGCATCAGAAACAACTTCACCCTCCACCACTTTTTACATCAGACTAATGGTGTGTTAGGTAGGATGGATGAAAAAATAAAAGAAAGAAAAATAAGAATGCTATACATTCTATCATTCAAGTAAAGTCATTTGCTAGAAGTGATGGAAAATATGAATAATTCATTTTTGTATGTAATTACGGATGAAAAAAATGGAAGGAAGAAAAAAGTGTGCATACACATTTTACCATTTATCCACATATACAGAAGTAATATATACATAATATGTAATAGATTGAAAAGATATATGTATAGATTAAGTGATATAAAGATAAATTACTTACATTTCACCACACATAATTAGCTTTCTTTCCACTTTTTCATCCAATTTGAAGGGATAGATTTGATTAGTTGGAAGGAAGACTAATCTGTTCACTCTTTCTTCCTAACCAAACATGAAGGTTCATCCATCCCTCCTACTTTTCATCCCTCTAATTTCTATCATACAAAACCGATCATAAGAAAACTAAGGAACATACAACCCAAATGAGCATGTAGAAACAATAGGGGTCGCAAGATCAAACCGTTGTAAAAAGAAGCACAACAAAAAAATGCTGAAATAGACTACAACCTAAACCGAAAATGATGAATGTTGTCAGCTACTAAAAAGATGTTTTGCTTCTCGGGAAGCAATTCCTGTCATCTATATTCTACATGTGTGCAAAAATAATGAACATGTTGTTAGGGTTGGAAGATATCTTTACTCTTATGGCACACGTTAATTATCTCTTTAACCCTCTCAATGTATATAGAATATTTATTCTGCTTTTAATTAATTTATATTAACTCTTGGTAGTATTATGCTTTCCTTTTGAGATTCCTAAATTTTGGGACAATTAACCTACAGCCTATGAAATGTTTGTCCATGAACTTTTTAATACAAAGAACCTAGCTAAGACCACATCATATGTGTCTTATTCACAAAAAAGATTTTTAAAAAAAGGACCCACTATTGCAGTGAAAACGGAATTAAAATCGATTAAAGGCAGAGTCGTATTTGGAATCATAATGAGTAGATCATAACAATGTGCTTTCTCAAAACACATCTGGCTGCTCAGAGCAATACCAATGCCATGCACCTATGCTCTCAGTTACAAGGAAATAACAATTTTTTGAATTATTCGTTAACTATCAATGGTTATCTAATGCCAAATATACCAATTTCAATTATCAAATGCTCCTCCATTATTTTTTTCCCAGATAACTTTATGCTTCTAATAAGTGCTGACTATTTTTCCGTAAAAGTAAATTTTACATAAACCCGATAAACTTGCCAACTTATTTGATCTTAAGCATACATCAATTAGCCAATATCCCCACTGAACTCTCTGATAACAAGTAAAATAATAAAAAATTCAACCAACTTCATCACACCAATGCTATTCAATATCTCGAATTATTTAGAATCTTCTTAGTATTAAATCAACATCAATTTTACAGTCCTTGATTAATACAATTCATCAGCACATAGGAAACTTCATGGTCCTAACCACATTAACAATCAGAATACTAAGAATTGCAGTGCCAGATCAGAGACTCTTTTCCAGAGATCCATTTATTCTTTTTTTTTTTTTCATTCAATTCATGAACAAGAAGTTTTACCCCCCTCTAATTTTTTTGTTGTATTTATTTGCATTTTGAGGACTTACATTGAATTTCGCAATTAACCAACACAAATCCTATGAATTCAATTGTTATAGATGGTTTCAACCAACTAAACCAAAATAAAAGCACATAAATTCTAAGAGTTGCTAACAAGATCCACATATACCAAAACGTAAAACTCTGTCGATAACCTATAAACTAACGAATTCCAGGACCCAAAATCCCAACAAACGCCACCAAAAAAGAAAAAAAAATTCAAACACTCAGCAAACAAATCACTTTCTTACCACAAAAATAAATTAAGCCTCCAACAAATTTTTTTAAAAAATTACCTGAGCCTAGCCTTGGATAGCTCCCAATAGCACCGACCATAATGCTTAGCCAAGTCCACCACATCCCTCGCCTTTAAAACCGACAAAGCCGGCCAAGACGAAGTCGGATCAATCGCAGTGGCCGACGATGCGGACCCGAAAGCCCGACCCGAATCGGATTGCTGAAACCCTAGTTTCAATGGATCGGTGGCAGACGACGGCGAACTCGCGCTAGTCGAATTCGATCTTTCGAGGCCATAACGCGCGGAGATGCGTAGGAAAACGAGAGCGGTTCTAGAGTTAGGGTTAGGGTTTGCTGAGGAGATGAGTTTGGAAGAGAAACTCAGTGAGTTCCTCCACATGGCCTAGTTCGAAACCGAGCAGACGAAGAGTCGGTGGTGATTTTGAGAAGTGTCGGAGGAGAGAGATAGGAAATGGAGAAGAAGTTTAAGATAAATTACAGAAACAACCCTTAAGCTAACACATAAATATATTATGGCCCTTGAGGTTTACAAATAGAGAAATAATAATATTATTATGACATAATTTGTTGATTTAATTCGTTACACACATTGAATTAATATCGGGTTGCAACGAAAGGTGGGACCCATTATCAACCAAATGGCTGTGAGTGATTATGTCGGATCAATAAATTATATTTAAATAATATTAATCACAAAAAAAATTACACAAAGACTCCTGAACTATGCCCATTGTTGCACACTTCCCCTTAAACTATATATTTTCTCATATGATACCCTGAACTATTAATTTTAAGTTTTGCATCGCCCCCAATTGCTATTTTTTGTCCAATTTTTCATGAAAAACAGGGCCAAAATAAAACACAACAATGTTAGAACTTAGAAGAAGTTTCTTTCCCTTCTAAGATTATCTTCAATTCTAACTCAAATGTAGACTCAAATTTAAATTTGAGTCAAAATAGCTCAAAAAATTTCTCCAACCTTAGACTCAAACCTATACAGAATCAAGGCAAAACTTATTTTGGACCCAAATTGAAGTAGACTCAAATTTTATACTAAATTTCTAACGGTAACTTTTTAACCTATCCAAAACTAAAAGAATTCTTCGACGAACTTGTTACCTACCTCTTCTTACCTCTCTCTACTACGTTGTTTCCATTGTCGACAACCATTGAAGCTTTGATAAATCATTTGAAGGCATGTAAGCAAGTTTTTTCCCTTTCATCTTCTATCTTCTTAATTTGTTGTATTTTTCAAAACTCTAATCTCATCTATCTTTCACACTATATAAACCCTAAGCCTATCAATCAAAATTTTCTTTGATTTTTTTGAGTTAAACACTATCAATAGTATAATTCAAGTCATTGATTCTTCCTAAAATTTTAGATCTTTACTATCCACAAATTTAGAAAATTCATTATTTTATTTCTTCAATCTTGAATTTTTGTGTTCTTCAAACCAAACTCATATCAAAATAGTTTTATTTTATTTTATTTTATTTTATTTATAAAAGATTAGAACAATCTTAGAATTATGAGGTATTTTTTTATTCCCATGTAGTATTGTATACACATTTTTTTTTTGAATTACCCATTTGTGGAGAGATATGAAAGTTTAAATTATTTTATCAAATATCATGATTTGAATAACTAAAAAAAAAAAGAGTTTTGGGATAACAAAGAAATTTTTTAAAAGATTTGAGTAGATATTTGAATTTAGCCATTGGAGTACTCTATACCAAATCAAGCTTTTTACTCAAATTTGAGTTTAAATTTGAGTCATGGTTAGAGATGCACTAAGTTGAGCAAAATTCTATTTTTTCATAGATTTGTATTGAAAAAATGGACAAAAGCCAACAATTAGGACAATGTAAGACTCAAACAAATAGTTTAAGGGTGTGTTTGACATGACTTAAAAAAAAGTGTTTTTAAGACTTTTGACTTTTAAAAAATACTTTTTTTAAAAAAATAGTATTTGGTTTAACTTATTAAAAATACTTTTTGATAAGTAAAAGTAATTTGAGCACTTAAATAAGTTAATAAAAAAAAGTAAAAAAAAATTAACTTTTACTTTTAAAAAACACTTCCAGTTAGGTGAGCTTGGTAGCAATTTTTTGCTTGAAGGGAACTCTGTTTACGTGACTGTTCACGCGGCTGTTCAAGTGAACAGTCCAGTTGCTGCTGGTGCTAGTTTTTTTCAGCTGATTTCTTCGATTTCCTCTTCGGTTTCAGTTGGTCCTCCATGGTCCATCTTAGCTGGGTTCCTGGTGTCATTTTCACCGCCATACAACTGGTCAGTTTTGGGCCTAGTTTCTGCTGGATTTTCAGCTGGTCTTTATTCGTCTTGCACAGTTACCTGTTCTTGGAGTTTCTCGGTTTTGTTCAGCTGGTTTCAACGGTCTTTTCCACTTGGTTTATGGGTGGTTCTTTAGTTGGTCTTTCAGCTGGTTGTAATGGGCTTTCAACTAGCTTTTTGCACATCATTGCTGCTGGTTTTCTAGCAGCTGGTTCTTCTGTTTCAGCTTGGTGTCTTGTTCTTCGGCTTCACGGTTTATGCGTGTTATCAGCTGGCTTTTATTGGTTTTCCAAATGCTTTTTAGTGTGTTCTTTATTAATATGATTTTTTGTGTATGATTTTTTTTTTGTATCATTATATGTGTAGTGCATGTTTGTATATGTTCATTTAATGTTATTAACAATTGTGACACAAATAAATATTTTCACATCCAAACATACTTTTTATAAAATACATTAATTTAAGTACTTTAAATTTTGAATATCCAAATAATACTTATTTAATAAAAGTGTTTTTCTTATAAACACTTTTGATAAACATTTATTAAAAAAGTACTTTTTAGATTTCATAAGTCATTCCAAACGCACCCTAAGTCGCATTGTAAGAAAGTGAATAATTTAAAGAACAATGTGTAACAAAATAGACAATTTAGGGGATTTAAGTATAATTTATTCTTCACAATTATGTATATTTTATTGTTAGATTAATCATAAATTCCATTCGGTATCGGGATTCGTCATGAATCCAACCTTGGCAAATAAATTTTGTCAACAAATGGAATCAATAAATTTGTGCGAATAGTATTAGTTTAGTCGATAGGCAATGTTGTCAACCAGAAGAGGGTCGATTAAAATTATGCATTCATATTAAGTGAATAAGTACATAGATATTTCTTTTGGGTAGCAAAAGGGATTCTGCTATTATGCATGTGGTTTGATCCAATCGTCAGCATAATTACAACCAGAATTGGTTACCATTGTTCCACAATATTCGGGCCATGGTGATCATTATTCATTTGGACGACTGGCCAG
Organism: Ilex asprella; assembly: GCA_023539305.1. Taxonomy (NCBI): domain Eukaryota; kingdom Viridiplantae; phylum Streptophyta; class Magnoliopsida; order Aquifoliales; family Aquifoliaceae; genus Ilex; species Ilex asprella. The sequence continues at coordinate 4,270,192 of CM042191.1, forward strand.
TCATAGATTGACACATGGTAGATCCCAACTAGCAAGTGTGTCCTGCGAATTTTCGTAGATTGAGGCTGAGTGATGGGTATCTCAACTGAGTGAATATAACCCACCAAGAGATGAACAGACGCACTGTTGATCTCGAGAATAAATTATCTTTGGAAAAAGTGTCTTGTGCATAGTATGGATGTGACGAGTAATTGTTATCATCACATCAATTCAAAAACTATGTCAAAATTGTTGAAAAGATAGAGGCATGACCCTTGTCGACTAAGAATAGTACTTGGGATTATCAAATTGAATGTTTAGCACGAAGTAATAGATGCACACCGATAGATCATGAGTATTTGACGTAGAACACTTGATATTCAGAACGACTTGGTGTTCAAGGGACAGGAAGTCATAAATGCTCAATCCCACTGAGCATTTAAGTCCAATTGCATCCTATAGCACTTAATTGCGCAACTCGATGGTTTTAGGCTGTCAAGTTTAAGCTGAAAATACTCAAGTGACTGTTACGTCAGTACATTAGAAGGTATAAAACTCCCGGTAAAATTGAGCACAAGTAGGCATGTTAAATTAGTTTTGTACTGCACACTTATCTTATTAGTCTTAAGTGTCGACTGACTTAAGCTTTTGAAGGGGCTAAGTTGGGTACATCTTCTCTCACTTTTTAACTTCATTCCTTGTTTCAAGAATCTCACATAAGCTCATATTGGGATAAACTATCTCAAACTATTGCAGAAATTCACACATGCATAAATCAATTGTGCTATGACGGTTTTGGCTTACAAGACAAAGCAGAAATAAACACAATATAAGAAATGTTTATTAGAGAAATTCCACTAATACAGAATAAGGCAGTGCTTGTTTACATTAGTTACTTTGAGGGAAGAAAGAAAAACACTGGCACTCAACTAGAGATTTACAATGGTATTTCTCTAGTCTCATTGCAACCATTATTTCTCATACACATCGATTTCAACGCTTAGTTTACTTCGATTTTCTTACACCACTCACTTAACCATATGACATGCAAAACCAAGCTGTTGGATCTAGATCTCATCTAATACACTTTTGTTTTCAATTTTTCGATGGTAGATCACCCGAGAGAGATGTATTGAGAAAGTGTACTAGAAATGATTTGGATCGGACACTGGTATTACTTAGACTCTCAAGTCGCCGTGCTTGTCGCCATTGTCTTCTCCATTCTTGCCTTCAAACTTGATATACTTATACCAATTGGCACATATAATATACACCACTAGATCAGCTGCTGTCAAAGCTGCTAAGAGGAAGTAAAACCTATCTAGATGACCCTTGTTGAGATTTCCAGGTATCCATCCAGGCATTCTATCAGTAGCAGAAATCTTCATCACTATGGTCACTAATAAGCTGCTCACATAGTTCCCTAGTGATATGGATGTCATGCACAGTGCACTGCCAAAGCTCTTCAAACCGTCGGGTGTCTGCTTGTTGAAGAACTCCAATTGACCAACATACATGAAAACCTCGGATGCTCCGATGAGCACATACTGAGGGACTTGCCAAAAAATGCTTAAAGAACTCGAGCCTTCACAGTTGGAGCAACTTTGTTGTGTGTATTTTAACCTGAAAACCTCTACAGTACCGGCTGCAACCATTGCCATTATCGCAATAACAAGCCCGATTCCCATTCTTTGAAGCTCAGTAAAGCCTGTAGGACTAGACTTTGGTAACCTGGCAACAAGGGGGTCGAGAACTCGCCTGCAGATGAAAATGAAAGCAAAAGTTATTTTTCGTGACAACTTTCTTTTCGTTGTCAACATTTTAACCAAACTTTTTAGGCACGACTTTTAGCGACAACTGGAAAAAACTGTTCCTTAAAGCATTAGGAAATCACTTTTGCCGATTACTACAATAATTCGTGGCCAAAAGCATATGCACTTTTTCCTTCTACTACAGTAATTCCCCACCAATATTCGTACTTTTAGCTATATTTTTTTTTTCTATTTGTCACTAAAAGATCACCGCGCAAATGGTGGAGTGGTAAAGCCTCTAGGACTAGACTTCTGTGATCAATCGACAAATTGGCTAATAACTCACCTGTAGATAAAAATGAAAGCTGCAACGCTGAGGATGTCGAAGCTTGACATGCTAGCTGGAGGAATGTGGAAGCTTGAAATGGTAGTTTTCATGGCAGCCCCTTGTTCCACAAAGAGGGAGGCCATTTGAGTGAAAACAACTGAGTACAGTATTGTGCATAGCCAAATTGGAAGAAGCCTAAGAATGCATTTTACTTCTTCAACTTGCGTCACAGTGCAAAGGTGCCATGAATTAGGCAGGTCCTTGCTCTGATGGTTGTTCTCCTTTGATGTGATTACTGCTGCTCTATCCCAGAACCTAACAATATGAATAGGAGTTAGATATTTTTCATCCATGAAAAAAGCAAAGATGATATTAAGTAGACCTGTTAATGGAATAGATTTTCGTCCAAATTCTAATAGCTCAATAAGAAATAGTCTTTTTTATCGATTATCTGTAGGTTTTTGGGCAAGCTGGCCCCGGCCAGATCATCATGAGGAGTCTAAGGCCCGGGCCACCCCTGGTCGAAGCTTATGTGACATAAAAAATTAGGTTATGAAGTGCACAACTTACTTAAATCCTTGGGTATGGAGAATTTTTCTGATCCCATTGTTTTCAAATTCATCTCCATCTTCTTCATGCAGTTCCTCTCCATTCACTGGGACTTGGACCTTCCATTTTCTTGCTGAAGCAACAACAACTTGGCAAAACCTACAGAGAGGGTCTCCTTTGGGCACAAAGTGCCTATACCTTGGAGTCCCAGCAAGAAACAAGACCAAAGCTATCACAGCTGAGCCAGTGGATGCCCAAAAACCAAGTGCCCACATGCCCTCATCCTCAAAATAGCCTAAGATTGTGTTGGAAAAGAGAGACCCCAAGTTCAAGGCCAAGTAGAAGAAGCTGAAGAAAGCCACCTTTGAGTGGCCTTCTTTGGGGTGGTCTTCATCAAACTGATCTGCCCCAAATGTGGCAATGGTGGGTTGGTACCCTCCATTTCCAAGGGCAATCAAGTAAATTGACGCGTAGAAAAGCGATATCTGGAGGCTTGTGTGGTTTCCACATGGAGTTTGTTCATCACCACAGCCTTTGGGCTTCAGTAAGAAAGTGTAGGATGATAGGGATAATGATACCAAACCCTGTCATTAAAACACATTTCATGTTAGCAGTAAAAATATTTGCTATATTTTTTATAATTTAGATGTACAATCCATTAAAAAAACCTTCATAGCGAAGTTTACATATTTTGTTGTAAATAGGTTTTCAACAGTATATCAGTAAACCATTAATACTAAATTTTACGATAATATACAACAATTACAATTATAAAAGTTATAATTACCAATATGTGTTTCATATTCATTTCGTGTCGTGTTAACTGAAAACTAGAATGACAAATGCTCAAAAAATGGTAGCTTACAATGACAAAGATTGCTTGAAAGATAGCACAAGTCTTGTATCGTCCCCAGTAGGCGTCGCTGAGGAAGGCGCCGAGGAGAGAGAAAATGTAGACAGTACCAGTCCATTTGCTAACATTGTTTGCTGCTTCAGCATTGTCTTGACCTATCACTCTGGTCAGAAACAACACCAGGTTCACCCCTACCCCAAAGAATGCCAGTGTAGCAAGCCCTTGGTTAACTGTTTTTATTTTGTTGATCAAAAGAAAACAAAGTTATTATCATTAAAGATAGTTAGAATCACTGGCTCAAGTGCATAAGACCTGAGGGGTATAAAGTTTAATTTATAAAGAAATTTGGGGCAATTACAAAATACATGTTTAGGTCATAAAACGTGTTTTTTTTGTCATATTTTGGTCCTCCTTCCTCCTATTGTACCACTTTGGTCCTTCAAGTTTATAGTGAGCGTTTAAGGGTGTGTTCGGTAAGTGTTTTTTATTTCGTGTTTTTCGATTTTTGTTCTCTCTTTTTGCAAAAATTAGAAACATAAATGTGTTAAGTGTTTTAGTTTTTTTTCCAGTCAATTTGCATTGAAAAGAAGGCTAGATTTTGAAAATAAAAATTTTGTGTTTTTAAAAATAACAAAAATAGAAAACACACAGAGCGGACTTTAATGAGGTCTACACTTCACAAACTCTTTTAGAAGCAAATATGTCATATTTTTGGACAAAACGAGCTTCACCGTCTCTCTCTCTCTCTCTCTCTCATATGTCATATGTCATAAATTAATTGCTAACAGAAAATGTCTAGGGAAATTTGAGCAAATATACTTTTAGTGCTTAAAAATCCAAAAAATATCGTTTAGGTCCCTCAATAACCCGTTTTATCAATTGCATCCCTAAAGCTTTTTTTAAGAACCTTTAAATTGAAATTAAAAACTTTGATCATGGAATTGACAAGATTAGTGGATCATGGACCAATGAAACAATTTCACTCATTCTTTATGGATTAAGAGTGTGTAGTGATTTTTGCGGTACAAAGTTAAGCATCTATAATCGATCGATTAGTCTATTTAGAATCGAATTAAAAAAAATTGAAAAACCGACTCAATTAGAAGAATGAAAATCAAAACGCGATGACATAAAACAATTTAAGGACCTTTATTGTACATCAGATATAACTTGATCAAATTGGTGAAGTATTAAATCAATGAGAGAGAGAGAGAGAGACACCCACCAAGTAACAGAGTAGCAGTTGACCATGTCCCTGTTCTTCCACGAATAGCTGGTCGGCCATGGTGATCAACAGTTCCATCAAGGGTGCATTCTTCTTCTTCCTTCAGATTCTTTGTCTTCGTGTCATTCTGAAGATTTCATGGAAATTGAAGATCTATTAGTGATGGTCATCATAAATATTGCATGGGAGATTATGATTTTAATTATAATGATAAATTCATATAACCAAAGAGTCTATTCTTAATCCACACGAGTTGAGTTATTGATCAGAGACTTAAACACATACGGCTTGAATTCGAATCTCACTAATCGCATAAAATATGTGCATAATTGATGTATGTGACTTTGCAAATATTATAATATAAAATAAGACAGACTTCAATAAGTCCATTCGACGGGCTCAAATAGACTCATCCAATGACCACCAATATCCCTTTCAAAATCATTCAAATTGTATCGTGCTTCAAACACGAATTACCCCTAGTAAATACATATATCCAACTTTTGGATAGTATGTTGTTGGAGCGTACAATGAAAAATTAAAGTCCACCAGAGCGAACTTGGAGGCTAATCAAAATTTGAAGGATTGCTTTCACAATTTTAAGGAAAACACGGATATAAACTAGAATCCTCACTTTTTTAGCTATGTTATTTTTGTCGCACGATGATTAACTTTTAGAGACCAAAAAAATTACTTTAGCCACGAAAAAGATGCTTTTAGGGATGGCTTTTTTGATGGGGAGAAATTTCTGATAGTGCATGTAATAACAAGAGATGATGATAGTGATAATAGTTCTCAGTCCTATGGTTCTTTGAGTCAGGATTCATTTTGAAGCATTTTATGACACAACTTAAAGTGTATAGACAATTACAATAAAAGTACACACATGGTATCTGCTATTTCAAGCCCTTAACCAATTTCTGAAGAGACTATTTTTGTTATTCGAACCTATGTTACCTCGGTCACAAAGGAACAATATTATTGTTGCATCAAGACCCGCACTCATGTGAAACAATAAATTAACACGACCTTGAAACAATACATCAAGTGATTAAGTTTGATGTAATCATGGTATCAAAACTAACAGAAATTGAAGAAACACAGAAAGGTGGCCACATGATAATTGAGGGAAAGATGTCTACTAACCACTTTAACAACATTCAAGCAACCCATTGATTCTCTCTCTCTTCTACTAAAAACAATCAAAAAGCAAAGCAAAAGGTTGGAGAACTGAACAGATGATAGAGGTGATCGAGGAGAGAGAGAGAGAGATTATCTTGAGGACTGGATGGGAGATGTGATAATGTATATATAGACAAGAAAATGGTTTGGTGGACGTAAAAGATTACGTGGGGAAGGCATTGATGAACACCGTTCTGAAGTCCATTAGAGAGAAAAGGGTGGAAATGATGGCAAAGAAATGTGGTGGAAGAAAACATGTTTGATAAGGGCAGAAGAAAACATGCAACTATGATATGGTTGGATACAGAAAGATCAAATGACCAGATAATGTCTCTTTCAAAGAAAGAGAGAGAGAGAGGACTAGTCGTGATTAAGCTGTAATGACGCTGACACATTTGAATCATGCACTTCATATGATCAACTTTTTGCTTTTTGTAGTGTTTTTTGTTAGGTTATTACAAATTTATTCATATGATTAAGAATTAAAATGTCTATGAGACTATGATAATGTGTATAAATTATGTATAACTATAAACAAATGAAATAAAAATAGAGAACAAAAGATGTGGAGCTAATATGAGTGATGTTTTTACTCCACTTTGTCTCATTTAAAATCGTGATTTTGCTCAATGTATCAGTGCCACATTATATGCTTCTATTATCATGTCTCATTTTTCGATCAATTTACTATTTACCCATAAATAAGAGTAACTTCAACTCACTCTCTATTTTCCTTTTTTTAACTATTTTATCTAGTCAAATACTAAAAAAACTCTCCAACACTTTCTATCACTCATTTCACCCAATTGGCTCTTCAAATTTGGAGAATCATTCAGCCTATCTAAATTCTCTCTCTCTCTCTCTCTATATATATATGTTATAATCTCCTTCAAATTATTGAAAATTAGTTGAAGTAGTTAGTTAAAATAAAGAGCGTCGTTGGAGTGAACTTGTAAAAGTGACTTTCTAAAATAGAGAATATAATATTCAAGTATATATTGAATAGCTAGAATGAAAAATTGGATTGGAGTTGCTCTAATATAACCATATATAAGCACACCATGTATTGGGAAGCTTTTTGGGGGTGATTGTTGTTGTGGATCCCATAACACCTAAAGCAGCCACCGGTGGCCTAAATAAAATAAAGTTTAGCTGAGTAGTAATGATTCATGAAGCAATTTTGTTATTATATTAAAAAAAATTATACTTTAACCCTACCAACTATGCCTTTATCTCAAATTATCCCGTGAACAATTACATTTTTCATATTACACCTCAATTTATGGTTATTGATTTTACTGTATCCTAATTGCAGAAGTCTTCTAAAAATTGAATAGAAAGTTGTCATACTTTACCTTCGAACTATGTGAATATATTTCATTTTGGGTTCGATATAAATCTAGTGACACATGGATACTTTCGTCGGAGACACAAAAAACATTTTATTTTTGGGTAATGTGGAACTAACTAAATCACTAATGAGGAGGAAAATATGAGAAACTCCGTAATAGAGAAGGTAAAGTGAGATCGGAATTATATCTTAAAGATACAAAATATAATTTAGCCTTATTATAAACTTGTAAAGCATTAAATATGAAGTTGGATTCAGAGAGAACTATAAATGGACAACAGATCATCATGGAGAACCAGCTGCCTTCAACATCCTTTTCCTCTTCCTTTTTTATTGGGAAGTGGGATATGGAGGACTAGGACAAAAACCTAAGGTCACTATATAAATTTTGTCATGTATAACAGCTTTAATTTGCTGATATTGAAGACTGCTAAACTGAGTCAGAATTCAAATGAAGAGATAGGGGCAACATAACCTGTGAAGGTGTTATCTAAAAACTTAGGTTTGCCTGTAATTGATTTGTTGTGAATATTAGCCAATTGTTAAATTTAAAAATTGAAACCCTACATCTTTATAGTACAATGACACTCTACAGACGCTTATTTTTTTCTGGGTACGGGTTTTCTCGGTATGAGTATATATGATGAAACACATTCCTATCCTCCCTTACATATGGTGGATGATAGATTATAGTGATACCACCGAGCCATATAGGCTCGTGGTATTTATAGGTTAGAGAATAGAGACTTTGTCGAATAAATCATTGACATCAAGTATCGCAACTAATATATTGATGTTGAAGCTGCTAAAAATGAGGAAGGTAGCAATCAATCAAGAGATTTGCAATATCAAGAAAAGGGTAAAACACAACAGCCTTTCCTATGTCTCTTTGATATTAGGACTGACTTCATTGATTTATAACTTAATCTACTTAAATCGCAATTTAATTTTACCATACGATATCGAAAAACTATAATGAAAAATGTTATTTGGTAATTAATATCATTGTAGTATAATATTTTAAGTAAGTCTACCATTATGTTTAATCCGAGGAAGACTATGGCACTGATTTCGATATTGCACAAAAATTATAATTTTTTTACGGTCAAGTTATACTTTTTTTAGGTAGAAATTATAATTGAAAAAGTGATGAAAATTACTTTTGGGTGTTTCCGAAAATGACCGAAGAATTTCCAAAGACAACTTTAGTTGTTTTTCAATCCAAATAGGTTTTTTCTTATTTTTGGAATCCAAAAACAAAAAACATGTTTTTAAAACACAAACCAAACGTGGCCACATTTTCTGAAGTTAAAATTACTATTTTTTGAGGTCAAGGTATACTTTTTAAAAGTAAAATTACAATTACTTATGATAACTTTATAATCGATTATGAAGTTATGATCGATAACGAATATCACAAATCAGTTATAACTTCACATTTAAAAGAAATAACTTGACGTAAAAAAGTAGTTACTTTATATGCGGTACCGAATTTTTTCTCGGTACTATAGAATTACCCGTTTAATCAAAGACTTTGAGGTTGAACTTCTGTGAAAATATCTCCCAACTAAGAAAAAAGAGAGAGAGACAATTTTTCTAAGGAATGGTTCAGTCAACATTACAATAATGATATTTGATGATTTGATAAGCCAACAGGACATGAACGTCTCATTGAAGTCTACTGAAATGATATTGAGACGTGTATGATAAACTTCAGATTACCAACCCTTGACTCTTGAACCCTAATTTCTGAGGTAATCCAGACCCGGAAATCTGATCTCTTGTCTTAGTTTTTGACCTTTTTAAGTTGCTTGTAGATTCATCAAAAGTAGTTCTATACATCATAATGATATGTTTTATAAGTCCTGATTTGTGGGCAAGCTAGAATAAGTAAATATAGATATGGATAATTCATCCAGATAGGTCAAATGAAAAGGTGATAACTACTATTATGTTTGTCAATTGTGTCGAGTTTTAGTGGATTCGTGTCAAAAAATATTCTATCTATACCCAATTCTTTTATTAATTCGTGTCTAACGAATCGTGTCATATCAGATCCGTATTGTGTACAACTAATATATTCACAAGTCGTATCGTGCATTTCTTTTGATTGACTTCACACATATTCAATTCATTTATTAATCCTATCATGATTTGTTAAAAAAAAAAACCATGCATATATTAGGATTGGCTCCCTAAAAATCAAGTGGATGGCAGTTTCAAGAATGCCAGGTAGTCACCATTTCAAGTCTTTGGGGGGTGGGGGGGCAATAAACTATTTTTTTTTTAATATTTTGAAATTAAGCTAAAATGACTTCTTTTTTCTATAAAACTTGAGCATAAATGGACAAACAAGTAATGATTATATGATGAATATGTGTTCAATTTTCGATATTGCAAAAAAATTTAAGTGAACTAAATCGATATTGTTAAATGTTTGATAAATTGATCATAATTTTTTTTATAGTTAGTTGAACAAATTTTAATAAATTTTCAAGATTTTATCGGGAAGCAAATAATATCACAATACATTGCTTGAAATTAATAAGCATCTTGTTGAATAAAATTCATGATTATCCCTCTTTTTATAAATTTCGAGAATATAAGTTTGAGTTCTGTAAACCCATTGCATTTTTTTCAGGTGTTTGCATAAATTCATAGTTTGCGTTGCAGTCAGAAGTCTAAAAATAAGTAATAATTGGGACAATTCTCCAATATCTCGGAATTAAAAAAAACCTATATGATATATTTCTGTACAACTTTTGGTGTATTTCTTATTTGGATTTTTGGTGGCATATCCTTCAAAAACCTTAAACTTGACCCAAGAGACATAGCCAACTGTATAATTGGCATATGACATATATTTATGTTTTTTTTTTTTGGCTAGTTAAAAAAGGGGTGGCACAAAAGAAAAAGTTTAGAGACCATTTCGATAGGTTTTCACTTGTAGAATCATGAAATTTTTTACCACACTTGTTATTTCTCTTGAGAACGAACTTAGTTAGACTAGTATAGTAGTCAATCACCGAACTCTAATGTAAATTCTAAGACTCGAATCTCTAATTTCAGGGTGAAAATTTTAGTTAATATCCCACTAAACAACCCCACTCAGTGGGCAGATATTTATGTTATTAAGTGCACGGAGAGAATTCATTTCAATGTGAATTATTAGCCACAGTGTGTTTGGTGACCCCAAGGAATGAAACGCAATTAATATAATTTGATCATTGAACATAACCTAAAATTTGGGATTGACAACGATACTAAAAAAAGAAAATTCAGAACTATAACACTTGTCTTTTTTTTTTTTTTTTGTGCTGCTGTAACACTTATCACTTTTGGGGTGTCTTTTATGGGCCGACTTTATTTATTATCTTCGATGAGCTGAATTTGACTTGATAACCTAATCAGATTAAACCAAGGAAGCTCAAAGAAGAATTCAATCAGAAGTGGATCAATTCATTAGAGGAAGCCCAAAACACCAAGAAAGACTAGCACCCAAATGAGTCAAGAGGCCAACACCCAAGACAAGGGGGCGCCGACTATATGGTCTCCAAAGGGCACCGTCCATGCTGGTTCCCTCCTCTCCTTCGACCTCCACTTTCTCCACCTCCGCACTATAGGAATTACTCCAATGCAAGACCAAGCTTAGGGTCAAGATCAGTCCAAGCTCAGGATTTCCTATGAATAGATAGGAGCACGAGGGGAGAGAATATCGGAATAGACATGGAGATCTTCTATCATAATTGTACTGACCAAAATAGTATAAGTCTTTTCCCTCACGTCACCGTCTTACTAAGCCTAGATAATGTAAGTCTTCTCTACACAAAGGGGCAGGCCTTGACATCTCTACACCTTGAGATCCCTACACACACTGTACCTTCCTACACATATTACTCTATTTCTCCCTATCTCTCCAAAAAGCATTGTAATACACCCAAAGTGTACTCTCTCGGTAACTTTATTCATCAATAAAGATCTCCAGCCACCACTGTCGTTCCCGAGAGTGGAGTAGGTCACCTAGACCAAACTACAATAAATATCTGTGTTTACCCTTTATTTACTGTTTTTCCATTGATCTGCCGTTAATTGGTTGTTTACTACTCATTAATTGTGTCTTCTGATATACTTGATTGTTGATCTTACACGAAGATCAATTTGTGCATCATTAATCTTTTGGGTGTTTTTTTTTTGGGTCAAGAAAGAGTTCGAGGGGCAATCCGTGGGTGGAACTCTAGTCTGGGCGTGATTATAGCAGTCCAATCCCATGAGAGAAGTTCACCAGTGAGGCCTAAACAGCAAAAAACTGCGATCATTCTCAAAGGTTGACTTGAGTCACAGCTGCCAATTAGAGCAACAAGAGTTTCCGTGAATCTAATTCTACTTGTTAATCTCATGAGAGTTCGGGAAGATAATAAATTGGGCATTGCATGCCACTGGACCACCAAGCCGATGGTATCATCTTTAGGGTCCACTTACCATGTCCGATGGTAAGCAACGCTCATTTCCTCCATCAATTGAAATACATAATGGTGTTAACTATTGATTAAGAGGGTCTCGGCAACCTCTTACAGCTTTTGTCAAAAATTGGATTCTAAAGAAAAAGAAAAAAAAGAAAGAGAAAGTCATTATGCGACCCGTGAAACTCGACTGTAAACCACCATTGTCATTAACATGTAGTGTTATCATCCAATAAAAACATAACAAATAAGTAGGTAAATCTCACATATTCTATTAACTACTCTGTCATGTCATTTAATAACTACTCAAATAGAATTCACTTTATTCATTTATAAGTATATTATTGAATAATAACACCACGTATCAATAATATTGTAGTGTCACCTTTACATCTGTTATTTAGTCACCACAACCCTTTAATTAAGCACTTGAAGACCCTCCTTTTATGCTTGGCCTTCATTACCTTACAAAACTAAAAAGTAATCGTGCAAACCATGGAGAGAGAGAGAGAGAGAGAGAGAGAGAGAGAGAGTTTGGGTGAAAACACCAGTAAATAAGTGACTGCCTAGGTTCTGATGGCATGCATTGTTCTCAAATCTCTGCCCCACATGCTGGCCTGCCCTGATAGAATAGAAAATCATATTTCACTTACAAGTTCTTTTTTGTTCTAGTATTTCTTATATGGCTGAGGACCATGATATCCCTATTATTATATTTTCCTAGTCACAAGTAAGTGTTTTAAATTTTTGATTATGCGTAAATTTTGATCTTATTTTACTCTAGCCGACCTTACTGATCAGCTATCCAAAAGAATCGGATAGGCTAACGAAATATCTTTTGATATTTTACAAAAAATTGGGAAGAAATATAGAATACATACAAATTTTTTATATTTCTATCTTACTCTACCCCCATATATATATATTGACCAAGGAGTTTCACATATTTGTTGTAGACTAATCAACCAAAGGTCAGTGAGATAATGTGTGAGTTTTGATATGCAGTACGAAATTTTTGATTTTTGTCGTGCTTTCGGTTTATTATTAATTTATTTGTTTTGCTGTGAGTTGACAACAAGAGCATTACAACACCTTGAGGTAATAGTGATCTTTTTGATTGATGGGTGTATGAAAAATATAGGATGCAGACAGAGTAAACAAGTTTACATTTGAAAAATATGTTTTTTATTTTATCGAAAACTGCTAAAAAATTAGTCTTCGTGGTGTGACAATGGAAAGTGAAAGGATTTGTGTAGATGTTATGGGGTCCATTTTTGCCCATTTCTTTCGAATTTTTTTGGCCCAAAATATTCGATCCCTTTAATGCATTATATGTGTCACTTTCCTCTCTTTCTAATACTCTTTTTTTTTTTATTGTCAATTATTCTTATTAAATGGTGTTTTTAGGTACGAGCATACTTGTATTTAGGAGTGTGTATGTGTATTTGTATGTCATACAAATTAAGTCCAATGTTTAATTTTGAGTATAAATTTTCATAGATTTTTTTTAAAACTTTTGATTGTCGTAGAGTGCTAGAAATTTATTCAGTCTCCTGAGGAACTATGCATTAGATTTGAGTTTTATACAAAGATTATATTTTTTTTTCTTTTTTTTTTATCAAAAGAGTGTAATTGTTCAAAGGTCAATTTTTGGAGAAAATTTTCAATTTTTTTAAAAAAATAATAATCAACTTATATTGATTGGCATTTTTTCTAATTTTTTAATTGACAAATTTGTGTTATATTGGACACAGATTGATTGGCGATTCTTTTCTCAAATTTTTTGATTGAATATTTTTTTAAATTAAGCTAAAATGACTTCGTTTTTTCTGTAAAATTGAGCATAAAAGGAGCTACAAATAATGATTATATGATGAATTTGTGTTGAATTTCCACTGAAGCAAAAAAAAAAAAATTAAGTTAAAATTTAGCTGGATTCGAGTGATTACTGTGAACTAAATCAACATTGTTAAGTGTTTGATAAATTGATCATAATTTTTTTTAGATTTAGTTGAGCAAATTTGAATAAATTTTTAAGATTTTATCGAAAGCAGAGTATATCAGATACATTGTTTGAAAGTTAATTTTTAGGGTTAATTATATTGGAAGTCTTTAAAGTATAAAGTTTGTCGCATTTTGATCCTTAATATATCGATTGCATCATTTTGGTACTAGAAGTATTGAATATTTTTTATATGGTCCTTCAAGCAAACAACATCTAAATTGTTAACGATTTTTGAACATAAACTTATCGCGTGATACTTATAAATGTGCAAAAAATAAATTGAGTAACACTTTTGGTACCTAAATATGTTTGCGCGGCCATTAGAAGTCTAAAAATACGTAATAATTGGGACAATTATCCAATATCTCGTAAGTAAAAAAAAAAAAAAGAATCTACATTATATATATATTTGTAAAACTTTTAGTGAATTTTTTTTTTGGATTTTTGGTGGCATATACTTCAAAAAAATTTAAACTTGGACTCAAGAAACATGCCACAACATGGTCAATTGGACAGATGTTTATGTTATTAAGTGCACGGATAGAATTCATGTCAATTTTAATTAATTAATGCCTCGTGTTTGGTGACCCCAAGGAATGAAATGCAATTAATATAATTTGATCATTGAAGGTAACCTAAAGTTAGGGATTGAATATGATACTAAAAACAAAAAGAAAATGGTAGTAATCTTAATTGAGAATGGATATCTCATTCTTAGTAATGAAATACTCGGGTTTTAATTATTATAGTAATCTCATATTCAGTGTTTGATTATTTTCAGTAATCTAGTGTGAGGATTAATGTTGTTCTCAAATTGTTTTAGGAAATAATTTAATTTTAGAAAGGAGATTAATTTTAGGATGAGAAATTAATTATTGAAATGAAGTTAATTTTAGAAAAGAGTTTCATTTTAGGATTTGTATTCCTTATATAAAATACCCAATCAATGTAGGTATGAGATTACCACCATTGGTCATGAGTTTAGGATACCCGCTATTATTGAGAATTGAATTAAGATAGTAATTTAATTCACGAGTTAGATTACTGAATAATTGACTCTCCAAATATGATAATTTATGAATGAAAATTTTATTCCCAATTAAAACTATCGCTATCCAAACGAGACCTAACACTTGTCACTTTTGGGGTGTCTATACCTTCTTTTGGGCAGAGTTTATCAACTTTTGGAATGTATTCATTCTTATCTTTAGGGTTTTTTTATTCTTTGGTCAGGAAAGAGTTTGAGGGGGTAATCGGGGGTGGAACCCTTATTTGGCGTGATCATAAGAGCTCGATCTCACGAGGGAAGCTCACCAAGTACGGCCTAGACAACGGAAACCGCAAGCATTCCCAAATGTTGACTCGAGCCATAGCCACCAATGAGAACAACGGGAGTTCCCGTGAATCAAACTTTGCTTGCTAATCTCATGAGAGTCCAAGAAAACCTTAAAGAGGGCTCTACAAGCCACTGAACCACAAGTCCGATGGTATCATCTTTAGGGTCCACTTATAATGTTTTGAGGTAAAATTTATTATTTTTTGTGTTGAAACTTATCACTTTTTAGAATATTTTTATTTTTCATACATTATCGAAAAATAACAATAAATACGATATTCTCCCTGAAATTATGTATAACTTAAACGTCAAAGCAATAATGCCCACAAAACTGTGAATACTTTATTTATACACGTACCATAAGCAACACTCACTTCGCCCTTCAATTGAAACACGGAATGGTGTTTACTATTTGATTAAGAGGTCTCGGCAACCTCTCACAGCTTTTGTCAAAAATTGTATTCTAAACTCCAATGGGTAATTCAAGAGGTAATAGGGACGAGCTGTCAATTCAAACGTTTTGAATTTGAATCTTGACAACTTCTTGGGAATAGGTCATTGATGATCTGCCTAATCCCAGCGTAAATGACTTATTTTTGACCAAATCGAAAGGAATTAGTCAAGGTACGCGTAAACTGAACAGAACATCCTTAACCATTAAACCCAAAAAAAAAAAAAGAGAGCCAATTGGTGAAACTCGACTCTAAACCACACTACCCTTTAATTAAGCACTTGGAGACCTCCTTTTATGCTTAGCCTTCATTATCTTACAAAACTAAAAAGTAATCGTGCAAACCATGGAGAGAGAGGGAGAGAGAGTTTTAATGAAAACTTACAAGTTTTTTTGTTCTAGTATTTCGTATAGGGCTTAGAACCATGATATCCATCTTATTTTTTCTCTTAGTCACAAGGGAAGAGAGAGTCCACTAGAGGGGCTCAACCCACTCGGGCGACCCTTTGGTCCAATATTCATATTCATTGAAAATATGATAATATCAATGCTTTTCTCCATAGGTATATTTTCAACAATACGTTTGGTACATCCATTGTTTTGACATTAATGTTGGAATTGCGTAGATGAAATCGTAAAGTTAAGTTTATTGATCATGAATGCATCCACTTGTATGGACAACATTCATTGTGTAAATGCAATAATTTTGGAGGGTTTTGGCCCAAAATTGAGGAAAAGCAAAAAATGGAGGTTGACAGACTGGTTGTTGAGAGGATGGGACCATCCATATGTTCTTAGATATTATCAAAGGTAACTGGGAAAGTTTAAGGTAACAAAAAAACAGGTACTAAATCACCGATTACCATTTTTAATAGTAAAATTATAACTTCGAAATGATAAGTTATGACTGTTTAAGGAAAAATTATGATCGATCACAGACACCCATGATTGATCATGAATTTTCAATATTAATCTTACACCCTTCCATGATCGATCATGCCTTTTTAAGTTGTAACTTATATCTCAAAAAAATTGTGATTTTTGGTATGATACCTCCGTAGTCTTTCCCAAGGTTATAAATGTACCAAACTACTCCGAATATCCGATGGTCAAGCCTGTCTTCTTCTAAGCAGGAGGTCTCACGTTCGATATTTCTCATACCTCTTAAAATTCAACCACCGTTTTTCCTCAAGGGACATGTCTTTAAACTAGCTCGAGTTGCGGTGACCGACTCAAAGTTCAAGAGAGTAGTCGATACAAATTTAGATATTCTATAGCAAAAAAAATCTACTCCGAACATTAATAAATGAAAACCGACGTCGAGAAAAGCTATTTAAAATGAATCAACACACACAAACAACTTAATGGTGTGCGTTATAAGTTTGATTCTCGCTAATGTCCCCTGAGTTTTACAGATACGTGTAGTTAGTGAATAACTTCAAATATACGAGATTTACTTAATAGAATTTACTTTTAAAAAAAAAAAAACTTCCCCTAAAAAAAATGATCCTTCCAAGTGGTCAACATGCCATAAAAATAAATATGAATAAAAACAAAAAACAACATTAGTTTTATTTTTGAGAGAAAAAAACAACAAAACTGATGTAGTAATTTTCACAAACACCATTGTGATATTTGTGAAAATTATTACATTAATTTTGTTGTTTTTTTTTCTCTCAAAAACAAAAAACAACAAAACTAATGTAGTAATTTTCACAAATATCACGAGGGTGTAGTTGAAAGCTGGCTCATGATGTGAACATTAAAAGTTGATGCCATTGCTATCACTTATCAGCTGCCATTTTAGAAAAGAAGAAACAAAGACTGAGACATCAATGGGGTTAGGTTAGACTTTTGATTCCCAACTTTCACTCTCCAAGTGAAAGAGAACTTGAAAAGCAATTGCTCGTATTCAATTCACTCACGGCTTTACCTAAAGACTACAGTATTAAAAAAAAATGGGTACGATATCTTTAAATTTATAAATTTTTAGGTTTGTTTATGAGTAACATTTTTTTTTTTTAGTTTAACAGTCACGAGTGTCCAAGTCAATTTACACTTATTTCAACTATTAATTCGTTCTCCAGTCTGATCAATGACAGGCCGTCCACACCAGAATTAAGATATTCATGAGAAAATTTTTTTTCATAATCTAATCTTAAGATGTTGTCAAGATTTGAACTCAAGATGTCTGGATTTACAATTCGTCTCTATTATCACTTAAAATTTGAACTCTTGATGTCTGGGTTAACAACTCGTCTCTGCTACCACTTGAACTACCATTGGAGTTAAATTATAACTTGTGTGATAAATTACAATCAACCATAAAAATATACAAATTTTGAGGTAAAAAAAAAATTATAGTTTCTTGAGTCAAGTTACAATTTTTAAGCTTTGAATTATAATTTTTTTTAAGTTAAATTCTATTTTTTGTACTAACTTATAATCGATCTTAACATTTTTAAAATTGATTGCAAGTTAACACAAATTATAAAATAACCCTCAAAAGTCATAAATAAACTTGTAGAATTTCTGACCGCGATACGATACCGAAATTTTTTTGTAACACCGGAAACTTCTCTTTTTTCTATTGCTTATCACACTAAACGTTAAAAACACCAAATCATATATATGTACACAATAAGCAAGCCCAAGTATCTTATTGTGGGTATATCAGTCAACGTGGTGGGGGTGGAGTGCTTATCATCTGTCAGCCACCCTGTCATGTCAGCAAGCTGTAAGTTTTTTTTTTTTTTTTGAGGTAATTACACTAGAGACCCTCAAAGTATAGAATTTATTTTATTTTGATATTTAATATTTTAATTACATCATTTTAGTCCTTCAAATATTGAATATGTTTCTATGTGGTCCTTCAAAACAGAAAGCGTTCAAATTACTAACGATTTTTTATCATAAATTTGTATGTGATATTTAAATATGGATAAAAAATAATTTAGATAGCTCTTGACTAAATTTTAGTCAAAGAGCTATCCAAATTACATATTTTTGGCCAAAAAGTTATCTAAATAATTTTTTGTTCATATTTAAATATCACGTAAAAAATTTATGATTAAAAACAGTAAGTAATTTGGACGTTATCTGTTTGAAATACTACATAGAAATATATTTAATATTTTAAAAATTAAAATAATATAATTAAAATATTAAGAATCAAAATAAGATAAATTTCATATTTTGAAAACCCACGACATAATTAACCTTTTCTTTCTTTTTTTATCTGCAAGTGGGGTGTCTTCTCTGTCTCTTTTGGTGATGGATAGAGCCTTTTGTGGACTTCGTAGTGGGATTTGGAGACTCTCGTCAAGTAGTAATTAGGTTGGACTTAGTAGTCAAGGTAAATCTAGTCAGCTACAAGAAGCCGTAAGCCTTTGAAATACCAAGAGAAAATCTCTTAGATGATGAAAAATAGCCACACAATGGACCGACTTACGTTGTTACAGGGTCTTGAGAGGGATAGAAGATGTGATTAATTTCAAATAATTATAACCAATGACACTTATAATGAGACAACGTTCTCGGAACGTCAATATCTACCGCCAATAAAACTTGATAGATGATTTAATTAGAATTTTGATATTAACACTTTGGTTCCTTATTCAATAGTAGAAATTCCATGTAGCCGCTATGAACAAAATGGATTCCTTTCATTTAGTTTGTCTGATCAAGATATAAAATATTATAAAAAATTTATTTTTTATGAATATCTGAATTCGAACGTCTATAGTCTGCTTCTGATTTGATCAGAAAGAAAATTAATCGAAATACGCATAAATTGACTCAAACACCTCTTGACTGTTGAACCCAAAACAAAAATCATAATCAATCCAAAAAATGAATTTGTTGTAATTTGAAGAAAAAAAAACTATAACTTACCCTCAAAAAAGTTGTCAATTTCGGTGCAAATCCAAAAATAACTTCTCGGTATCATGATCTTAGCCCC
>CM042191.1:4289722-4306924 GCA_023539305.1 Ilex asprella
CCCCCCTCCCCACCTTTTACTATGACACACCATGTTTGTCACACTGCCACTAGTCAAACATGTTTGCTAGATTGCAATTATCAAAGATTTATGCTTATAGAGTCGGTGTCCATTAGCACCAGACACGGATGGTCTCTGCCTAACGCTTTGACTTACTTTTTGTCGAGCCTATTAGCTTTTGGCTCACCACTTTTGATCAAATCTTTCTCTCTCTCTCTCCTACAGTGCACCATTGTTGTTAAACTTCGGTATGGTTGGCCTACATACGTTGTACCTGAAGAAAGAGATTTCTGTTTATCACGAGGTCGGAGAGAGATAAGACAAACAATTTTATCTACATTTTAGAGAGAGAGACTCAAAACTCAAACCCATAATACATCACTTTGGCACATGATTGATGAGTCTAAATTTAACTAAATCAAGCTCAACGTAAGTAAACCAACAAAGTCGAAAGAAGAGCCCAATCAGAATTAGGTCAACCCATAGGAAGAAGTCCAAAACAACAAAAAGGGACTAGCATCCAAATCAGTCAAAGACCAACACCCAGGACAAGGGGGCGCCACCCAAGGGATCCAAGTGAGCGCCGCCCAAGGGTACCCAAGGGGGCGTCGTCCACATGGTCTCCAAGGGGCGCCGCCCAGCTCTCTCCTCTCTTTCGGCCTCTTGACTCCGATACAAGTCCAAGTCTATTCCAAACCAAGTTCAAGCTCAGGACAAGGATCAAATCCAAAGCAGCTCAAAGTCCTCTTCCGTAAGAATAGGAACACGAGGGATAAAATATCGGGATAGGCACAAAGATCTCCTACCATAACTACACTTACCAAAGAAATAGAAGTCTTCTCTCTCATGTCACTGCCTCATCGCCTTACCCTAACTATATAATGTAAGTCTTCTTAACATTGAAGACACGCCTCTGAAATCTCCGCACGAACCTTTATACACATTGCATTCTCTCTCTGTCTCCCCTCAGTCACTGTGACCCTCGCCAGAGTTACTCTCTCAACGACGTCATTAATAAAATACCACAAGTCATCGCTGTCATTCCCGAGAGTGGATGTACATCACCAGACCGAACCACTATAAATCTCCGTGGCTCTTTATTTATTGTTCTCTTATTAATTGCTTGTTTACTACTCATTGATTGTAATTGTTCGAATACTTGACTGTTGATCTTGCACAATACAATTATGCATCATCAATGATCATTCATCATCTCTCCAAGAAAACTACAGCTTGAACTATACCACCTTGCAATGCACTTCTGCATCAATCACAGATGCTTTCTTCTTTGCTATAGCAGTCGACGGAGACTCATGAACATACTCAAAGCACGGATGGATACACTTGATGACTAGTTTCCGAGCCATAAAACTATTCCAATATAGATAAGAAATAAGAAGAAATGGCTAAAACAAGCGCGCCCTTAATTTAGTAAATAGCCTACTTAATCTTTTGCTTTCAAGACGGTTTTATACATTTCTGGGTATAGAACTATTTTGCCTCCAAGACGGGCAAAAACTAAATTAATTTACGGATCAAATTTGCCCAGGTTGGAGTCTCCTTTCAGCCATTTGCAGTGTATTGATCGGAACTTTAAGAACCAGGGTTCTGGGACGTTCTACTAGTCAATCATAAATTAGTTACGCCAACTGGTCTGCTTCTTAGCTTCAAAGGATGATCCATCAATAAGCATGTCTTGGGCATCTGTTTCCATTCCAAGTTTGGAGAGGGCAAGAGCCTGCATGTAGAAGGCAGTAGGCCACTCAGGCAAGCACACCTGAGACTGCATAGCATCCCTTAATGCAAGCTCCGGTTGGCCAATCATCAAGTAGGAGAGGGCTCGCCTCACAAACACGGTACCAGAAGGGACAGGCATCAATGATACCAACTGTATTTGAAAAATGATTCAAATCAAAGTTTGAGTATAAATCTATAGGGTAGTTAAGTGGAAAAAGGAATAGAAATCTATCAAATTCAAAGAGAAAAGTAAGGCAAGTGAAAGAAACAAGAAATGCAACTCCAGTTGTTTCCCTTTCAAAGTCATTCGTGATATTCCTCTTTATGAAATGTGGCTAAGGTCAGGGATAGAGCAGCAAAGTTATCAACATGCAGCATTTATATTCGAAGACTTGCACAAAGGACATTCCGCTGGGGGTTGGATACAAGGTAATCAGATGAATATACAGGCCCCAATTACATCGATAGCACTAAGCATAGCATATGTACAACTCCTGGAAAGCTGACTTTCTCATACCACAATTCCTAGTAAACAAAGTCGAAATGGAAGCATCATAATCGCAACTTCCAAGTAGATTCAAGGGTCTATGTCAAATAACAATTTTTAATTCCACCAATGGGTCTCACAAGCAAACTTTAAACACCCAAACAGACAGAAAAGCTTTACTGATGTTTCATCGGTTTGTACATGAAACAAATTTCTCATCCTGAATGAAGTATTCCCACCTAAACCCAAGTGTAAGTAACAGAAAATAAGAAGAATTATATATTTTGTTAATTTATCAACCACTGATGACAATGCTGTATCTTATAGACCTCTGAACTTAGCGCTTGCCTAGTCACAGCCACCCTAAATTTTTATTTTGAATAAGAAAATATTCTATACCTGATGATAACCCCTCAAAATATGGGATGCAAATTATAACCTGTAAGCAAGTGCAGTCCCTTTTGGGCTGTATTGTCAAATTTATCTGGCAAAATAGGGACTTAACTTTATATTCCTAGTTAGATTGTAACTTCTTCTTTGAATTTCAGGTTTCCCAAATGTAATAAACACACAACTGAAGGGGGACTATTAGGGAACTAATTTCAGTCTTATGATGCACAATGAGCTTTCGTGCTCCATGCCAAATCGAGAACAGAGACAAGTCCATTGCCATATAGTTACCCTAAATCTCTCCTTTCTGGGACAACTTCATAACGAGAGAGTGTCTTAACACTAATTAAATCTGACCAGTTATGCCTGATACCAACAACCAACAGAAATATGATCGCATTCCAGCAAGATAGAGTTCAGTCTTATGATACATGATAGAGCTTCCGTGCTCCATGCCAAATCAAGAATGCAAACAAGTCTAGTGCCATATAGTCACCCTAATCTCTCCTTTCTGGGACAACTTCATCAAGAAAATGTCTTAAACTAATTAAATCTGACCAGTTACGCCTGATACTGACACCCAAAAGAAATATGATCGCATTCCAACAAGTCCTCTACCCGACAACAGGCGTCTTGTTATCTCAATATATAACTCATAAAAACCTTATCATTTGATACATATTGCCTAGTCATCCATACGAGGATCAAAATTTTGTTTCATTCACTTCAAAACGAATCAATGTTGGAAAATCAAAAATCTTATATTTTGGAATGTTCCGATGTCTTGTGTTTCCGGCCAACGCGTTGGAATGTCTCATGAGCAAATTTCCAAATTTTTCTTTGTTCTTGTTGTTTTGGAAATATTTTCGAATGTTTCCCGAAATGCTTTTGTTTCCGATTTACCAAAACTAAATTTTGATCCTTCGCTCTGAAGCATGCCTAAATCATTCAGTCTTCTGAATATACTTTTGACTGACACTAAATATGGCTAATCATAAAATATGGATCTATTAGTTAAATTGTAAATACATGCGCAAAGCTTAAATAGGAAAAAATAACACCTAGCACAGATGGGGAAAGGTTCAAAAACAAAAACAACAAAAAATAAAAAATAAAACTTTTAAAAGAAAGTACAGAAATCCACAAATAAAAGAAAAAATGCATACCTTTGAATAGCAGTCAATTGAACTCTTAAAATCATTGTCCCTAAACGCAATATCCCCAAATTTCTTTGTATTCAACATATCTTGCACTTGTTGTGTCCATTCTTGGAAGGACAGCTTCAAAAAGATCACATAACCATAAACAAGTGCATGCAAAGTAAAATATTAAGGACAAGACAATGAGATCAGAGGATGATTATAACGTTACAACAGTATTGCCACAATCAAGCAAAGAAAAAACAACCAGATATATATTTATTCGTATGGGTATGGACAATGTGACATGAATATATTAGGTCCGATCTAACATTATAATATCTCTTTTGTTTCTAAAATAGCTATTCAAATTATCAGACCAGCAGGGGCGGAGCCAGACATCTTATCTAGTGGAGGCAATTTAAACTATATTAATATTAAATTTTAAAATATTCACAAAAATATAATTTTATTAATAGAACACCAAGACGCAATTCATTTACATGAGCCATATACAAAAAGAGCCAACAAAAAAAATTCATTATAAATTTATCTATAAGACCTGACAAAAAAATTTTGAACCGCAAAATTAGGCTCAATCATATATTAAATTTTAAGAAAAATTTTCATAACTAATTCAAAAATTAATTTTTTCAATCACAAACTTAATATTCATCATTAAATTTTAACAAACAATCGAAACTAACTTCAACTATAATTATTCTAGTAAACTAAACCTAGGTATATGAAGTACTTATCACAATTAAACTATTCAAACTACCAAATCAAAATAATTTAGTTTAATTATAATGGAGGACTGAAAATCCCAATTCTAATTCCAATTCCACAAATAAAAATAAAACAAATAAGACGACTACAAGTCCTAATTCCAATTCAACATATAAAAATAAAACAATAGAGAGGACTACAAACCCAAATATCAATTAAATATATATAAAAAAAATCATAGAAGAGGACTATAAATCCCAATTTTATTTCAATATAGAAAAATAAATACAGGACTATAAATTCTAGTTTCAATTCAATACATAAAAAATAAAACTTAAGAGATGATTACAAGCCCTAATTTCATATTTTCAATTCAACATGTAACAAATAAAACACAACAGAGAGCTACAGACACTAATTTCAATTCAACATTTAAAAAATAAACAACAAAAGAGGACTACAAACCTTAATTTTCAAATCTAACATATAAATATAAAACAAAGAAGACGACTAAAAGCCTCAAATTTAGTTCAATGTATAAACATCAAACAAATGAGAGGGCTAACCTATTTCGTAGCATATTAGTTAATCTTTAAATGCCCAAATTTTTGATATCATCTTCCATTGATATTTACAAGTGAGACTCGTATATTTGTCAAAATAACATAATTACCCTTAAATCTTTTAAAAAAAATTCAGTGGGGGCAAATTTCTAATAAATTCTAAATTTTTTAAAATTATACTTAGTCCCCAATTTTTTTATAAATTCCAGTGGGGACAACTGCCCCCACTGTGGATCCGCCGCTGCATACCAGGTTGGTGACTATTTAAAGTTCATCTACAACCTGTGGAGTAATACAACAGCAACAAATTGGCTCACCTCATTTTCTGCACCCTCTTCATCTTTATAACCTGTTTTAAGCAAAATATCATGTACTGCAGTAAGGTCCATCCTTGCACAAGCTTTTCCAAGAGGTGAAAGCATGGTTGGCAGCACCACTGGAGTTTTTGTCAGACCCATCAAAACAAGTGATGCAACCTAGCATTGTGGAGGAGAACACTTTAGGAAAAGCATCAACACAGAAAAGTATCAAGTCAAAAATATTGTGATTTGCGATAGACGAGAAACAATGCAGTAATAGTATTCAGAAAACGATTCACCTCTTTCTGCTTTTGAAGGGGTGCCACTGCAGTAAGAAGAAACTTGATATCAGGTCGATCTCTAGCCTCATATTGGAGGCATTTTGAAGCAAGTTCAACCAATGCAGTAGCATCTTCATCTGCATATTGTCCTTCCAAGGATGAATCCATCAGTAACAATAAATATTTCCCCCTGATCAAATCCAATGCCTGGAAAAACAACAAAAGGGTCAAGTTGCAATAAGCAACACCTACTACGCCATTTCTTTGACTAAGAAACGAAAAAAAATACCGAAAAAGAACAGAGTGATAGCATGTATACTGAACAATAAGTGCAAAGAAGCAAAGATTTCCACAGTGGATGATAGCCTAAGCATAAAATATTTGCCAATTTCTTTCCTGCCAGGATAATGTTTATTATCAAGTTAAATATGCTATTCAGAGTATATGAAAAGATTTCTTTATGACACTGAACTTCACCCTACCTTTCAAGAAAGTCTGAGCAAGCACACCAACTTCACATTTGGTATTAATCGAAGTTTAAAAAAGCTTTATTGAGACTCATCATCTCCTGGAGGCTTTGAAAACTAGGCAAGGGCCTCATGAAGTACATGCCTTATGAACCAAGGTATAAAATATTATGCTTTGTTGATTTCAAGGTGAGGCAGTCCCAAAATTCCATAAGGCTTTGAAAATTCAGTAAGGGTCTTCTAAAGCATACGCCTTATGAAACAAGGCATCGAAAAGTGTGCCGTTTTGTGGTTTCAATACCTCCTCTTATACTCAAATGCCCTGATCACTCTTACTAACATTTGTTCTTTAGTCATTGGGTGACAAAAACAGAGATAGGTGACACAATTTCACACGCACGCATACAGACACACAACCCTGTTTAAACAAGCACATGAGTCATACTCAATAACTTATCATCATTAAACACCTAATTTTCTATTTCTTTATAGAGTTTTCAAGCATTTGTCTTGGTGATGGAACCACTGAACAAATTGCTAGTATCCGAAAATATCATTCAATAAACCGAATATCACGAGTTTCCAAGATGGCATCTCATTTAGGATTAAAATCAAACGATTCATAGCATATAGAGGATATATTAGACAATTCATACGAATCAAAATCAAACGATTCAAAGCATCAACTGTACATTTGGTGTAATAAATACTTCTATCCAAATCATGTATTAGTATCTCTATTAGCAATACCTAAATGTAGTCAAAAAATTCTATCATTTTTCTATTTGATCTCAATTTTTCAAAAAAAGACCAAAATCGTAGTGTTATATTTCAGCAACATACCCATCGGCCATCACTATATCAGCACTTTTGCTCCCGATCAAACATTGAAGATTTTTCTGCTCAACTAAGCTAATTTGCTCCTAAGCTATCCACCTTTAAGTTTCTAACTCACCTAGTCACCTTACATAATAGGAAACACCAAAAACCTACTGCTATTGAATTTAAAAACTTGGCCCTAAATTTCACTAGCTATTTTCTATGTGCATGCATTTATATCTACTGAAAGCATCTCACAGGCACAGCCTAAATGATTAAGGGTCAATTTACAGGAGTTAAATTAACTTGCATGATGCTTTCACTTGCCGAAACTGCCGCATGCCACAAATATATTTGTAGATTTGTGTCTTTCACCTCACTCAAATTTATAGATATTGACCTTTTGGAAGTCTATCAAAACTAGCGCATGAAAATATTGATACTTACAGAGTATTGATGAAACCATATTCTCAATTAAATAGTAAAACTTCTCATAGAACAAGCTATGGGGCTCTTGGCTTGCTCTAAGCTACTCTCTTCATATCAAAGTCTTCAGCTTATTGGGCACAAATTTTCTATTTTGTAGAGTCCACATGAGAATAAGTGAAGTCCTCAATATGGCAAGCAAGTGTAATTATGTCCAAAATGAGGCCAAAGTTCACCTTTCCTTCCTCAAAGAAGGGCTGAAGACTATGCAGCTGCACAATGGGATTTGTTTGTTAAAGGAAAC
This sequence comes from Ilex asprella, assembly GCA_023539305.1. NCBI lineage: Eukaryota > Viridiplantae > Streptophyta > Magnoliopsida > Aquifoliales > Aquifoliaceae > Ilex > Ilex asprella. The sequence goes on from CM042191.1 coordinate 4,297,364, forward strand.
ATTACACGCACGCTTTAGGATCAAGAAGGGCAGCTTGACTGGCAGAATTCTAAGGCCCAAGAGCACCAAAGACTAAACCTGACCATCAGAATCCAAAAGGTATAGTTGCACTTATAAGTCCCATTCTACCGTTTTCCCAGAACCCAGTATTTAGTACACAGCCAGGTTATAGAGATGCTACAATGATTTGGTCATAATCAAATTGCATGTTTATCAAGTTAGTGGAGCCCACATTCAACTCAGAGCCTTAATATCTTGAGCAGTTCAACCATATATGAATTCAGGTTTGGATTCGCTAGTCGGAATACCGTTTGAGGCCAAAATATTGTCCTGAACATAGCCCATCTCATCATAGGCACCTCTTTGGCCGGCAAGCGGCAAATATACCTAGTTCGACTGAATTGAGTATTAAAACTTAAAAGGCATATCAAATTCACAATAAATGCAAAAAATGTTAGTTCTATGCAAGTTAATAGCAATATCGTGGAAATTCACCATGATAGCTTACAACTTAAATATAGAACTAAAAAACAGAATAAGAGTATTAAAAAAGAAACAAGACTAAATAGAGTGAAGAACCAGTGACTTGTGCATTTATAGAAACGTATAGTACATGACTTGGAGGGATATGCTTTCCACTCAAAAGGTCCAGCAGAACAGTTCCATAACTGTAGATCACACTCTCAGCAATGACCCTGCCTGCAAAAATTAAGCATTCAAATCAATGAGGTGAAAGCATACATTATAAAAAATACAGCCTGAACTGTCTTATGAGCAGGAAATCAATTGATAAAACAAGTAGCAACTGGGTGTAACTTCAGATGAGATTCAATACATATTTTTTGTGTGAGGTTCTATTCCCAGGACCGAGAAGTGTAACTCTTCTTGTTTTACTGAGCTGGGACTGAGGAACCTCAACTTTTCTTTTTATTTATTCATCTTTCTACTGCCCATGTTAACTGTCATTAAAACTCGAAGCCTACATTGACCCACTTCTATCTGGACTAAAAAGAAAAAAGAAATTTGCTATCATAGCTTAGACGGAAGAAGGTCTACGGGAGACTTCCCATTTATCACACGGGAGGGGAAGACTAGTAAAACATCTTCAGGGGAACTATTTTGCATTGTGGCCACTATTTCCATACACCAAAATTGCTTTCAAGGATGATTATTAGAATTTGAAGCTAAAGCTCACCAAGTTCCTTAATATTATGTCACATTCAAGATTCTCACTTATCAGGATAGAGAAAACACGAACAAAGTTTTATTATCATGAGCAATTTTCGCTGGAGATAAGCAGAACAAAAAAAATTATCCGAGCTCAAGATAATAAATCCATCTTAAATAAATATGTAAAATACCATAGCAGAGACATCACAACCCACAGGATGAGGAAAATAATTATTGTCCTTTGCTGTAAAGACTGTAAACCCAGAATGTACATCAGACACCAAGACAATGTTTCACCTTGTTTTGCTACATTCTATTTTACTGACATCTTCATTTTTGCTACTTCACATAAGGCTATAAATTGGACCTAAGAAGTGGAGTTTTTATACAGATGACCCAGAAGTTCCAAAGGGTAATGCAATTGTTAACTGTGGCTGACTACATGGGTGCCTTGAGGATTTGAAGAAAAAATAAGGGGAAAAAAAAATCTGAAGTGGGGAAAAATTTGCGTATGATCGGACTCCAGCAAAAATTTCTCCTTTTTTAGTTGACAACTTGTATTACTTGATGTCCATTTTTCTTCAAATATGATTACATAAACTGACCAAACAGAAAAAAAAAAAAAAAACTCCTTTTTGGAATTTTTGTTGATATCCATGCAAGTGTGATGAGAAAAATTAATAGTTAAACCCTTGCTAATTTACAGATCATTGCCATCATCGATGAATCCATGATTGCAGAATTATATGTCAGATGCGCAGGTCATTCTTTGGGCATTAGATCCTACTTGCCCAATGTGGGAAGAAGAGCTTGTGTTAGGACTGTCAAAATTCAACATGACATGATTAACCGACTCGAATTAAGTGAGTTTGGGTGAGATCTTAACGGGTTTGGATGATAAACGGATTGACATGCTAAACACGTTTAATAAATGGGTCGTGTTCGGGTGAAACCTGTCCAACCGTTTATCACACGTTTACCCGTTTAAATAAAATTAATATAATAATAAATTAATAATTATTTTAAAAAATTAACAACAACAAAAAAAAGAAGTAAAGAAATCAATACAATACAAAAAAAAAGTAAAGTAGTAGTTCAAAAATAAAGGAGGATAGAAAGAGAGCACTTCAAAGACAAAGGCAAACCAATGCCTTTTGTTTTTGTCCCACATTGACAAATAAGGGGAGATGGGGAGGGTTGAGTTGCCTATAAAATGCAATAACCTCTTGTCTTTTTTTTTTTTTAAGCCTTCAAGTCTGAATTTTATGAGCTTTGACTAAAAAATCTTCTTTTTTCAGGTAAGTGCAATTGGTAGTAAAAAAAAGTGGAGTATTAAAATTTGTTGATATAATTTTTTTAATATTAAACGGGTTAAACGAGTCGTGTCGTGTAACCCGTTTAATAAACGTGTTGTGTTCGCGTTGAGATTTTTCACCCGCATACGGATTCACATATTTTTCACCCGTCGCCCGTTTAACCCGACACGTTTGACACTTCTAACTTGTGTACCATAGAGAACTGACATCTTACGCAAGGCTATTTTCCTCATTTAAAATTTTACACAAAATGTACTCTTGAGCTTCTAGTAGTAATACAAAAAGAAAATACACGTAAAAACTCAAATAGATCATTTCATGAAAACGAATCTTAGACATATTCAAATTCTCAAAATAATCGAGAGCATAGAAGCATGATCCATTAAACAATGTGAAATATATATACCTGTACGCAGAAACTCAGGTGGAGTATAGGCCAGATTGGTGCTATAACTCTTCCCATCTCTACTGTTTTTCATTAGACCGAAACTAGATAATCTGGGGTCACCTTCCTGGCATGAGAACAACTCAGATTAAGCAACATCCAGATAAGTTCAATCAACACCAAAAAAATTACTGTAAAACAAATAAAAGGGAAAATATTATGGTCAAAATTTTAACTACAGGATTTCATTTCAAGATTTTATAAGATAGTTAATGTCATCATGTTTCTTTGGAGAAGCACAAATTTCCCTTTCCCGCTTCTTGCCAATCAGTGGTGAAGCCACTTTAGGACCGGGAGCCCCAAACTCGAGTTTTGAAAATTGCATGTGGACCCATTAATTTTTAGATTTATGCTCAAGATTCTATTAAGTTGATCCCCTTGAAATATAGATCGTTCATTGTAATCCCCACGGAATCCTATACTTTATTTTGTTCCATTCCTGTTTCAGGCCCTAGTTTTGATTCCTGGCTTCAGCCCTGTTGCCAAATCAACATAACGAGTAAGCACTGTACATAAAACATAAAACAATTATGCAATACATGTCACCATGTGTTGCCCATGCATTCAAATTCAGAAACTTTGAAGCAAAAAACTGCTAAGGTTACAAACAGATTTACTATCTTTAAATATTTAAATTTGTACCTCATCAAAAAGAACTCTGTACGCGTTCAAATCATGATAGATCTTCCGGTTCTCGAGATTGCAATGATCGAGAGCTTGAGCTATGTGGTGAGCAATTCTCACACGCATGTCCCATGGCAATGGCTGTTTATCCCCTACAGCACAACAACAAAAATAACGAAGGAACCCAATAAGCATTCTTTTTACTATATAAAGGACTAAAAGCGTGGAAGCCAAGGACACTTGGTGGGAAAGTATTATTTGATATCCAAGCTTGACTAGAGAGTTAAGAGATACAACTAGACCCATAAACCTGACCAAGTTTTAGAATTTAGAGTTACACACAATTCTACTATGCAATTAAGATTAAATATGATTAATGGGATCAACTCGGACCACTTAATTCTTTAAATTCTAAGGTTGATTAGATCAATGCATGATCTGTTGCACACATGGAAAAATAAATAGCACCTAGGTCCTGGCCAGGTCGCATCATGAAGTACATGCATTATTATGTAAATGCAACCTGAAAATGAAGGGGCCCCACAAAATGGGAGACACGGAATATCAGTACTCTGTGTGCAACATCACAGTCCCAATAACTAAAAGGCTTAATGTGCATGTTCTCCTGACTATAAGAATTTCAGCAGAATTTGTTAGGTGCTTGGTAATAATTCTTTTCTTTTAATAGGAAATATATAAATAAGAGTAATAGTGAAAAATATCGTCAACAAGGACTGAACACTCTCTTCAATTGGTAAAGGAATCTAGGAGTATGGGAAAGATGGAGAAATCATACAATGAAAGAGATGCTTCGAGAGAGTATCATTGAGCATGTATTCTGCCACCAATAGACGCTCATCTCCCTCAGCACAACATCCAATCAGATTAACCAATCTCTTATGTCGTACTTTGCCAACCCCAGCAGCTTCCGCCTGCAATTGACATCATTTATTATAACGTAAAACAACAACCTGAAAGAGCAAAATACTATGTGAAAGGAAAAACAAAGTCGATGAAATAAATCAATCAGTAGCACAACAGACATAACTGCAATTTTGCAGTTCAATGAATCAAATCAATGGTAACAATGCAAAAAAGTGATGAACATGGTTATCAACAGAAAAATTAACCAAACTATCCAACAAGAAATTTATATAAACAAACAATCAACAATAAGAAGCCAAAACAGTGAAATATGCTCCGAATCTGACAGGCAAGACAGAATTTATTACTCTAAAGTACTAATAGTAATCATTCTGATATGATTATTTAGGTAGGCATGTGCCTACACACTTGTAGAGTCTTTGAACACATCATACAACAAACATTGAATCTGAGGCGGTCATTTTGTAGAGGGCATGTAGAAATAAGGGAAAAACCGGCTGACCGGAATTTGAGCAGGTTTCATCCTGCCTTCATCCGGAAGCCACTGGAGTTAAACTTGTAGAGACCATAGGGGAGTTAGTAGACCGAAACATGGATTGCTCTATCCAGTAGATCGTCCAATTTGGATTTGGGCAGGACCACTTCTGATATCATGTTCAGGTTGACCAATAATAGTTTGGTCTATGATCCGAAACTTACTGGTTTGAGGTTTCAACAGAGTTCTGGAAATCCAGTCGAGTGAAATTAAAAATGAATCATACAATTCATTATCCAGATCCACGGATCTTGAGCAGCACAGGATGCTGCCGACTGACATTTTGTCTGGTCCTCCGTCTGGTTCCTTCAGCAACAACATTTCTAGTGATCCTGTATCAACTGGTTGTCAAGTCTGTCAAGACCCACTGTCCAGTGCTTCATCCGACTCAACCGGACCTAAAAATCTTCCCACGAATCCCACCAACTCAGGGATCTTTGTGCAAGGTTCACAAAGGCTTGCAAGTCACGTATTTCATGGGCATGATCCATTTGATTCAAGAAAAAGACCAGGGGAGGAATGTTTAGTTAGGAGGATAGATAACCATATAAGCACAAGTTGGTGCCTTTCTCTCATTTGAACACAGTAGAAACAATAGTGCTTCAACTAGTCCCTCTCTATCTCTGTAGTCCATCTTTTTTTGCTTTTTTTTGAGGTTGAACTATAGGAAGGATTAACCACACATAATCCAATACACATATGGAGGAATAATCTCCTTGTTATGAAGCTCATGGATTTATGTTGGGTGCTTGTTACAAATCTTGGTTGCTATTGTGCTTCCTACTACCCACCATGTACTGCATGTGATGGGATATGAATTATTTCACTCTGGCTGCATGCGAATCATCTTACATTCAGGATGTAGCCTTGGTTATCAAACATGCAGACAAAAGCTGATTAAGCTTGTATGACCCTATCATACCATAAATGGAATTGCATGTATATATCATGGCAGAGTCCAATTGAGAATGCTGAAATGGAACATGAATTGGCTGATTCTTGTTGTCTGCACAATTGGGAATGATGTGAGTTGTGAGATTGTACTTGGATAAGAATAGTGCACTAATGGTTGGGTAAAATGGTGTGGAAAGAAAAAAAAATGCCATATGTATGTATAATCGTTAAAACCTAAGCAGGGATGGTGTTTACCTTGAGTGAAAACCTCTAAAGATGGCCAAGGTTGAAAGGATTGTGTTGGTCACCATAGGTGAAGGCCCCACATTACTAATTGTGGTCAAAGGCATTTGGTGCAAGCCCCAACAACAGTGTCTCATTTAGTAATGGCTCTTACACTTAGATAATAATTTGGTAGAGTAGAATTTGTAGACACTTTAAATACACCAAGGCATCTAGTGCAAATGCACCTTGGATATACGCGTGACTCAAATTGTGTGCCATCTTTGATGTGTGTCCTATAGTCCAGGAATTTGTGGCAGAGCTTACATATTATTTTTCTCAACTGGCGGTCTTGCTTATTCCGAACATTTCATGTGGAAGGCAAGCAGAGATGGGGAGCTTTGTGCTATAGAAACTGAAATGTGGTACTTGTGTTGATGCATTGGGATGTATTTTCCCTGTATATCCACTTTATAAAAAAATACTTGTAATGGTAAAAGTCCTTGGTGTATAAGTTTGACATCGTAGCAAAAAGAGGTATTTGCAGACTGGAATGGGAAGGGACTTGGATAATTTGGCTCACTCTTGCTTTTGGGAAGCTGTACCGACTTTATGAATGTAAATAAGTTGTACGTTTTGAAGAATTGTATCAACTTCATAAATGCAATTAAGCCGTACTTTTTGAGTATCGTCTAATATAAGCCAGCTGCAGTTAGTGCCTTGATGTATAGTATGCTTATGCAGGACGCAGCAATTATCAAAGTTGCAAACATGAAATGTAGATCTTAACCTTATAATAATTTTCATTAATGGTTTCTAATGAAGCCGTGCAGCACAGTAATCCATGACAATAATTTCAATAGGGGAAAAAAGAATTACCACAAACTGTTGTGGGTCAGGCCACGACTGCTTTGAGAAGCGCTTAATGGCAACCAGCCGATTGCTTCGAAGCTTCCCTCTGTAAACAACATTGGGGGCTTTCTCTCCACTCTCAGAAACTATCAATTCACTACTGAAACCATTTGTTGCAGCTCGCAGCTCTGTAAGACTGAATTCCTTGAATGAAGGCACTTGATCTTGATCCAATTGGTCTGCATTAGCTTCACCAACATCACCAACATTCAATTAGCATTTCAAAATGAAAAGACAACCCAGAAACTATAGGCATATCACTTCACAGAAACACACACACCCAAATGTGAATGTACACATATACGGCTACAAGGGAAGAAATGAAGTGATACCAATATCAAAATAGAGCATTCAATCAAGAAAAAATACATGAATCCACACACATATGTGAATGCATATATGCATAGATATAATGAAAAAAATGGTCATACCCACATTTCAACATTCAATGAACTTCATCAAAATCAGTAAAAAGAAAAATCAATACACGCACATACAAGCGGAGACAGATATGAATGCCTGTGTACATATATGGATACAAAGGAAGAATTGAAGTGACACCAAGATCAAAATAGAGCATAATAAAATCAACAAATCAATCAAGAAATACTACTTAAATACACACACACACACGGAGACTTGTGAACGCATTTATGTACATAAATATGTGAAGAAATGGAGTGATACCCAGTTCCAAAACTGAAATTTCAATTAACATTACGCTGAGTTAAATTCAACATACAATGAACATTCAGTAGTGAATCAAATCAACAAATCAAATAAAATAAAAAAAGTAAATCAATGCATGCACATACACAAGGACAAAAATATAAATGCCTATACATTCATATATGGTTATAGGTGAAGAAATGGAGATATACCCGGATCTGGTTTAGACTCCGGTTGTGAAGGTTCTTGGTCTGGGGACTGAACGTTCGCAGTTTTGGACTGAAAACACCCCATGTTTGTAAGCTACATAGACGAAGTACACACACCCAGAGAGTCTTTCTTTCCCAGTTGAATTAAACCCTAACTGGGTGTTGAGAATCAAACTGAGAAGTAGATTTCGGGGTCAATGAGAAGCAGTGAGCTGACCGAGGAGAGTTTTACAAGTGAGTGAGAGAGAGTGGGCCGTACATGGGGTCATGATTAGAGCACTCAGAGCAGAGGAAATCACATGATAGGTCGATGATGAGCACGTGAAGAGAGAGAGAGAGAGTAACTGCTGTTAAAGGCTTACGGAACTTACGTAACATTTTTGTAATAAGCACCTTTTGGAAAGTGTCTTTTTGCTTGTCTTTTTGGATTTTTTTTTCAATTATTTTTTTGGATAATGTATAAATTAACGAGATCAACGTGAGTGAGTAGTATTTAAAAATTTTTAAAGATTAATACAAAATATTTATAACTTATTAAATCTTAAATTGAGTTTATTAGATCATATTTATTCCAATTTATTCAATAAAATATCTAATTTATGTCAAAAATAATTTCTATTATTCTTTCATTTTTCGATTGTATAAATTCAGAGTGAGATGAAACATGCATTCATTAGACGATGAAAATAAAAGATTTTTCAGTTAATGGCAAAGCATCATCTCACATGAATATATCAATTATGTAATTTGAACTTCCAATTATGAAAATCTAAGGATTAGATTATGTTATTGATGACATTAGTATAGGATTTTCGAAAATCTAGTATTTAGATTTTGTAATTGAATGTTTTCACACTATATTTTTCAAATTGTCATCCCCAACATTTATTAATTTATAATTAATATGATAAATCCAAACATAACAAAATCATAGGAAAATTATAGTATTTTACCATAATAATATTTTTAAAAAATGCTTCCAATCTAACATTTTCTACAAAGTGAATCACACACCATGTTTTGATTTTTGTTAAATAAAAAATTGTCGAATCTAATTTAAATACCAAAAAATAAGGCTTCGTTAAGAAAAGTTAATAATAAGACTATTTTAGTAGTAAACGTAAGATTAAGGTATTTTTCATAAGTTATTTTGAATAATCACTGAAAATATTATTGTACCAAAGAATAATTTTGTAGCATGAATGTTACAACCCAATGAGACTTTCTTACAATTCAATGCTCTATAGTTATTAATTTAATTTTTTTTTAACATTACCCAAAAAATTAAGAATGGTTTTAATTTTTAGATAGATTTTAATCGAATCGATTGAATCGTCCTTTGGTTTGTAAATTGTAATTTGACTTGGTTGACTCATGGCTTTTCACAAGTACCATAAAAAAAAAAACCCTAAAAAAATCAAAGAAATACAAAAAATTTCATCCCCCAACCTGATACAAAAAATGGATAATGTGCAATTTTGAGTTATCAAATCTGACCAATAACATAATAATAAATGTGTAGTCTTTATTGTTATATAAAGATAAAACAAGCAGAACACCACCCAAAAAATGCAATCATATTTATGTGTATTATCCAAAATATTTATATTTGAATAATAAAGTCAAAATGTAGAAAAAAAATTATATATATATATATATTAAGAAAGATTAAATATAATG
>CM042191.1:4342604-4371413 GCA_023539305.1 Ilex asprella
GGGCAATTATTGTGGTGGCAATAGTGGTGGTGGTAACGTGGCAGTCGGGGGTGATGGTGAGGTGGAGATAGAGGAGGGTGGGGACATAAGATTGATTGGTATCAAAATAGTTGGAAAAAAAAAATTCATCAATCATACATAGTTTATAAAAGCTTAATTTAATCTACATAATTAATCTTGAGTAATAACTAAAGAGCCCTCTAAATTGATTTTTTTTCTTTTAGTGGATTCAAATATTGAGGATAAATGTTATATAAAAAAATATATATATATATATGTACAAACTTAAATAAAAAAATGGATAAATGTATAGATTCGAATTCGAGTCTTATAATCGCATTCAAATTTAAATCGACTGAAATCCGATTGATAAACTTAACCGTAAGATTTGGCCCTTGAAGGGATTATCACAACTTCTAGGGCTAGCCCACTATTTCCACTACCTCTCTTGGAGGACCATTTTGAGGCCACTTTTCTCTAACCTCTAGTTATATCTCTCCCTGTAAAGCATTACAAGATTGTATATAGTTTTAGCTAGCTACTACACCACCAAAGAAGATAGTGGGAGTCTCAATTTGTGTCGTGTCATATTATTTGTTTATTGTTTTGTATCGTGTTCATGTTAATTTTTATAAAAAAATAATAATAATAAACTTTTTAACATGTTATAAGTGTCATACATTAATCTAGTTACCACCGAGCGTTAGATCAATTGGTGAGGAATTGTTCTAGTTTAACCAAGGTCTCGAGTTCGAGTCTTGGGGACGCAACTGAGTTCGGTAGGGAGAACTTTGCCGCCGTTATGGTCTTATGCAGCTCAAATTCGGATTAGTCGGAGCCTAAAGTGATTTTTAAATACCGGATGATATGACAAAAAAAAAACATTAATCTAATTCACTTATTATACATATTTATTAATCGTGTCAATTTTAAAATTATATCGTGATGTCCGATTCTTGTTGATACGTTAAATTGACACCACTAAAAGTCAGTCAGACAAAGCACACCACATGCATTAAATAGGGGAGGGCCGACCACTGCCCAAAATTGGTATTAAATTCAGTGTGAAATTCATGCGTATGGGGTCTATTTCAATTTCCATTAATATCTTGACAGTTGAACACTTGCATTGGCATTTATTCTCATGAACTTGGTGTTCAAATTGAAATTGACACAGCTATTTTGTACCAGGGTGGGGAGAAGAAGCCCTAATTGCTAATAAATGTGTAGATTCATTTAAGTCAAACTTGTCCTTTCTTCTCCAAGCAATTAAGAAGAATGTTGAATATGTGGTTGAGGGTACATGTTTGAATCACCAGTAAGTAGGGTTAGCAATATATGTCGTATCGTCTTAAATTGGTATCTGATTAGTAACTCTTGACTAATTTATATTTGTTTATAGTTAAGTTCATATCAATTCATTAATGAAGGAAGGTTCGAGAGGTCAATCCAATTATGATCCTAATCTAATCATTTAATTTTTAAATTAAATTGACAAATCGTGTTAAAAATTATTGTCTCCGTAAGCAACCCTTTCAAACCCTTATACCCTGTTGGGTTGGAGGAAAAATAGGGAGGATGAAAAATAAAGGAAGAAAAGTGAGAGGGAAGGAAAATCTTTCTATTGTTTGGTATGGAGGGAAAATGGGAGGGAAATGTTTTTCCTTGAGCCCACCAAACATTTTTCTCCCAAAAATGAACGGAAAATAGATTGAAAATGGAGGGAAGATGAATTTTTTTGTGAGTTGACTATTTTACCCACCACTCTTTACTTCTAGTGTTCACCACCCGAGTAAGGCCTGTGGAAAAAATACATATAATTTCTAGTTAGATAGCAAAAAAAAAAAATACATATAATTTCTAGTTAGATACACATTAAATAATTAAATGAAGAATTTCTTTATAAGTAAATCTTATTTTTGATTTTATTTCAATAAATGATACAATAAAACATAAATTTTAATTATAAAATTTAAAATATTTCATCTTTGATTGGAGTATTTTTTGTCTAAGTATAATATTTTAAACTTAAAAATGGTCTAAATATTATATACTCGTAAACTTTATGAGGTTTAAATATTATATACTTATAAAAAAAATAATGTATTTTGGTTTATTTTTTTTAATCTTGTTCATGTAATTAGATGTGAGGTATAATGATAAATTTGGTATATATATTTTTTCTTTCCGTCCAATTTTTCATTCAATACCAAACAAAAGAAAATACACCCTTTCAATTTTTTATCCATCATACCAAACATAATGAGAAAAAATATATTCCTTCTAACTTTTCATCCATCCAATTTTTTATCTTTTCAATTTTACATCCTTCTTACCATAGTCGACCCTTTAATTATTAGTAGGGTGATGTTAGCTTGGTCAACCTCATTAAATGTTCCAGAAACTTGATCTGCAACTGTTATGAAGTCAATAAAAGAAATTGACAAATGATATTTGTTGACTTAATGAATTATAATCGTCAAGTAAGAAGTGGGTCCTCATAAATATTGAGAGTTGATAAAGGCAATTTTTCAAGATGTGCAAAAACTTTTGGGCCATTAATTGCTGTTTGTCGAGCTCTAACAAGTCCAACCATTGTCTTTTCGGAAATAGCTGAATCAAGCCCCGGTATTCGGCCCGTGGCCCAGACAATATTGCTGCATGGTGACATTATTAGTCCGGTGAACAGTGGCTTGGGCTTTATTTTGGGCCAATGGATAGGTCCAACCAAGCCCAAGAAGGAGACGAAGTTGTTGACTATGCGGCTGGGATGGCCTTGCCCAATGCCAACTTTTAGGTTGAATCTTAATTGATTTGGAGTTCTGTTATATTTTTACTATCAAAAATCAATTGGTCAATTAGTTTTGTGATTTATCTGATTTAGGACCGACGACAGTTCTTAACATGATCCATAAAAAGGGTGTCTCAATTAGCTTGTGATTTATCTGATTTAGGATCTACGACAATTCTTAACATGATCCATCTAAAGGGTGTCTCAATTAGCTTGTGATTTATCTGATTTAAAACCAACAACGATTCTTAACATGATCCATCAAAAGGGTGTCTCATCTAAGTCCCCGGTCTGATGTGGGTTCTTATATGGGCACTTGTGCCATGGAGGTAATCACCAATTTGATTTGGGGGCTTGAAGAGGGCAGCGTGAGTATTTCAATACAAAATTTACTGATGTAATCTAACTATGATAGATTTTTTGATGGAATTTAATGTGAGGAGGTAAGTACATATTATTAAAAACCAAACGTTTTGGGCTCCTAATTTTATTTTTAAAATAAGAAAGAATCATTCTAAATAACTTTTTAACCTTTGGGGTTTTTGATGTAATTAATCCTATAATTGAACTGCTTGAAAAATTGAAGAATTTGAGTATTATTCAGCTCTTTATAGGTGCTCTGACTCTTGAGAGCACTCCTGGAGAATGGGAGGTCTAGATTGTCAATTCACTTGACTGGTGATAATAGTCCTTCAAGCACTTCAGCACCATAGTCACAGTGTGTGTGAGAGATAGAGAGAGAGAGACACCAAACAGCTTGGTCTAAAATTTCTGCAACAACAGACATAAGAAGCAAAAGAAAAGAGTCCCACGTCATATGCAAACGGTTCTCCATACACGTACTATACCACTCTTAGATACAATGATCATTGGATTCAAACACCCACACACACGGACAAAAACATCTTTATTCTCTCTCCAAAAATGACCAAAACTGAGCAGCTGCAGAACGACTTCTGAGAGAGAAGACAGCAGCCACAGAATGAGCCAAACCCAAAACTATACCAGCCTTCACTTGACCCCTCTTCGGCATCGGACGGCCAGAAAACTTTTCTGGTGAACTCAATCCATTCATCATTTCCCTCCCTTTGATTGCCATATAAATACCTTTCTCTTCTCAGCAGATTAAACACTCAAAAGAAAAGATTTTCTGAAGCAGCAAAGAAAAGATTTTCTAAAGTAGTAAAGCAATGACTAGAGAGAGAGAGAGAGTGAATTAGGTTTGGTAGGATGAGAGTAAATGAGGTGGTGTGTGTATACCATATATAGAGGGAACTGGATTAAGAAAGTACCATTGGATTTTTTTTGGACAAACATACAAACAACACATACGTACAAAGTACCATTGGATTAAACTGACAATTTTTAGAGGACTCAAATGGTGATGGGTCAATCCTTCAAAGTGGATTGAACAAGTGGTCATAAGTCACCATAAAACAAATCTTGACCCCACAAAGATTGTATATGCATGTGTAGCCACATGAATAAGATATGATGGGCAAGTTCAATGGTTCAACTCATATTATAAAGTCTGGTCCGAGTTTTCAGGTCAATTCTTAGAGGTCCAGTAAATTCAACTTAATGTGGTCAACACGGTCAAGCTCATCAGGCTCAAGGAGCTACTATATCAGTATGGAGCATGTAAGGTCATCCAAGAGCCTCCTCCTGGCCACCTTGGATTAAGAGTCATCTAAGAGTCTCCTCCTAGCAACCTTGGAGTAAGGGTCATCCAAGAATCTCATCATAGCCACCTTGGAGTAAGGCTCATCCAAGAGTCTTCTCCTAGCCATCTTGGAGTAAGGGTCATCCCAAGAGCCTTTTCAAAGCCATCCTGAAATAAGGGTCATCTCAAGAGTCTCATCCACGCCATCTTGGAAGAAGTCAATCACTACCTCATCCTTTGACCGAGTCTTATGGAGAGCATGATAACTTTCTTGCCCGTTGAGGAGAGGAGATGTCGTCAAACTATTTAATTACTATTAAAGTCGCCCCAATCCGTTATGACTATTAAAGGACCCCAACCCGTTATAGCCGCTAGATTAGCTATTTAATTAATATCCATTATGAGGCGACTATAAAATGTAAGTCCCGCCAACACTTGGGGGGCAACACACTCATTGAGCACAATTCTCTCATCTCCCACTAAAAACTTGTAACTCTTCGCTCTCCCTACACACTGGAGTTAATAAAATAGCGACGATATTGTCATTCAAAATGGACGTAGGTCACGTTGATCGAACCACTATAAACCTTATCTTTTCTCTTTTTCTACTTATTTTACTACATTTTATACTGTTTGCTTGACAAGTGCGTACAAACCAATTTATGCATCATAAGTTTAGCGCCGTCTGTGAGAACGACAAAATTCTCACTTCTAAACACTTTCTTCATTGAATTAATGACGAACACTACCAGATCGATGAACCAACCTGAGGATAATCCACTACGGAGAAAGACGTTGCTCCTCCACCAACCAATCATGTCCCAAATGTATAGCAGATATTGGAGACCATGAAGCAGCTTGTAGCCCAAAACTAACAAATCTTGCAACTCATGCTCGCCGGACAAGAAGGAACACAACCTGGAGGACCTCAAGTCAAAGGAGCTCCGTGCCTTGGGCGCCCCACACAGGGGGGACCCTTCCTTAGAACTATGAGGCAGCTCCGCCTCCTCCTCCAGCTCCTCCTTCCCATAGTGAAAACCCTTATTTCCAAAAGGATGACGGTAAGAATTAAAGTGTGGAGCATGAAAGTCATTTTCATCTCAATTCTAAAGGAGTCCCTAATCACTCAGACGAAAAAATTAAAGAGGTGCAAAATCAACTAGGTGAATTCTCCAATGCCATGAAGGTGTAAAGACCTCAGACAATGGATTACCTCATTAGGAAAACTGACACACCCTTCGTACCTAACGTGACAAACTACCTTCTTCCCCAAAAGTTCAAAAATGTCATTTATAGAAACTTTTGACGATACAAAGGATCCACTTGATCACCTCAAAACCTATAAGACCTTAATGCAATTGCACAACGTCCCGATGACATTACGTGTAGGGTATTTCCAACTACCTTGAAGGGATCAGTGCTATAATGGTTCTCCAAACTCACCCCCGCCTCCATAGGCTCCTTCACCGAGCTGAACAGATTCTTTGTGGCACAGTTCACTGGTGGACGCCGTCAACAGAAGCTTGCCACACATCTGATCAGCATAAAATAGGATCGAGATGAGAGTTTGAGGAGTTACCTCACTCGTTTTAACGAGGAGGTCCTCCAAATCGAGGAACCCAATGATAAAGTCACCATGACTACCTTCCTAGGAGGCTTCCGCTCATCAAGTTTCTTCTTTTCAATAATGAAGCGACCACCAAAGAGCATGCCAGAGTTATTGACAAAAGCTCAAAAATAGATGAATGATGAGGATATCAACAGGTCTAGGCGAGGTGAATCATCTCGTCGGTTGCCAAAAGCTTGGTCTACCTCTGCACTGCTCTTAAGCAGACAGTCTATCTCCAACTTAGTGGCTCTCACACGGATCGCCAAAAGCTTGGCCTCTGCGCTGCTCTTAAGCAAGCAACTTATCTCCAACTTAATGGTTCTCTCGCAGGTCGTCAAAACTTGGCCTACCTATGTACTACTCTTAATCCACTATTCAATGGAGTCTCTTGCTCCTTAGATCTATATTCATGAAGTAAGTGATTTACATAATGTTTTTGGTATAACTGGGGTTGCTTGACCAGCATTAGAGGCACTATACAATATTTGTAGTATAATTCCTAACTTTATGAGATCTGCAACAAGATCTTTGTCTTTCATTCGCAAGATCTCCCTTGATTTTGGGAGAGAATCTTTGGTAGTTGAGAGTTTTGTGTCTTAATTATAGTTTAATGTTATTTCGGGGATGCCTTCTACTAACCAGATGTTTCCTTTTTATTTCCACTATTATTTCCTTTTAGGGAAACTCGAGGTTTGGATTATTGAGCTCTGATATCTTATTTGACTTCTTTGTCTGACCTCATTTCTCAAGCTCATACTTAGTTAGAATTCTCTCCAGATATCATCAATTGTTATTATTTTTTTGATATTATAATAATGATAAAAATATCTAAAAATATGATAGAAATAAATATAATATTCAATTTATTTATTCTATCGATACCATAAACAACTCTCTAAATTTCTCCAAACTTTATTGGATGGTGATGACTGTACAAAAAATGTGGCCATTTGAGAAAGATGACATTGACATGTATATACCTCTTCCAAATAGCATATGAATCTCGTGAATAATTTGGGTTCTGTTTTTAAAGGGTGTCACGATTTGCCACGAAGTGGAGTGCTGTATTGCTTTTGCCTTTGCTCCTTTATCTTTTCTTCCTGAGTGAACCGGCATAGATTCCAAACCGGGTCCATATACCCTAAAAAATTGATAATCCTTTCAAGCTTGACATTGCGGGTTCGAACTTGATAATATCAAGAATAAAGTCATCCTCAAATATGACAAATTAGAAGACAAATTAGCTTAGCCTAGACATAAGTCAACAATTTTGCAAACAGAAATAACTTGGGCCATTAGAAGAGAGAAACGAAGAGTACCACTCATCTTCCGATCTTATCTAAGAATAAATTTATTAATTCTACATCACATATTTCTAATAGGGTACGTCATGTCTGATTAATGTAATTTCTAACGTCCCAATATTTCTTTCAATATTCTAACAGATTGAAGAACCACTCATGATGACTTGAAGACTATCCTACCAAGATGGTATAAATAGAAAATTTCTAACCTAAAAAGGCAAACGAAATTATAACCATCTTTTTTCCTAAAAAGACAGTAAAAAATAAAAACCTTTGTAACAAGAAACTCTATTAGAATAGATTAATCAACCTCTTCAGTTGATAAACTATTATATTTTCCTCCGTGTTATCTAATTTCTACTATCAGTTCATTTAACTCACACTACACACCAAACATCCAAACAACATTCACATTTACACTATCCTACTTAATTTCTCACAGCCACTAATGGAAGGAAAAGTAGCAATTACATTGCATCAAGACTTACTTTAAATCACTCCCCCCATGTGATCTTAATTATTACATATATCTTGTTATATAAGTAGTTTAATGTCTTTATCTTTCTCTCACATCGCAGTCTATTTCTCCACTAGCTAAGCAGCCACAAAAAGGTGATTTTGAATGATAAAGATCTTGTCTCTATTGTATAATATTTGGTTGGAAAGCAGCTGTCAAGTCCACTTTGAAGGATTGCAATATCCACCCCTAAACCTCTAAAATGGTTTTTAATGGATAGGGTCTGAAAGGGTACTAGTGAATGAGTTTCGTGGGGTAAATTTGGAGAGTTGACGATGAATCATGCCATTGGTACAGTTTGCCTCCTATTATGTCATATTTTTAAGTATTATATATTCAATTACATATCGACATTTTTATTAATGAATTTGACTAGTTACTTCAATTATGACTTAAATTTGTTAGAACTAAATATATCGCGAATAATCAAATCCACTTAAAAAACACTGTCCAAATTATCCACAAACACACAACGTTGGCATGAAAACTAGCTACGCACACCTCATGATTACGCGCCCTCCCCGATTCCTATAGAGTGAAAGCGCTGCCTTGTGATCTCTAGGTTGTAGTACGCTCAATCGTTAAGTTCTCACATCTTTGTTGTCGTTTTTAGGACCCATCATGTTTCATCCTCAGCGTGACTAATGATACATAGAAGAATTGTGCGCCCTCTCCGATTCCTACAGAGTAAAAGCATTACTTGGTGATCTCTAAGTTGTAGCATGTCCAATCGTTAATTTCTCTCATGATTGTTGCCTTTTTAGGACCCACCGTGTGACTAATGACCCACTTGGATTGTATACTGATTATCGCTTGACAAGTTGTTATCTCACCAGCTAACTTGACAAGTTGTTATCTCAACAAGTAGCTAATAAGACGTGGACTCTTCCTCAACCAAATTACTCTTCTTGATCCTTGGCTTATGACATATCAGCAATCGTTTTTAATTGTACCCTCCTCCCCCCTTCTTATAGTGAACCATAAAACTCATTTGAACACTGTTACACTTATCAAATAGCCTATCAAATGTTGTAAATCACATTAGTGTGAGTAATTAGTTTAACGGGATTCATTGATTCGCACTAAACATTCAATGCATAAAATTTTATCATAATTTAGGATGCACAACTTTATTCAATCTGTTTTTTGAAGTTATATCAAAAGTTTTGGAAGGCTTGTCCAATACAATTGGTATACCAATTTATGGTTTGAAAGAATTACTTCTCAACCATCCTTTTCTCTTGATGAAATGGTCCTTTTCATCTTTAATTAGGACAACAATTGAGAAGACTTTTATTCATTGAACCTTAACTAAAGGAGGAAAATTATAAAAGTCTTTATACATTGGATTCACCAACATTCACACAAACTCTTACAACTTTATTTTATTTGAAAGAAAACGACAAAGGAATAACAACAAAGCCACCATGATCTTAGGTCATATCATGACTACTTTAAT
Source organism: Ilex asprella (assembly GCA_023539305.1). Classification (NCBI taxonomy): domain Eukaryota; kingdom Viridiplantae; phylum Streptophyta; class Magnoliopsida; order Aquifoliales; family Aquifoliaceae; genus Ilex; species Ilex asprella. The sequence goes on from CM042191.1 coordinate 4,351,948, forward strand.
AATGGAACCAATAATACCACGTGATCTTTATGTGAGAAAAGTCAAGAAATAGATGCTTTGGTGCTTCTCCAATAAAATCATTACTTTAATACAACTTTATATTAGAAAAGCATCATCACTTCAACTTATAGGTTCTTTTAAAAAGCCTAAAATACCCCTAAAATTCTCACATATTGGTGATTTTTTTTTTGTTTTTTAGTTTTTATATTCGTTAGAAAAAAAAAATTGTACCCAATGCATTAGACTCTAGTCTGTAAAAAATTATGAGCAATTAGGCATATTTCATCTCAAAATTTGACCTCTCAATATTGGTCAAAATGAAAGAACACCACCCAAGAAAGGAGAAGACTATGACACTTTTAACAAAAATTTGGTACCGTACCACCAATTTTTATGGGTTAAAATACAAATTTTTAGGTTTGTCTGTAACAAAAAATAACTTTTATGACTTAAGTTATACCGTTTAACATTTATAATTGTTTAGGTTAATTGTGATTGATTATAAATAACTTTCAAAAAATTTAAATGATTCATAAAAGTTATAACTTGAACTATAAAAATTGTAAGCCATCTGTAACATTCGTAAATGACCCTAAAAAATTATAAATGATCTTCAAATATTTTTTAAAAAAACTCACAAAACTTGTAATGACGACACAATACTGAAAATAGAAAAAGAACAAATACAATGTGAACACGGAAAGAAGGTCAAGATCGTCAACTGAATTTTCAAAGGTGGGTCCTACGTGCGAAGCCTTAAACTAGTAATTATTTCAGAAACTAGGGGTATTTGTGGAATACTCTCCTTTATATACGCCACCCCCTCACCTTCCTCCGCACCACACCACACCACACCTCACAGTGCGAACCATTGCACTCCCACTTCTACTGTTCCGCATCATTAACAAGGATAGCAGAGCAATCTTTCCGACGGAGAGAACGGATTCGGAGATGGCGTCGACGAGGAGAGGGACGATGAACGGCGGGGATTTGTCGAGGAGGTTAGTCTATGGGCGGCCGATACCGAAGAGAGGTCAGGTGAAGGTGGCGATTGTGTTGGGTTTGGCTCACTCTTTAGCTTCGATCTTCTCTTTTGGTTCTCGCTCCCAATCATGCCGCCGAACTCAGCTCTCATGACCTCAAAAAGAGGAGAGAGAGAGAGGAATCCAATTTTGGGGATTTTGAGAGAGATGAAAGATGGAGGAGGGTTTTGGTTGCTGCTTCGGATTGATTTCGCGTTCGTTGTGTAAATTGTTCTGATTGACAAATTCCGGTTGTATAGTAATTCCGCTCGGAAAATACTAAACCATTCTCTTTTCTTTCTTGTGATTAAATCATTAAATTAAAGTTAATATTTAAAATTTAAATAGCATTTTGCTTTTCTATATTCTAATCCATAGCATCTTTGGGTTTTTTTCTTGATGATGAGTGACATAGACAAGGATCCATTTTGCATTAGGACGAATTTTACTTTGAACCTAAAAGATTTTAAAATTTTTATTTTGTATTTTTAAAAACTAAATTTTTTAAATTACTTCTTCAATATATCGAAAGCATTTCAATGTGACATTTTTGTTAGTTTATTGTTAATTTTTTTGTCAGTATCAATAATTTTGATTTTGATAGAAAAAATAACGATAGTTAAAAGAATGGTCATATATGAGAAATTTTAATATTTGAGGGTATAAAATAAAAAATTTGAAATCTTTGGGATTATAAAATTGAAATACTTTTTGCATTATAAACTTGTGATATCATTTATACCTCGAGGAAAAAGTATGAACTTGAAAGATGGAATCATACTTTGCACCCAAAAATATTCAAAATTTGTACCTCAAATGATTAATTTTTTTCACATTACACTATCAATTTTACAAAATAGTTGTAATGTAATTCTCTCACATAACTTTTGTTGTCATTTTTGTCAACTGTCATTGCATTTAGTGTGGGGTCACATAACAAATTTGACTAAAATTATAGTGAAAGTTAGTGTAAGATTACATTATAACCATTTTATGATATTAAACGTGTGATATGAGAAAATTAATTATTAAGGGTACAAATTATAATTTTTAAAATTATACCGAGTACAAATATTGTTGTTCAAATTCTTTTTTTCATCTGTATATATTATTGTATACTAGAATTCTAACTTGAAATGATATCAAATATTTATTCGATTATTTCAAATATTGTGAGTTTGAGTCTGAAAATCAATCTTAAGGATATAAAACTTGTGTTAAACTTGCTGATATAATCCCATGAGCAAGCTGATAATAATTGAGTCTCTCTACTTAATTCTCACTGCCACTAGTGGAAGGAAAAGTAGGGCAGACTACATTGCTTCAAGACTTGCTTTAAATCACCCTTTAGTGTGATCTTAATTGTTGCACATTGTTATATAAATTAGTTTAATGTCAGTATCTTTCTCTCACATCGCAGCCTCTTTCTCCACTACCAAATCAGCCCCAAAAAGATGATTTTGAATGATAAAGAGCTTCTTTCTAGCATAATATATATTTGGTTGGAAAGCTGTTGTGAAGTCCACTTGAAGGATTTCAATATCAACCCCTATTATCGTTCAAGTGGTATTAGAGAAGAGTTATAAATTTAAATATTTTAAATTTAAATTTTATCAATCTTTTAAAGTAAGAATAACAGTGAATTGGAGCGGGAGCAGGGGCGGGAGAGTAGGTTCCATCTTGTACCCGTTTCAAAAATATTTGTCCACCTTTAGTTCACTTTCGTTAGCAGAAAAATTTTTAATTCCCGTCCCGGCCCATAACATTTAATTTCTATAATTTTAAGAATTTTTTTAAAAAAGAATCATAAAACATCACAAAATAAATTTGTAACAATGATGAAAATTTATTATATAACAAATGAATTAAACATAAAAACTCACAAAAATAATATGTATAGCAAATGTGTATTTTATTTAATTATTTTATTTGTTATATATACATATATGTTACGGGTTTAGCGGAGTGGGGAGGGGTGGGGTGGGGGGGGGGGTGAGGATAAGTTTCCGTTTATCTCAATCTTCATTCTCACACGGGTTTATACATGTATTTTTTTTATATGTCCACTGTTCAATACGTATAGTACATTTTCAGTCCAAATGGAGCGGATTTGAACAGATTCCTATTTTTTCTTGGTCCACTTGCATCCCAACTTTGGAGTCAGGCAATGAAAAATTTATCCATCATGAATTTTTTGATCCAAACGTAGATAGTCTGTTTTTAATTAAAATGAGAATGAGATTAATCAAAATGTGCGTAAGTTGAATGGAATACTTCAACCGCCAAAGGAAAAAAAAAGGTTGCAATATCCACCCACTAAATCTCGTCCACACTTTTTAATGGATAAGATCTCGAAGGGTATTGGTGAATGAGTTTGCTGGGGCCAAATCTAGATGTAGATGTGTGATAGTATCTCAGTTTTCTTATTTTTGGCTAGAGATAATATATTACTTGCACCTGTGTCTATGTATAAACAAGATTAGAAAGAATCTTGTCATGTTATATTGTACAATTAGGAATAATTTCATATCTAAAGACATTTTGTAATATTAAAAATCGAATATTTGATTGTGCATTATTTATATTTTAAGTATTAATTTGTTTTTTCTATAATTATACAATTTAAAATTAAAATAAATAAAGAGAAAATTAGAGATATACAAGAATAAAAAAAAGAGGAGGGTATCTCCAACTTAGCAGCTTCCGCGCATCAAGTTTCCTCTTTTAAATAATGAAGCGACCACCAAAGAGCATGCCAGAACTATTGGCAAAAACTCAAAAATATATGAATGATGAGAATATCAACAGGTCTAGGCGAGGTGAATCATCTCGTCAGTTGCCAAAAGCTTGGCCTACCTCTGCACTGTTCTTAAGCAGACAGTCTATCTCCAACTTAGTAGCTCTCTCGCGGGTTGTCAAAAGCTTGGTCTCTACACTACTATCAAGCAAGCAGTCTATCTCCAATTTAGTGGCTCTCTCGCAGGTCCCCAAAAAAACTTGGTCTACCTCCGTACTACTCTTAATCCACTATTCAATATAGTCTTTTACACCTTGGATCTATATTAATGAAGTAAGGGATTTACATAATGTTTTTGATACAACTGGGATTGCTTGCTCCGCATTGGAGGCATTGTACAATATTTATAGTCTAATTCCTAACTTTATGAGATCTGCAACTAGATCTTTGTCTTTCATCCGCAGGATCTCCCTTGATTTTGGGAAAGAATCTTTGTTAGTTGAGAGTTTTATGTCTTAATTATAGTTTCATGTTGTTTCGGGAATGCCTTCTACTAACCAGATGTTTCCTTTTCGTTTCCTCTATTGTTTCCTCTAAGGGAAACTCGAGATTTAGATTACTGAGCTCTGATATCTTATCTGCCTTCCTTGTATGACCTCATTTCTCGAGTTCATACTTAGTTAGAATTCTCTCCAAATATCATCAATTTTTATTATTTTTTTGATACTACTATAATGATAAAAATATCTAAAAATATGATACAAATAAATGCAATACTAAATTTATTTATTCTATCGACACCACAAACAACTCTCTAAATTTTCCCAAACTTTATGGGATATGGTGATGACTGTACAAAAAATGTGGCCATTTGAGAAAGATGACATTGACGTGTATGTACCTCTTCCAAATAGCATATGGATCTCGTGAATAATTTGGGTTCTATTTTTAAAGGGTGTCACGATTTGCCACGAAGTGGAGTGCTGTATTGCTTTTGCCTTTGCTCCTTTATCTTTTCTTCCTGAGTGAACCGGCACAGATTCCAAACCGGGTCCATATACCCTAAAAAATTGATAATCCGTTCAAGCTTGCGGGTTCGAACTTGGAGTTTTTCCCCAAACCCATTCTCCCTCCAAACATATTTCCATAACCCAGTCACTTTTAAACATAATTCCCAAACCCAGTCGTTTTTTGAAAACGTCATTTGCAATGACGATTTGGAGTTGAATTTTTTTTTTTTGAAAACGTCATTGCAAATGACGTTTTTAAAGTCGTCATTCATAATGACGTTTTTTAACATGATTAATATAAACGGTAACTAACGGGCGTCAAGTCGTAACCCAGAAGAAGACGTCATTTGCAATGACGTCTTTAAAAACGTCATTGCAAATGACGTCTTCAGGCGAATTAAATCCCAATTTTCCAAATCAGAACAGTCCTAAAGCCCGAAATCCCTCAACCCGAATCTCTCAGTACCCTCTCCACTCCGACCGACGAATTCCACTAAGGCAGGAAAATCTGACAAAGTGCACTCCTCCGGCGAAGATCACTACTCCGACGAAGTGCACTCCACCGTTCCAGCGACACCTTTCGCAAAAACGAAGATCCCCTTTCCCAACTAAACCCAAATCCGAAGATTCCCTTTCCCAATCAACCCAAATCCGAAGATCCCCTTTCCTAATCAACCCAAATCTCTCGGTTACCCTATCCAGTCCTCTGACGAAGTCGACTCAGGTGTAGGCAGCTAACTCCGACGAAGACCTCTCCTCCGGCGAAGATCCCTCCTCTACGAACACATTTAAAAAATTCTCTCTCTTCTGTTTGTTCTTCTTCTTGTTCAGGTACGGGTTATTGAAATTTTCCCTCTTCATGGACTATATGTATACATAGACAATTATTTTACTGTATTGATTTGCTTAGATTTTACTTAGAACTTGTTGGTGATTTGTGGTTTCGGTGCTGCTGGGTATATTGGTATATTGGGGTTGGGTCAGTTGGTGTTTGGGACTGGACTGGGTCAGTCGGTGTTGGTTGTCGGTCTTGTACGTGCAGTCGGTGGGTTTTATGGGTTCTGTCGGTGTGGGCAGTGGGGTTTGCGGTGGGCTGATTTGTGTTGGGTTAGTGGAGAATGGTTGGTTCTCGGTTTGGTGTTGCCGGTGTTGGGTGCTTGTCGGTTTGTGGAGGAGGAGGAGGGACGACATGTTCAAATTTTGTCCAACCTTTTTTCATTTGCATGAAAATTTAAGGCAAATGAAAATGTCAATTAACTTTCGTCACTCTTCTAGAATTTTTCTTCTTGGCCTTACGTAGTAATCTTATTGGGTACACTAAAAATCAAAAGACCAGAAATACATTTTTAATGTCTTGGGCTATCGAAAGTTTGATTTGGTATTTTTATAGTAACATGGAATATATACTATTCCCTTCTTCTGAAGATATATTAAACTGCTCTATATCTTTTGACTAAAGATATATTTTCTCAAAAATTAAAAGTATACTTAATATTTTTTTATGAAATGTAAAGTAAACTCAATTCGAAATTTACCCGGGAGAGGGAGAAGTTTACCGTAACAAAACGGTTGAATGACCCCAATGTCACAAGACCATCTCATTGGTCCCAATTGTTATATTTGACTTAGATTTTTTTGTAAAAACTTGGTTGATTTAAATTTTTATGCAATTATGTTCTTTGTTCATTAATTTTTTTTAATTGGTAATCAACTTACAATCATTTAAAACAAGCTGAAAATTTGTTTTGACCAAGTGTGATTAAAAACTACCTATCTGAAGTAGGATATGGGAATCGAGACTTACCACTCTTAATAATTTGCTGACTTGATTGATCACAACCATTGAATATTTAATGTGTCACAACAAATATTGAGACCCACGAGATTGATTAAATCAGCAAATAAGGGCGGCTTCTATAATATAAAACAGGGCAGGTTCAATAAACAAATTAGGTTGATTTTTGTGTGTGCATAAATTGAATGTTAATGATGTTTGGCCATTGTGATTGATCCATGCTAAACATTGCAATGATCAAATTAGTTTGCATTTCATATATTGGTAATATGAATTGATTGGGTTTAAATTCAACTGTTGATTGTTTTGGTTATTTGATTCCAAATGGTACATATAGACAATTAATATTCAGTTGGGACAGAGTGAAATGGCTTGGTTTGTAGTCATGAAATTGGATTAGTTTTTATATGGTTTAGATTATGTTCTATGCATTGAATGGGCATATAATTTATATTGCAATCATTTCTAGCTGGCCTTCTTTATGGATTGAATTCATTGTGCTACCACTTTTAGGAATTGAAACTTTGCTTACACTATTTTGGGTTTCTCCTTATATCCCTCTAGATATATATGTGGATGATGAATGAATGTGTTTTGGCAGTGGTATTTAAAACTGAATCCTTGTAGCAGAGTCATGTGCTAATTGATTGGACACGAGTTATTCAACTGAACAATCCCAAATGATGGATTTATATGCACAGTCAATTCAAAATGAATTGTTGTCATGCACATATGATTTTCAATTTTAACGTGGAATCTGTAGTAATTCAGTGACCTTGTACATTAGGATTGTGGATCATCTCTGTAAGAACATATAACATCCATACACAATTTGCATGGACTCCACCATGCCTTATTTTGCATCTAAGTACATTCATAAAGAGGCCAATCTTAGATGAATGGGAAAATTGGTTGAGATGAGAAAATTTGAGTTGCTTATTAATAAAGAGGCCAATCTTAGACAAAAGGATTCTTAAGAATGTGGAGGCAGTTGAATGCACTCTCACCAGCTGGAGGTTAAAATAAACAATTGCCCTTTCGTTTGATATTACCTCAACTTTTCATGATATTACCTCAACTTTTCACGAGTTGATATAATTTTTTGAACTTTCATGTGAATCATATTTGGAATAAGATTAATTGGTTGGCTCGTAAATGATATTTAATGTATTTTTGTGATATATTTATTGTAGAAGGGTTACGAATGGTTGGAAGACGTGCTTCTGTGATGGTTTATTGGGGTGGTACCATATTCAAAAACCATGAAGTTTTACGATACGATAATGGTTATAAACGTGTGATAAAGGTTGCTCATGACACAACTCACTCGGCTTTGGTGGATAGGTTGCATGATGTGACGGGGATAGATAAGAATAAATACAACCTCAAACTTACCTGTAGATTTCCTACTGCATTGGGAACTAACCTCTTTACATATATTCCCGTAGAAGTTGTTGACAACGATGGTGTGGAGGCAATGGTCTTTAAAGACGTCATTGCAAATGACGTCTTCTTGGTTTAGTACTATAACTCCCGTTAGCTGCCGTGAAATAATATTCATGTTAAAAACGTCATTATAAATGACGTCTTTAAAAACGTCATTCCAAATGACGTTTTTAGGAAAAAAATTTAAACTTCAAATCGTCATTGCAAATGACGTTTTTTAGGGTGAAGGCGTCATTCCAAATGACGTTTTCAAAAAAAGACTGGGTTTGGGAATTATGTTTAAAAGTGACTGGGTTTGGGAAATAAGTTTGGAGGGAGAATGGGTTTGGGAAAAACCTCCTTGCATTTGACTGAAAAGAGAAGAAAATTAGTTGAGATGCGCATAAACTAGTCTGAACACTTCTTTTGATTATTTTCACTCACATTCGATTCGTTTATTAATCATGTCGTGTTAAGTCTGTTCGTTTACGAAATAGGTAGCCCAAAGAAGACTCAAACTCTCTAATTTTGTGTCATATTAACAGATCGTGTCATATTTTGACACCCATATATAGAGTTAAAGTCAAAATATCAATGCTTGAGGGGGGGGGGGGGATTCGTCAACACAATAATCTTGGAGAACGGCATAAAAGTTGGAGGGTAAAGAGATGATTTCCCAAAAATTGAGGGGCCAAGACCCTCTGAAGTCTATATGTGGCTTCGCCATCATATTCAATTTTTTTTGGTAAAGATCAATTTCATTTCTCGTACCCATACATATTATTCTATCAAAATAAACATTCGTTATCGCTCCAACCCACGATCTATGACGAATTACAAACTTACGGGTCCATACCCACATCAAAGCCACATCAGCTCCCAAGATAATAATACATTGATATAGTCTTTTTCGTTTGTCGACAAATATACATTGTATCGAATCACATGTACATATTAGTGTTTCAGGGGAGGAAGGTTCTTGGGTCTTGAGTATGGTCATGGTTCTGGGTGTGGATCAGTAGTTAATTTGAGGGTAAAATGGTGTTTCTATTTATGCCGTTAACGACGTCCATTAAATGGGGTTTAAATGTAGTTTTTGAATCGTGATGGGGTATTTGTGTAATAAAATCAAATATCATATCCAAAAAATTAAGTCAATGGGTTTAAAATAATCACTTTTAAAAAAAAAATTCAAAGAAATAAAAAACTTTATTTCAAGGAGACTCTGAGGTAGGGCTGTTAATCAAGCCAAGCTTGAACACTATTTTAAGCTCGTTTAAAAGTAAATAGTTAAACGAGCCAGCTCGTTTATGTGTAAATTAAGCTTGACAAAGGCTCGAAAATTGCTCAATTAACACCCCTACTCTGAGGTGCAGTGACAACTAAGCTTTACCTAAGATACTTTCAACTGGACATTAATTTAGTTGTTACACATTAAATTAAGATTCTCTTAGACAAGCTTGTCATTAATTTAGTTGTTACACATTAAATTAAGATTCTCTCCCTTAGATAAGCTTGTCATTAAAAAAAGGTGATGGTGGTGTTCTCTTTCATTCATTATTTATCGAATAATGTTACGTGTCCAAATTTGCATCCCAAATAAAGAAGACCATTGGATCAGTAGGTCCCATTTACAAAAGTTGATGAGACCCACTCATCCAACAATCCTTTTCATTTAGGATGCAAATTTAGATTACAAATTTGAGATACATAATATTTATAAATGACAAAACAAAATGTATATCTTACACCGTTGAAGTCTACATGCTCATATACTCATAGAGCTCGTTTGGTAGGCGTATTACGAGGGGATTAAATATTGGATTGTACTATTTTTTATTTAATCAAGTCTAATACTTTGTTTGGTAAGCAAATTTGATATAATATTAATTTCAAAAACGTATACTAATCGTATATTTATCGTATATTTTTTATACGAAAGACCTGTATTATGGAGGTTTTTTAATACCACCAAAATAGGTAGTATTATAATCCAATTCAAACGTATTATTCTATACATTTACTATTATGACCCCTCAAGTGATAAAATCAAGTTGTCATCAATGTAACAAACACTGATTAATGATACTTTTGTTAATTCAATATTAATACAATGAAATAATTTTTTAACCAAACAACCAATTGGATTAAATAATGACTATCCAACGCTTATATTGCGTATTGCTAAACACTAGATAAAATTATTCTAATACCATATTTAATTTTGTCTTTAATACATTTATATTGTATTAGACCATATTAGTTTATCTAATTCATCCATTTTTAATACAACAATCAAACGAGCCCATAAAATACATATGAGCAGTTGCACCAATTTCTTTGCTAATATGTGTGTGAGAAAGAGTGGATATAGGGAGAGAGAGAGTGACGGAAGAACGGCGCTACACAATTTTTTAACCCCAAACTGCCCCCAACCCCAAGTATTCAAAGGTGGTATACAGATCCGTAATCCGAAATGATTCCCATCTCTAAAGAGAATCAAATAGAAAGACAATACGACAAGACAAGCAGATATAGGCAAAGCTGTCTCTGCCCTCTTCTATTCCTAACAACATTTATCTCATCTCCTTTCCTTTTCAACATCCATCTTTCTCTCTCTCTTCATTCTCTATATAAACATAGTAACATACACATGCATATACACTCTTACATGACAATCAGAAACAGACCCATGAGAGAAATGTGAGTCTCTCTCTCTCAAAAAAAAAAAAAAAAATCAAACAATCTTATTTGGTGGTGTTTGTGGCCATTTTTGGTGGCCATGATGGAGTTGGCGGGCTTCACCTGGGTGGTGTTTGTGGCCATTTTTGGTGGTGTGGTGGCTCTGAAGTGGGTGCTTCGAAGTGTGAACTTGTGGCTCTATGAAACCAAGTTGGGTGACAAGAGGTTCTCTCTGCCTCCAGGTGATTTGGGTTGGCCTTTCATTGGCAATATGTGGTCGTTCCTTAGAGCTTTCAAGTCCACTGACCCTGACTCTTTCATCTACAGCTTTGTTGCCAGGTGATCTCTCTCTCTCTCTCTCAGAGTGTGTGTGTGTGTGTGTGTGTGTTTTGTGTGGCAGATTCTTGCACGTTGTTACCAAAATTCCCCATACTAGCTGCTATCCAGCTTAGCCTACAAGCCAAGTATTGTTTAGTATTGACAAGGACAGTATGGAACTCTCCGGTAAAAAACCTATGACTTCAGTTTCGTGGTTTATACGTAAGCTTGATATACAAATATCAATGAGTAGTGTTATACTTATCAAAATTTTTTATTAAATTTTTCATTCCAAATAATATGATATAATTTCTATCATTGAATACTAATGAGACCCATTTAGGTCACAGTTTTGCATATGTTGAGTCATTTAGAGTATTTATACGTACACTTAGGGATGAAATTTAGACACATTGCATGAAATTTTGCTTTTGGAAAACTCAAAAGTGCTCATACATGTAATGCAGATTTGGACACACTGGAATGTACAAGACCTTCATGTTTGGCAGTCCAAGTATCATAGTAACAGTACCTGAGGCATGCCGGAGAGTTTTATCAGACGACGAATCGTTCAAACCAGGCTGGCCTACTTCCACAATGAAACTCATTGGGAAGAAGTCATTCGTTGGTATTTCATCTGATGAGCATAAGAGGCTGCGTCGATTAACAGCTGCACCGGTTAATGGTCATGAGGCATTGTCCATGTATATGGGGTACATTGAAGATAATGTAGTATCAGACTTGGATAAATGGGCAAGCTTGGGACAAGTAGAGTTCTTAACTGAACTTCGAAAGCTTACGTTTAGGATAATCATGCACATTTTCCTAAGCTCAGAGAGTAAGCAGGTGATGGAAGCTTTGGAGAGAGAGTACACAGCTCTTAATTTTGGACTTAGAGCCATGGAGATTAATATCCCCGGATTTGCTTACCATAAAGCCCTCAAGGTTAGAATTTGCACATTTTATGTCTCTGTATTTATGTTTTTTTTTTCATCTTTCAAGCTCAATCTAAGAGTTCCAATCTTATAGAAACATCTCTTATGGTTTTCCAAGAAGTATATTTAGGCAAAATTATCTGTTAAAACTCGGGTCTTGGCGCAACAGTCTTCTACTTGCGGGGTAAGACTGCTTATATCTAACACTCTTTGCATTGGATATGCCCTTTTTTTATCTATTAAAACACGTAAACATGAAAACCATGAGGAGTAAGTAGTTGTTTTCATGAGCAAACAAATGGTACTTTATGTTCCTTTGGCAAGATAGTTCCCAAAGAATCAAATACAACTATACAAGATGTAGGATTTTTCGGGTTTTAATTAATGTAGTTTGTAAAAGCTAGTTTTGTATAAGGCAATCGAGAAACATATGAAAATTTTTTGCAAGAAGCATGAATTTCTTCAGCTACTTCATGAACATACAGTTGATAGTCCATCAATAACTATCTAAGTTTCAGGCACGGAGAAAAATGGTGGCAATTTTTCAATCCATAGTGGATGAGCGAAGGGAGCATAGAAGGGAGAATCCACCAACATCGGGAAGAGACATGATGGATGCTTTGATGGATGTTGAAGATGAGAATGGTAGAAAATTGGATGATGAGGAAATCATAGATGTTCTTGTAATGTACTTGAATGCTGGTCATGAATCTTCTGGACACATAACAATGTGGACTGCTATTTTCCTACAGAAGCACCCTGAATTCTTCCAAAGAGCTAAGGTATTGAAATTTAGCTTATGCCCGCGACAGCATCTACTCCTTCATTCGACTATTTGTACTCATTTTGGCCTCGTTAAGTTCATTCTTCTGAAATTTGAATCAAGGTTTATTTGATCTTTAACCATAGCCATAGACCTGAATGAAAACTGTTTTTTTTCTCTCCTCCTCCTGTATTCGAATTTGGCAATTCGACCATATCAGGCCTTAGTTTTTCATTTTAACTATAGATTCTTGAAAATTTGTGAGATTTTTCCTTGGTTTCATTGATTCAAAGGCCCAAGGTTTTCCTGTCTTTTTTCCTCCCAAGGTTTAAACCCGATTTTCTAAATATGTGACGAACAATATTCTAGGAAGAACAAGAGGCAATCATAAAGAACAGACCACCTACACAGAAAGGTTTGACACTCAAAGAGATTCGGCAAATGAAGTACCTCTCCCAGGTTTGTGACATTATCTGTAGCTTTTAATGTATCGGTTCTCATTCAAAATGTACTTATCGCGACCATTTTTTTTTCTTGAATATTTGTAGGTGATCGATGAAACACTTCGTTTAGTGACTTTCTCATTTGTGGTCTTCCGAGAGGCAAAAACAGATGTTAATATAAGTGGTCAGTTTATTGTCCATGGCATTCATTTCAAATACCTCTCTGTTCAACTAGGATGTTTTCGGATGTGTTTTATGTACTTTTTATAACATTTTGTTTGATGAATTACACATTCCAAACAAAATAATAGCTCATAATTCGACAATTTGAACTATCCAACAAGATTAATCCAATGTTTTTTCTTTCTTTTTGGGTTCTACCGATACATATGTTACTAAAATGTGGTGTCATAATCTTGAATTATGTGTTAAAAATGCACTAATCCATACTAAGAAAATTAACTTAAGATCATGTTTTTCAGGGTATATGATTCCCAAGGGATGGAAAGTTATGATCTGGTTTAGAAGTGTTCACTTGGATCCCGAAATTTATCCCGACCCAAAGGAGTTTAATCCTTCCAGATGGGATGTAAGTTCAACACAACTATATATATATTGTTTACTTCTTGGTCAGCCATTGATGACTACATCTGCTGTTTAATGTTGAACGTAGGGGGTTACACCGAAAGCAGGAACTTACCTCCCTTTTGGAGCAGGTAGCAGAATGTGCCCAGGAAATGAACTTGCCAAGCTAGAAATCTCTATTTTTCTTCATTATTTTCTCCTCAATTACGAGTGAGTTATATTTCTTTCGTTTTTTTAGTGTCTAATTTTCCTTTTCTTTATGTTACTTACACCGATATTACTCAAGAACAACATTGTAATTCATCATTTTTTCATTCTACAGGTTTGAACAGTTTGATTCTGAGTGCCCCTTAATGTACTTACCTCATCCAAGGCCTAAAGATTACTGCTTGGGAAGAATAAGAAGAGTTTCTTCAAAAACAGTCTAAGCAGAAAATAAGGAACATATGGATTTTTACCCATTTTTCGCCTTGATAATGAATACCTTGCTTTCAAATTCTGTCTACATCGCTCAGTAGTGGCAATCATATGAATCTCAGTAGTATCATCGCCACGAAATTGGTTGCGTTGTCTTAATATCTATTGTCACTTGACTAGGCTGCTGATTTTTTCATATCAACACTGTCAAAGCTCTAATAAGTGTTGCTAAAGAAGGGAATGTGGCAACCACTATCCTATTCCTATGTCTCATAATGCATGTAGGGATAAGAGCTGATTGCTAACAATGACTTGGTTATTTTAAGCTCGACATTTGAATAAGCCACGATCAAGATTTAAGGAGATTATATATTTCGTAGTTTTCTACAGTTCAGAGCAACGCTTATGAGGCTTCAAGGGATAGTTATATACTTAATATTGGTTAGACTATCACACAAAGGACTCGTTTGGGCTCTCATCGCAATCAACTCACTTCTCTCTCTTAAATGTGTCATACCATCGCCTTACCACTCTGCCTATCTTTTTGTGGCCGAGTCGGGCCATTCTTGTAGCCTCAGCTTGGATGGCATCCATCATTTAACTTGATATGGCCATCTGAACTCAAACCAAACCATACAAGCAGCACAACCACCCTATGCCAGCCCATTTATCACCTGGTTTCCACAAGCCATCAACCTTGATATAAGCTGATTCTTCACACCTGCCTGTTTTTCATATAAGAATAGAACTAACATGGCTAATGTAAGCCAGTTGAGCAATAAATTTTCTGTTTGGTACTTGTTTAATTCACTAGGAAAACTAGTTCTTAAAAGAAGTAGCAGTTTTGACAAAGCGTAGTTTAAGCAAAAAAAAAAAAAGTGAAAGATTGGTGTAATTGATCACATTGCAAGTCCTATTGGTGGAGTCAAGAGATAATAGCGGGGCTCACAAATGGAAAAATTGCATGGAAAAAAGTTAACTATTGTCAGAAATTTCAAACTACATATGGTAAATCAAAAGATCCTCGGATTCTGTAACAACGAGTCTTGTGCATTGGATACATTTTTTTTTAATATGATAAATCAAAGAGAATGAGTCACAGGGACTATGATTTCATGCTTCTCTCCAATTTGTTGGCTGCTACCATCATGAAATTTAAGAGAATCTTGAAGAGCAAACTGAATTTTTTAGCATATGAGTTGGGAAAAAGAGCAGTATACAAAAAGATGACCAAATATTCATGCTCATATAAAGAGAAAGTTTATTTACTCTGCTCCGATACCATATAAAATCATCGCCTACTCTAAAAGTTGTTAGAAATAGTACAATTTAATTATTTATATTTCAATATGGATATTTACAGCCCATTGTATCACCATAAGCAGGGTTTATCCTCACCCTGATGGCATTCATTGTGCAACTTGATTTTGCCTTCTATCTAGGTCTATCAATCATGTTGAGTGTAGTGAGTTTGCGAAGGATCTTAAAGGGTTCATGTCAAAAACTACTCCATCCATACCTGATTCTTTTATAAGTTCGTGTCTAATGACTTGTGTATTTGATTGACTACACTCATATCCAATTCGTTTATTAATTATATCGGGTCGAGATCTTTTATTTATAAAACAGGTTACTTGCATAAGATTTAAACCCTTTAATTTCGTATCGTATTCGTGTCGAGTGAACCTTAAACCAAACAATTCAAGCAGGATTGATTCTTCCAACCTGCTTCTGTTTTTTTTCATTTGAAGAACTAGATTAACAATGGCCAGACAAAGGTAACCTAAAGTGGAAAATAAAATATGGCAGGATCATTATTTTTCTCAGAATGATCATCATCAATCAAAATTACTCCATTTTTTATTTTTTGGATCAGTAAGCACAATCAAATCTCAATCACAGCTAAATCAAAAAAAAAAAAATAAAGATTTTACTGAGGAAATAGTGAAACACTATTCTGCTGAGATTCTAAAACCAGCAAGGCAACAACCCTCCCCTAGTAATGGTGGAAAAGAGCAAAAAAAAAGGGTTAGCAGCGGGTAGCCTTAACCGGATGTGTATGATAACTGGTAGGCCCGAAAGCTGTTCCCATCCTTTCGGGTTAACTTACGCACACCTCAATTAATTCACTCTCTGATCAAGACAGACCATCCATATCAGGGATAAAATATTCATTAGGAATAAATCCCTCATTGTCTATTTCTAAGAATTGTCAAGATTCGAACTTAGAACGTCAGTTTATCCTTGTTACCACTCCCTACATCACACAGGGTCGTCTCTAGTTCAAATGTATTGACAAGTAATTCGTTTGATTCAAGAAGCTTCTAAAGGCTCTAAAACGTGAATATATACAAAATGCTATATAAGCTTGTGAACAACACTATTCCTGTAATCTAATTTGGGTATGTTTGCTTCATCTCCAATATATCTGGGGAAAATCTCACATCACAGATCTTATTGAATCTATGGATCCTGCTTGTTAGTATGTGAGAAACAGTCTGAAGACACCATTTTTCTTGTAGCTTTTGTGCAAGCCTCTCTTTTGGACCACAGTTGCAACAATCATATTTCAAAGACCAACAGAGCAATCAATTGATTTAAACCAACCCATCATATAATGGATATGATTCAACATGCCAACTATTGAACAACTCACTAAAAATACAAGACAACCAATCGGAAATGTTATGAAATCCCGTAAATAACTGTCGCAACAATTATACGTCGAAATTTTTTTGGATAAGTGTCATAATTTGGTTGAAAATATATGCTCAGAAATTCTGCAAACAGAGAGCCAAATGGTAATCATAAATCCAAGTGTATGTAATTATATAAAGGACATATGTTGTAATAGGATCATAGTATCTATATAACAGAATTTTGCACCTCAACTGCCTCAGGACTAATGTAGAGTAGTATGGATAAAGAAACAAAATTAAACAACAGAAACTATAACCTCTTGGTTATCGCAATAATACCAAATTAAAGCCTTCAAAAGTTTTGTTGATTTACGAAGAATACCAAATCAATTGGGAAGAAAAGAGAATTCGTCTCTACATTTATTCAAAATAAAACCAAGCAACTGAATCAGTTTCTCAACACAATATAAATACGAAATGATCCTAAATTACTAGAAAAACTTAGCAAATAAATAATACTACAAAAATACCTCAAACAGAAGGATAAAATAGAAAAAAGTGCTCTAAACGTCATTTTTTTGGCTTAAAAATGACGGGTTAAAAGATACATGCTTCAAACTCACTCAGATTGTTGAAAACTTTTCAAAATAGGGCTTTATGGAATTTTCTAACACTGTCGCTCATAATCAGCTCTGATTGACGCCTAATCAGCATTGCTTTCGACGGTCTTGATCTGTCATACAGTCTTTTGCTATACGTGTTGCTTATAGACCCTCCTTGGGCTTAAGGAACTCTTGTAGCAACTTCAGCTGCTCCTCCTCCTCTTTGCCAATCGTTTCTTAAGCTGACAATTTTGTTTCTAGAAAGCCTCAAGCCTCTTGAGAATCTTTTTTTCCCATCTTCAAAACTTCCCTAAAAGCTCAATCCGACTCTGATGTGATCAACTTGAACGCTTCTTTTCTGCACCAAGATCTGATTTTTTTTTTTTCAATTCAATTTCAGTTGCAAGGTCAACTTGTCAACTAGCTTTCCTTAGAGCATTATGCATTTTCTATTGGAATAATATCCTGTCCATTGAGCTGTCTAATTTGCTTGACCAACCTCAAGATCGTCACGCTCTTTGGAAAGCCAGAATCCTCTCAGGAAGGCTCTTTAGCCAAATCACTGCTTGCAAAGGGTTGCGTAAAGCCTGTGTGTCTATTGACAAAGTCATCATGCCAGGACGATAAATGGCTGCAATAGTAGCAACCATTGGATTTAACACCAATGCTAGGAGTGGTGAAAATTTGAACATCTTAAACACAGCATTCTTCTTTAAACGTGCATCAGAGTTCCAGACTAGAAGAATCAACACGAACACCATCTAGGTTTGTACGAGACTAGCATTCAGCAGAAGTATCAACCAAAATGCCACTCTTATTCCGATTTTCAGTCAGCATGAGTGAGGATTGTGGTGCAACCCGGACCTGGAAGTAAATTGCTTGCCAAAAGATACCGTGTGGCATGACATTTGTGCCCAATCAGGCCAACCCCCTGAGATCATATTCTCCATAAACCTATTGAGTACTTCATAGACTCCTTACATCCTTGAATACTTGTTTGCCTTCTGGTGAAATTCTATGATCAATTACAGAGCCACTAATGTCAAAAGCAAATGAATCGGTCACAATATTACTCAGAGCATTCATGGAACCAAACCCATGCCCATTCATCAAAATCTTCTTTCTAGTGACTTCCCAGAGGACCTCAGATTCTCAGAACCAACTGCTTTTGAAAACTTCAACCTTAATGACATTTTCAAATTGATCTTCGATGTAAAAGTCCCTCCCATTCATGTCGACAACAAGATCACCTAGTGGGTATGGATTCTTGAGTTGGATTCCTTCAAAACCAGACTGTTGCTTTGTTTTCGATTCACATCAAGAATAGAGTCAGAGGGTCCGATAAGTTTGTTTTTGACTATTTTTTGGCATGGACTTCCATTTGATCTTCATGTGTTTGGATTTATCTTAATCACTTATATGACTAAAGTTGAAACAACAGATAATAAGTACAAGAGCTCTATCAATAACACGTTCATAGACACAGACCCATATGCAATTATTTACAGATAACCATACAGAGATCAAGGATTGGAT
This sequence comes from Ilex asprella, assembly GCA_023539305.1. Taxonomy (NCBI): domain Eukaryota; kingdom Viridiplantae; phylum Streptophyta; class Magnoliopsida; order Aquifoliales; family Aquifoliaceae; genus Ilex; species Ilex asprella. The sequence continues at coordinate 4,370,857 of CM042191.1, forward strand.
TCAACTTTGTTACGGAGTAATTCATCACTGCATGGGAGGAAAAAATATAAATAAACAGATATAAACTAGCAGATGTACCAATTGGTCGTTTCTGTCTGTAAACCGTCTGTGTACGTGTGTATCTTTCTGTATGTTCATGTACAGAAAAGCTAGATGTGTGCAGGTTTATCTATCTACTCGTATACATTTTAATGGTTTAAAATAATAGCAACAGTTGTGGTGATACCAAAACTTATTGATTATTCTATTTACTTAAAAGATTGCTAACCACGTTCTATTAACTCTCTTCTTATTCATCTTCCATCATTTTTCATCTCCTGGTCAGGTTCAATTCACAACCAATTGAGGTTGTATGGGCCACTAAGATTGTTATTGTCCATTACAGTGCTCTTGTTAGCAAAATAATTACAAGAGAAGGCTTTGATCGTGTATTCACTCTCCTTAAGGAAATTATGCCCCCACTATGTTGTTGCTGAGTTTATGACAGATTCCTCTAGGATTAACAAAGCTAAACAGAATTTAGATAGCAAACTCTAAATTCTCCCAAGAATAGAATA